>JASTWF010000821.1:113420-183343 GCA_030390025.1 Squalus acanthias
CCGGCACCTTCCCGTGCACGCGCAGGAGATGCAACACATGCCCTTACACCTCCCCTCTTCCCACTGTCCAGGGCCCCAAACACCCCTTCCAGGTGAAACAGCGATTTACTTGTACTTCCTGCAATTTAGTATACTGTATTCGCTGCTCACGATGTGGTCTCCTCTACATTGGGGAGACCAAACGCAGATTGGGTGACCGCTTTGCGGAACACCTCCGTTCAGTCCGTAAGGGGGACCCCGAGCTCCCGGTGGCCTGTCACTTTAATTCACCGCTTCACTCCCACTCTGACCTCACCGTCCTCGGCCTATTACACTGTTCCACGGAAGCGCAGCGTAAGCTCGAGGAACAGCACCTCATCTTTCGTTTAGGCACGCTACAGCCCTCTGGACTCAATATCGAGTTCAACAATTTTAGATCATAACCTCAGCTCCAATCACATTTATATTTTATTTTTTCCACCCTTTTATTTGCCCCCCCCACCTTTTTTTCCCTCCTAGAAGCTGGCAGCTGTCCTTCATTCTGCCAGTGGATTTCACACTTCTTTCAGCCTTAATCTGTCACATTAACACCACCTCTAGCCTTGCATATCTCTTAATGTCTCTTAATGTCTCTTCCTCTCCCCCTTTGTTCTTTTATCCCCTCCCCCTTTTCCCAGCTTTACTCTGGCCTTAAATCCATTTGATTTCCGGCTCTTCACAGTTCTGACGAAAGGTCATCGACCTGAAACGTTAACTCTCTTTCTCTCTCCACGGATGCTGCCTGGCCTGCTGAGTTTTTCCAGCATTTTCTGTTGTTATTCCCGTCTTTTCTAATCCCATTTTCCAGCACTTGGTCCGGAGCCTTGTATGCTATGGCGTTTCAAGTGCTCATCTAAATGCTTCTTGAATGTTGTGAGGGTTCCTGTCTCTACCACCCTTTCAGGCAGTGAGTTCCAGATTCCAACCACCCTCTGGGAGAAAACGTTTTTCCTCTAATCCCCTCTAAACCTCCTGCCCCTTATCTTGAAACTATGCCCCCTGGTTATTGACCCCCTAAGGGGAAAAGTTCCTTTCTATCTACCCTATCTATGCCCCTCATAATTTTGTACCCCTCAATCAGCTCCCCCCTCAGCCTTCTCTGCTCTAAGGAAAACAACCCCAGCCTGTCCAGTCTCTCTTCATAGCTGAAGCGCTCCAGCCCAGGTAACATCCTGGTGAATCTCCTCTGCACCCTCTCCAATGCAATCACATCCCTCCTATAGTGTGGCGACCAGAACTGCACACAGTATTCCAGCTGTGGCCTAACTAGCGTTTTGTACAGCTCCATCATAACCTCCCTGCTCTTATATTCTATGCCTCGGCTAATGAAGGCAAGTATCCCATATGCCTTTTTAACCACCTTATCTACCTGTCCTGCTGCCTCAGGGATCTATGTACATGCACACCAAGGTCCCTCTGATCCTCTGTCCTTCCTAGGATCCTACCATTCATTGTGTATTCTCTTGCCTTGTTAGTCCTCCCAAAATGCATCATCTCACACTTTTCAGGGTTAAATTCCATTTGCCACTGTTCTGTCCATCTAACCAACCCGTCTAATATTGTCCTGTAGCCTGAGGCTTCCCTCCTCGCTATTTACCACTCCACCAATTTTCGCGTCATCTGCGAACTTACTGATCATACCTCCTACATTCATATCTAAATCATTAATGTACACTACAAACAGCAAAGGACCCAGCACCGATCCCTGCGGTACACCACTGGACACAGGCTTCCAGTCACAAAAACAACCTTCGACCATCACCCTCTGCCTCCTGCCACTAAGCCAATTTTGGATCCAATGTGCCAAATTGCCCTGGATCCCATGGGCTCTTACCTTCTTGACCAGTCTCCCATGTGGGACTTTGTCAAAAGCCTTACTGAGGTCCATGTAGACTACATCAACTGCACTACCCTCACCCACACACCTAGTCACCCTCTCGAAAAATTCAATCAAATTGGTTAGACATGATCTCCCCCTGACAAAGCCATGCTGACTATCCTTGATTAATCCTTGCCTCTCCAAGTGGAGACTAATTCTGTCCCTCAGAATTTTTTCCAATAATTTCCCTACTACTGATGTTAGGCTCACTGGCCTGTAATTCCTTGGTTTATCCCCAACACCCTTCTTGAATAATGGTACTACATTAGCTGTCCTTCAGTCCTGTGGCACCTCCCCTGTGGCCAGAGAGGTTCTGAAAATTTGTGTCAGAGCCCCTGCAATCTCCTCCCTTGCCTCACACAGCAGCCTGGGATACATCTCGTCTGGGCCTGGGGATTTATCCACTTTTAAGCCCGCTAAAACCTCCTCCCTCTCAATAGTAATTTGTTCAAGTATATCACAATCCCCCTGCCTGATTTCTATGCTACATCGTCCTTCTCCATAGTGAACACAGATGCAAAATATTCATTTAAAACCTCACCTACATCTTCCGGCTCGACACACAGATTGCCACTTTGGTCCCTAATGAGCCCTACTCTTTCCCTGGTTATCCTCTTGCCCTTAACATACTTATAAAACACCTTGGGATTTTCCTTTATTTTGCCCGCCAGTGTTTTTTCATGCCCCCTCTTCGCTCTCCTAATTTCTTTTTTAAGTTCCCCCCTGCACTTTCTACACTTCTCTAGGGCTTCCACTGTTTTTAGTCCTTTGTATCTGCCAACACCTTCAATTCATCTGTCTTACTCGCAAGACTCCTTGCATTAAAATAAATGCCATCCAGCCTTGCCATACTCTCTTGTGCCGTTACATATTTGTTCTGCCTTCCAGGCTGACTTGTTTTTTCCTCTATATTTGACTGTGCATCACCCCCTACTATAGCTCCACTCCGTATCCCATCCCCCTGCCAAGTTAGTTTAAACACCCCCCAACAGTACTAGCAAACCTCCCCGCAAGCATGTTGGTCCCGTTCCGATTCAGGTGCAACCCGTCCAACTTGTACAGGTCCCACCTTCCCAGAAGCAGACCCAGTGATCCAGGAAACTAAAGCCCTCCCTCCTGCACCAACTCTTTAGCCACGCATTCATCTGCTCTATCCTCCTATTCCTATACTCACTAGCACGTGGCACCGGGAGTAATCCAGAGATTACAACCTTTGAGGTCCTGCTTTTTAATCTGCTACCTTGCTCCCTAAATTCTTGTTGCAGGACCTCATCCCTCTTTCTACCCATGTCGTTGGTACCAATGTGAACCACGACCTCTGACTGTTCGCCCTCCCCCTTCAGAATGCCCTGCAGCCGTTCAGTGACATCCTTGACCCTGGCACCAGGGAGGCAACATACCATCCTGGAGTCACGTCTGCGGCCACAGAAATGTCTATCTGTTCCCCTTACGATAGAATCCCTCATCACTATTGCTCTCTCACTCTTTTTCCTCCCCTCCTGTGCAGCTGAGCCACTCGTAGTGCCACGGACTTGGCTCTTGCTGCATTCCCCTGAGAAACCATCTCCCCATCAGTATCCAAAACGGAAAATCTGTTGGAGAGGGAGATGGACCCAGGGGACTCCTGCACTACCTTCCTAGTTCTTTTACTCTGTCTGGCGGTCACCCATTCCCTGTCTGCCTGTGCACTCTTTACCTGTGGTGTGACCACCTCGTTAAACGTGCTATCCACGAAGATCTCAGCTTCGCGGATGCTCCACAGTTACTCCAGCCGCAGCTCCAGCGCCGAAACGAGGATTTCGAGTAGCTGCAGCTGGAGACATTTCCTGCACGTGTTCGTCCTGGACACCGAAAGCGTCCCCTGACTTCCCACATAGCACAGGAGGAGCACTCCACGCTGCCGAGCTGCCCTGCCATGTCCTACCCTTAATTTACTCCCTTTACTTCCTTTAAATTAAAGAATATTAAATACACTCGGGACCTTACTTCCCTTTAAACACTACTTACTCTAAACTAGAGACCTTACTTTTACTTTAACGACTGGACTGTAGAAATACTCACCAGGTCCTACTTACCAATCAACTCCTTCCCTGGTTGTGACGTCACTTTAGCGGTTTCGCAGTGGTTGTTGTTTGACTGTTCTCGCTCTCGGACTCTTTCCTTGGTGTAAAGTAAGACCAATTCCCAACTCGCAGCACTCTGCTTAAACCGCACTCAGTGCAAAATCGTACTGCAAAGCTTGTTTTTATAGGCCATGAAACAAAGGAGCTTGCTGAGCCCAGCTACAGGAGAGATGGTACACATTGCAGCCACGGTACACCGGTGGTGGAGGGAGTGAATGTTTAAGGTGGTGGATGGGGTGCCAATCAAGCGGGCTGCTTTGTCCTGGATAGTGCCAAGCTTCTTGAGTATTGCTGGAGCTGCACTCATCCAGGCAAGTGGAGAGCAACGTACCCCGTGAGCTACACTGCCTCCTGCGCGGCCTGCCTCCCCCAATGCGCAGCCCATTCACATTTTTGCACGTGCGCAGTATCTACAATGTAAAAGCCGGTGAGCGGCCTGCGCGGGACCTCTCAGACCTCTGTGTGGCTGCGTGCGTGCGCACCTTAGCGGGAACTCTGCTGGAGGGTATTCCTGACTTGTGCCTTGCAGGTGGTGGAGGAGCTTTGGGGTGTCAGGAGGTGAGTCACTCGCTGCAGAATACCCAGCCTCTGACCTGCTCTTGTAGCCACAATATTTATGTGGTTGGTCCAGTTAAGTTTCTGGTCAATGGTGACCCCAGGATGCTGATGTTGGGAGATTCGGTGATGGTGATGCCACTGAATCTCAAGGGGAGGTGGTTAGACTCTTGTTGGAGATGGTCATTGCCTGATACCCTTAACTAACAAAAATCTATCAATCTCACTCTTGAAAATGTCATTGACCCAGCATCCACAGCCTATTGGGGGAAAGAGAGTTTCAGATTTCCACAACTTTGTGAAGAATAAAGCAGCGAGTTGTGTTGTGATCTGGAACCTGCTGCCTGAAAGGGCGGTGGAAGAAGATTCAATAGTAACTTTCAAAAGGGAATTGGATAAAGACTTGAAAAGGAGAAATTTGCAGGGCTAGGGGGAAGCAGGGGAGTGGGACCAATTGGGTAGCTCTTTCAAAGAGCCGGCACAGGCATGATGGGCCGAATGGCCCCCTTCTGTGCTGTATGATTCTGTGAAAAACTGTATCCTGATTTCACTCCTAAATGGCGTGGCTCTAATTTTAAGGTTATGACCCCTTGTTCTGGATTCCCCCACCAGAGGAAATAGTTTCTCTCAATCTACCCTATCAATTCCTTTTATCATTTTAAACACCTCGATTAGACAACCCCACAACTGTCTAAAATCAAGAAACAAGTCAAGTTTAAGCAACCTGCCCTCATAATGTAACCCTTTTAGCCCCGGTATCATTCTGGTGAATCTGTACTGCATCCTCTCCAAGGCCAACACATCCTTCCTGAGGTGCGGTGCCCAGAACTGAACATAGTGCTCCAGGTGGAGTCTGACTAAGGCTCTCTACAACTGAAGCATCACTTCCTGCCCTTTGTATTCCAGCATTTGAGATAAAGGCCAACATTCCTTTAACCTTTTTGATAACTTTTTGTACCCGTCAATAGCTTTTAATGATTTATGTACCTGGGCACCCAAATCTCTTTGCTCCTCCAGGTTCCTCATCTCTCACCATGAAGAAAATATTCCAATTTGTCTTTCTTGGGTCCAAGGTGGATGACCTCACACCTCCCCGCATTGAACTCCATCTGCCACAGCTTTGGCCACTCACTTAATCTATGTCCCTTTGTAGCTTCCTGCTCCCATCTACAAAACTAACTGTGCCTCCTAACTTAGTGTCATCTGCAAACTTGGATATAAAACTCTCGAATCCTTCATCTAAATCATTAATAAACATGGTGAAATGCGATGACATCGGGGCGGTGATCTGGGTGGGGGGGAGGACAAAGGCTTCCTTGTGAGGCCTGGGGAGAGCACTCCAGCTCCTCCAGGCCCACAAGGAGTGCTAAAAGGAGCAGATTGTTAGCACTTAACTTGGCCAGTCGGCACCTCCCACCTCGGTTCTGAGCCGGAAATCCTACAAGCTCAGGTCTCTCCCTCACTCAGTTAAATTTAAGCCATGGCGCCCATAATGCCATCGGGCCACGACTTTTGAATGTTAAATCGACCCCCTGCCTGCCATTTGCGGAAGCCGTGGCCAGATTTATGGATGTTAAAATTTAAACGGGTAGGAATGGGGTCAGCTTGCTCGATCCCGATATTTTAATCCCGTGCCCCCACCCCCACAACCCTCTCCTGCCCGTCCGGGGGCGGGGGCGGGGAGAAGGGTTAAAATCGAGGCCTTTGTCTCCTATCTTTCAACCAATTACCGACCCATATCACAAGGCTACGTCCAATTCCGAACGCTTTCATTTTTGATTAAAATCTCTTGTATGGAACCTTATCAAATGCCTTCTAGAAATATAACAGTAAGGAAGTCTTGCTGCAATTATATAGAGCTTTGGTGAAACCACACCTGGAGTACTGTGCACAGTTTGGTCTCCTTACCTAAGGAAGGAGAAGATTGCCTTTGGGGCAGTGCAGTGAAGATTCACTAAACTGATTCCTGGGATGTGAGGGCTGTCCTATGAGGAGAGATTGCGTAGATTGGGCCTATACCCTCTGGAATTTAGGAGTGAGAGGTGATCTCATTGAAACGTATAAAATTCTTAGAGGGCTTAACAGGGTAGATGCTGAGAGGCTGTTGCCCCTGGCTAGAGAGTCCAGAACTAGGGGTCATCGTCTCAGGATAAGGGGTCGGCCATTTAGGACTGAGATGAGGAGAAACTTCTTCACTCAGAGGGTGGTGAATCTTTGGAATTCTCTGCCCCATTGGGCTGTGGAGGCTCAGTCGTTGAGTATATTCAAGGCAGAGATTGATAGATTTTTGAACTCTAAGGGAATCAAGGGATATGTGGATTGGGCGGGAAAGTGGAGATGAGGTAGATCAGCCATGATCTTGTGGAATGGCAGAGCATGCTCGAGGGGCCATATGGCCTGGTAACCTCCTCAAAAAATTGGTCTAGATTAGTCAGACATGACCTACCCTTCATAAATTCACGCTGACTCTTTGACAAGCTCATACTTGTCCAAGTGCTCAGTCCCTCTCCACCTGGTCCTAGATTCCAGTAACTTCCCCACAACTGATGTTTATTCAGCAGGTTAAGGATTACTTGCTGTTGCAACTGTACAGAGTTTGTTTATTCAGCAGGACAAGAACAAAAGCATGCAATATGGAAAGGCCATTGGGCTGATGAAGCTCAACTCTTCCACAAAACATCTACAAGTTGTCCCACTGTGGACCTACAGCACCTCATTCAATCTCCAGATCTCCAATTTATCAGAGATAAAGTGTGAAATTCCTCTCAGATCCCCATCCCCCAGCAGTAATCAACCAAAACTATATAATATTGATCCACCCTCAGAGCACTGGGCAGTTCCATCCCACACACGAGTCATCAACGGTTCCAGCAATGTCATGAAGCATCATGTTCTGTGCAGCATTTCATTATGTGCCTGTCGTTTAACCTTCAATCTTAAGAGTCAGAGACATTATTTTTAAAGTGGTTTGTCAAAATATAGCTAATGAATCCAAACCGGAGGAACAACTCTTCACTTCCAACAAACACAAATAAGAGCCAGATACCTCAGTCTCTCATTCATGAGCCATGTGACCTTGCTGCAGTTATCTCTGACTGCACTCACACCACTCAACGTACAAAATCACTGATCTCTCGGGTTAGTCAATCGCTTCACCCGCTGACGGGAGAGAAGTTATTTCTAAAGTCAAGGTAGGAAATGAACACATCATAGGAACAGGAGGAGGCCATTCAGCCCCTCAAGCCTGTTTCACCATTCAACGAGATCATGGCTGATCTGCATCTTAACTCCATCCACCTGCCTTTGCTAATATCTCTTAAACCCTTGGCTAGCAAAAATCTATTGATCTCAGATTTAAAATTATTAATTGAGCTGGCATCTACTGCTTTTTGTGGGAGAGTTTTCCACACTTCTATGTGAAAACCCTTTATGTGAAGAAGTGTTTGCTAACTTCTCTCCTGATTGGCCTGGCTCTGATTTTAAGGTTATGTCTCCTTGTTCTAGACTCCCCACCAGCGAAAAAAGTTTCTCTATCAATTGATACCCTATCAATTCCTTTCAAAATCCCAAAATACTCAAATCACCCATTAACCTTCAATATTCCAGGGAATACAAGCCTAGTTTATGTAATCTCTCCTCATAATCTAACCCTGGGAGCCCTCAACATTCTGGTGAATCTGCGTTGCACTCCTTCCAAGGCCAATATATCCTTTCTAAGGTGTGGTGCCCATAACTGTACACAGTACTCCAGATGTGGTCTAACCAGGGATTTGTATAGTTGTAGCAAAACTTCCCTTTACATTCTAGCACTCTAGTTATAAAGACTAACATTTTATTAGCCTTTTTGATTATTTTTTGTACCTGACTACCAATGCTCCCTCGAAGCTGCACACGTGCGCAGCCGTGCAGTAATCTGCAAGGTACCGCATAGGCCGCTCACAAGCTTTCCCATTTGAAATATTGCACATGCACAGAAATTTAAAGGGACCGCGCACTGACATAAACAGGCCGTGAACAACAAAGACAATTTAGAGGGAACGTTGCTGACTACTACATTTTAGTGATCTGTGTACATGGACCGCAATCTCTTTGGACCTCCACTGTTCCTAGCTTTTCACCATTTAAATATCAGCAGTGACAAGGAGCGGAATCAGAGACAAATCATAGAATCATAGAAATTTACGGCACAGAAGCAGGCCATTCGGCCCACCGTGTCTGTGCCAGCCGAAAAAGAGCTATGCAGCCGAATCCCACTTTCCAGCTCTTGGTCCGGAGCCCTGTAGGTTACAATACTTCAAGTGCATATCTAAGTACTTTTTAAATGCAGTGAGGGGTTCTGCCTCTACCATCCTTTCAGGCAGTGAGTTCCAGACCCCCACCACCCTCTGGGTGAAAAAAGTTCTCAACTCCCCTTTAATTCTTCTACCAATTACTTTAAATCTATGCCCCCTGGTTATAAGAACATAAGAAATAGGAGCAGGAGTAGGCCAATTGGCCCCTCGAGCCTGCTCCGCCATTCAATAAGATCATGGCTGATCTGATCCTAACCGCCAATCTACTATCACAGAACCATCTCCTGAACCTAACAGAATTGGACACACGAAATAGGAGCAGGATCAGGCTACACGGCCCCTGGGCCCGCTACGCTACCCACAGGGCCATGACCGATCCGAACCTAGACTCATGTCCAAATTCCTGCCCGCTCCCCGTAACCCTTAATTCCCTTTACTTCTAGGAAACTGTTTATTTCTGTTTTAAATTTATGTAATGATGTAGCTTCTACAACTTTTTGGGGCAGCATATTCCATGGACCTACCACCCTCTGAGTGAAGTAGTTCCTTCTCATCTCAGTTTTGAAAGAGCAGCCCCTTATTCTAAGACTATGTCCCCTAGTTCTAGTTTCACCCATCATCGGGAACATCCTCCCCGCATCCACCCGATCCAACCCCTTCACAATCTTGTATGTTTCAATAAGATCGCCTCTCATTCTTCTGAACTCCAATGAGTAGAGTCCCAATCTACCCAACCTCTCCTCATATGTCCATCCCCTCATCCCCGGGATTAACCGAGTGAACCTTCTTTGCACTGACTCGAGAGCAAGTATGTCTTTTCTTAAGTATGGACACCAAAACTGTATGCAGTATTCCAGGTGCGGTCTCACCAATACCTTGTACAACTGAAGCAATACCTCCCTATTTTTATATTCTATCCCCCTAGCAATGAAAGCCAACATTCCATTGGCCTTCTTAATCACTTGCTGCACCTGCATACTAACCTTTTGAGTTTCGTGCACCAGGACCCCCAGATCCCTTTGTACTTCAGTACTTTCCAGTTTCTTGCCATTAAGATAATAACTTGCTCTACTATTTTTCCTGCCAAAGTGCACAACCTCACACTTTCCAGTATTGTATTCCATCTGCCAAATCTCTGCCCACTTACTTAGCCTGTCTATGTCCCCTTGCAGATTTTTTATGTCCTCCTCACTCACTACTTTCCCTCCCATCTTAGTATCATCTGCAAACTTTGATATGTTACACTCGGTCCCCTCCTCCAAATCGTTAATATAGATTGTAAAGAGTTGGGGACCCAGCACTGACCCCTGCGGAACACCACTAGTTACTGATTGCCAGTCTGAGAATGAACCATTTATCCCAACTCTCTGCCTTCTGTTAGATAGCCAATCCTCTATCCATGCCAGAATATTATCCCCAATCCCGTGATTTTTTATCTTAAGCAATAATCTTTTGTGTGGCACCTTGTCAAATGCCTTTTGGAAGTCTAAATACACCACATCCACTGGTTCCCCTTTATCCACCCTGCATGTTACTTCCTCAAAGAACTCCAGCAAATTTGTCAAACATGACTTCCCCTTCATAAAACCATGCTGACTTTGTCCTATTAAATTATGATTATCCAAATGTCCCGTTACTGTCTCCTTAATAATGGACTCCAAAATTTTACCTACCACAGATGTTAGGCTAACCGGTCTATAGTTTCCAGCCTTCTGTCTACTGCCCTTTTTAAATAAGGGTGTTACATTAGCAGTTTTCCAGTCTGCCGGGATCTTTGCTGAGTCCAGGGAGTTTCGGAAAATTATTACCAATGCATCCACAATCCCTACCGCCACTTCCCTCAAGACCCTAGGATGTAAGCCATTGACCTCTCTGCTAAGTGAAACAGGTCCTTCATATCCACTCTATCTAGGCCCCTCATAATTTTATACACCTCAATTAAATCTCCCCTCAGCCTCCTCTGCTCCAAAGAAAACCCCAGCCTATTTAATCTTTCCTCATAGCTAAAATTCTCCAGTACTAGCAACATCCTCGTAAATCTCCTCTGTACCCTCTCGAATGCAATCACATCTTTCCTGTAATGTGGTGACCAGAACTGTACGCAGTATTCTAGCTGCAGCCTAACTCGTGTTTTATACAGTTCAAGCATAACCTCCCTGCTCTTATATTCTATGCCTTGGCTAATAAAGGTAAGTATCCCGTATGCCTTCTTAACCACCTTATCTACCTGTCCTGCTACCTTCAGGGATCTGTGGACATGCACTCCAAGGTCCCTCTGTTCCTCTACACTTCTCAGTATCCTACATATATTGTGTATTCCCTTGCCTTGTTTGCCCTCCCAAATGCATTACCTCACACTTCTCCAGATTGAATTCCACTTGCCACTTTTCTGCCCACCTGACAAGTCCATTGATATCTTCCTGCAGTCTACAGCTTTCTTCATAATCAACCACACAGCCAATTTTTGTATCATGCCCCCTACATTGAAGTCTAAATCATTGATATATACCACAAAAACCAAGGCACCTAGTACTGAGCCCTACGGAACCCCACTGGAACAACCTTCTACTCACAAAAACACCATTCGACCATTACCCTTTGCTTCCTGCCACTGAGCCAATTTTGGATCCAACTTGCCACTTTCCCTTGGATCCCATGGGCTTTTACTTTTCTGACCAGTCTGCCATGTGGGACCTTGTCGAAGGCCTTGCTAAAATCCATGTAGACGACATTAAATGTACAATAATCTTGGACTCTGTTTTGCCCAGGAGCGGCTGAGCACGTAGGAAGGTTGCACATTCTGACTCCTCCACAAAAATTCCCGCAGTGTCACCACACGTGGGTAATAGCCTCTGATAATCAATCCGGACTCACCCAATGCTCTTGTACTTCTCATCAGGACCTCTCCCATCTTCATCCGTGTCTCCACAGATCTTGTTTTCTCAGCTCCTTGCGGTGACGTTCGATATTCGTTCAGTAACCGCGGCAGGATTCGGGCTGGGTACACGTCCGACAGCACTGACAGACCTGTGACACCAGAGTTTTAACTAATTTAAGGCTTCATTTCACACTTGACTGGTTTATACAATTAGCTTCAGTCTAGAAGAATAAATGTCCCAGTTGTGGGACTGAGGTGCAATGTCAGTGGCTCTGGCTCCTTGCTTCTGGGACTCAAATGCTGCTCAGACAGAAGAAATAATAGACTATCTACTAGCTGTAAGGGTGAATAGTGCAGAGGGAGCTTTACTCTGTATCTAACCCGTGCTATACCAGACCTGGGAGTGTTTGATGGGACAGTGTAGAGGGAGCTTTACTCTGTATCTAACCCGTGCTGTACCTGCCCTGGGAGTGTTTGATGGGACAGTGTAGAGGGAGCTTTACTCTGTATCTAACCCGTGCTGTACCTGCTCTGGGAGTGTTGGATGAGACAGTGTAGAGGGAGCTTTACTCTGTATCTAACCCATGCTATACCTGCCCTGGGAGTGTTGGATGGGACAGTGTAGAGGGAGCTTTACTCTGTATCTAACCCCGTGCTGTACCTGCCCTAGGAGTGTTTGATGGGACAGTGTAGAGGGAGCTTTACTCTATCTAACTCGTGCTGTACCTGCCCTGGGAGTGTTTGATGGGACAGTTTAGAGGGAGCTTTACTCTGTATCTAACTCGTGCTGTACCTGCCCTGAGTGTGTTTGATGGGACAGTGTTGGGAGCTTTACTCTGTATCTAACCCCGTGCTGTACCTGCCCTGGGAGTATTTGATAGGACAGTGTAGAGGGAGCTTTACTCTGTATCTAACCCCGTGCTGTACCTGCCCTGGGAGTGTTTGATAGGACAGTGTAGAGGGAGCTTTACTCTGTATCTAACCCCGTGCTGTACCTGCCCTGGGAGTGTTTGATGGGACAATGTAGATGGAGCTTTACTCTATCTAACTCATGCTGTACCTGCCCTGAGAGTGTTTGATGGGACAGTGCAGAGGGAGCTTTACTCTGTATCGAACCCGTGCTGTAGCTGCCCTGAGAGTGTTTGATGGGACAGTGTAGAGGGAGCTTTACTCTGTATCTAACCCGTGCTGTACCTGCCCTGGGAAAAAAATATACTCAGTGAACTTATATTACACAACAGAAGTGACCTCAAGATTTAAACAGTGATAGTAAGCAGTGAGATGAAGACAGTTCCTTTACGGATATGTTTAATTATTTGTGTGTGTAGGTGTCTGGAAAAATAAAGAGGAATGAATATGAGCTGTTGATGGAAGCAGGGCTGAAATTTAAACAAATTACTCAGTTACAGGGAAATTTCACAACTCCAGGAAGTAATTTGAAGAGGTTAAAAGGTTATCTTATGAAGGCAGGTTGCATACACTTGGGTTATATTCCCTTGAGTTTAGAAGGTTAAGGGGTGGTCTAATTGAGGTGTTAAAAATGCTAAAAGGATATGATAGGTTAGATGCAGAGAAACTATTTCCTCTGGTGGGGGAATCCAGAACAAGGGGACATAACCTTAAAATTAGAGGCAGGCCGTTCAAGAGGAAGATTAGGAAGCACTTTTTCACAAAAAGGGTACTGAAAATGTAGAATTCTCTCCCCACAAATGGAGTTGAGGTACGTATCAGTCATGATCTAATTGAATGGCGGAACAGGCTCGAGGGCCTGGATCCTGTGTTCCTTATTGATCAGAGCGCCAACATTTGAAGGCAAAGCCACCATTATGGAGTCAGTCCTTCCAGCATGCACAGAAATTAAAACATGGAAACAGGCCGTTCGGCCCATCAGTCCGTGTTGCTGTTCATCCTCCACACAAGCAGTAGTCCTGATCCCGCTTAGTTCCCATATCCCTTTATCCCCCTTTCCTTCAACCAGCTGTCGAATCTAAATGATTTTCAGCTCCATCGCTAGTGGAACAATTCTCAGCCTTGTTTCTGAATGAAACTCCACAGCACTTTTGGCTCCAACAAGCCTTCCTGGACCAATATGTCGAGGAACCAACTAGAGATCAGGCCATCTTAGACTGGGTATTATGTAATGAGAAAGATTAATTAGCAATCTTGGGGAGGAGCGATCATAATATGATAGAATTCTTCATTAAGATGGATAGTGAAGTAGTTGACTCAGAGACTAGGGTCCTGAATTTAAATAAAGGAAACTACGATGGCATGAGGCACGAGTTGGCTAGAATGGATTGGGGAGCGTTACTTAAAGGGTTGACGGTGGATAGGCAATGGCAAACATTTAAAGATCGCATGGATGAACTACAGAATTTGTTCATCCCTGTTTGGCATAAAAATAAAACAAAAAAAGTGACACAACCGTGGCTAACAAGGGAAATTAGGGATAGCATAAGATCCAAGGAGAGGACATATAAATTGGCCAGAAAAAGCAGCAAACCTGAGGATTGGGAGCAGTTTAGGATTCAGCAAAGGAGGACAAAGGAATTAATTAAGAGGGGGAAAATAGAATATATGAGAGTAAGCTTGCAGGGAACATAAAAACTGACTGTAAAAGCTTCTATAGATATGTGAAGTGAAAAAGATTGGTGAAGTCAAGCGGAGGTCCCTTGCAGTCAGAATCAGGGGAATTTATAATGGGGAACAAAGAAATGGCAGACCAATTAAATACATACTTTGGTTCTGTCTTCACAAAGGAGGACGCAAATAACCTCCCAGAGATGTCGGGGAACATAGGGTCTAATGAGAGGGAGGAATTGAATGAAATCAGTATTTGTAGGGAAATGGTGTTAGGAAAATTGACGGGATTGAAGGCCGATAAATCCCCAGGGCCTGATAATCTACATCCTAGGGTACTTAAGGAAGTGGCCCTAGAAATAGTAGATGCATTGCTGGTCATCTTTCAAAATTCTATAGACTCTGGAACAGTTCCCATGGATTGGAGGGTAGCTAATGTAACCCCACTATTTAAAAAAGGTGGTAGAGAAAAAACAGGGAATTATAGACTGGTAAGCCTGACATCGGTAGTGGGCAAAATGCTAGAGTCCATTATAAAAGATGTAATAGCAGAGCACTTGGAAAACAGTGACAGGATCGGACAAAGTCAACATGGATTTACAAAAGGTAAATCATGCTTGACTAATCTACTGGAATTTTTTGAGGATGTAACTGGTAGAATAGATAAGGGAGAACCAGTGGATGTGGTGTATTTGGACTTTCAGAAGGCTTTCGATAAGGTCCCGCATAAGAGATTAGCGTGCAAAGTTAATGCACATGGGATTGGGGGTAAGGTACTGATTTGGATAGAGAACTGGTTGGCAGACAGGAAGCAAAGAGTTGGAATAAACGGGTCTTTTTCCGAGTGGCAGGCAGTGACTAGTAGGGTACCGCAGGGATCGGTGCTAGGACCCCAGCTATTCACAATATATATTACTGATCTAGACGAGGGAACTAGATGTAATATCTCCAAGTTTGCAGACGACACAAAGCTGGGTGGGCGTGTGTGCTGTGAGGAGGATGCAGAGAAACTCCAGTATGATTTGGACAGGTTGGGTGATTGGGCAGATGCATGGCAGATGCAGTATAATGTGGATAAATGCGAGGTTATCCACTTTGGTGGCAAAAACAGGAAGACAGATTATCTGAACGGCAATAGATTGGGAAAAGGGGAAGTGCAACGAGATCTGGGAGTCCTTGTGCACCAGTCGCTGAAGGTAAGCATGCAGGTGCAGCAGGCGGTTAAGAAGGCAAATGGTATGTTGGCCTTCATAGCGAGAGGATTCGAGTACAGGAGCAAGGATGTCTTGCTGCAGTTGTACAAGGCCTTGTTGAGACCACACCTTGAATATTGTGTGCAGTTTTGGTCACCTTATCTGAGGAAGGATGTTCTTGCCATGGAGGGAGTGCAGCGAAGATTTACCAGACTGATACCTGGGATGGCAGGAATGACGTATGAAGAGAGATTAGGTCGATTAGGCTTATATTCGCTAGAGTTTAGAAGAATGAGAGGGGATCTCATTGAAACTTATAAAATTCTAACAGGACTAGACAGACTAGATGCAGGAAGGATGTTCCCGATGGCGGGGGAGTCCAGAACCAGAGGTCACAGTCTAAGGATAAGGGGTAAGTCATTTAGCACTGAGATGAGGAGGAATTTCTTCACCCAGAGAGTGGTGAACCTGTGGAATTCTCTACCACAGAAGGCAGTTGAGGCCAATTCATTAAATATATTCAAGAAGGAGATAGATATATTTCTTAAGGCTAAAGGGATCAAGGGATATGGGGAGAAAGCAGGGACAGGGTACTGAATTTGGATGATCAGTCATGATCTCATTAAATGGCGGAGCAGGCTCGAGGGGCCGAAAGGCCTACTCCTGCTCCTGTCTTCTACGCTTCTACCCCCCACCCCCAAAAGCTAACAAGTGCACATCCAAGTACTTTTTAAATGTGGTTCGGGTTCCTAGGTTAGGTGGTCAGCAGTTTATTGGGAATGGGGTTGAGAGCAGGAAGTGAGTCTCATGGACAAGTTGAGTTTGGAGAGGGCATGAGGGGGACATAGGAGAGAAAGAGAAAGAATATACACACTTCGCCCTCCCTGAATCCTCATTGTGTTGAAATCAGGACTCATCACTCCCTCTCCTACTTGAACTCAGTTTTCTAGGATCTCAAAACCGTGGAAGTCCTCACCACCCTCAGTGCTCCCCCTTTGTTAAACCCAAATGTGACATTACCTGATCAGCTTCCTTTATTTTGTCTCTCTCTGACCTTGGCGGTGTCACAAGGACACAGAATTTTACAGGAAGAGAAAGAAATGATCAGGTCCAACAAATTTATCCCTGACCCACAGATTAATCCTAGCTGGCTGCCCACCTCTCACCTTTTCACTTCAATCCCTTCTCTTTCCATAAAGATATCTAATTACGCCTTAACCTACTTCCCACCTCAATACCCTTCCTGGGCAGGTTGAAGGATGGGGAGGGGGAGCGAAGTCCAACTTTGGTCGACTTCGCACAGCCTCTACGCCACCCTCCAACGCGGCACTGCGATTCGCGTCAGACTCAATACCGCAATGCGATCGCCATTGGTAATTTAAACCTTGAGTAAATCATTTGCAGTCAGTTTTCTGCTGAGTCCTGACATACAAAATAAGCCCACCTCAAAGTGATGTGTGGGGTGGGCCATGACCCCCCCACTGTGACTCGGCACATTCTCCACAACTCCTGTTACCCTTTGGATGAACGTTTCAAACTAACCTTCTTAGTCTGAACTTTCTCATTTTTAATTTGTGCCCCTGGGATTTGAACCTTCACCGCAGGGAACAAGTTGCCAGAAATTTCCGTAGCAACATTCAGTGCCAGCCATCAGTGGCCGACTAACACTTCAATAGAAAACTGGGTGATGCTGTTGGCACACCGTGCAAAGTGACACTTATAAGAACAGGAGGAGGTCATTCAGCCCCTCGTGCCTGTTCTGCCATTCAATGAGATCATGGCTGATCTGAGACCTAACTCCATATACCCACCTTTGGCCCATATCACTTAACACCTTTGGTGAACAAAAAGCTATCAATCTCAGATTTAAAATTTAACAATTGACCTAGCATCAACTGCGGAAGAGAGTTCCAAGCTTCTACCACCCTTTGTGTGTCGAAGTGTTTCCTCACTTCACTCCTGAAAGGTCTGGCTCTAATTTTTAGACGATGTCCTCTAGTCCTAGTATCCCCAACCAGCGGAAATAGTTTCTCTCTAGCTACCCTATCAGTTCCCCATAATATCTTAAAAACCGATCACCCCTTAATCTTCTAAATTCCAGGGAATACAACCCTAGTTTCTATAATCTCTCCTCATAATTTAACCCATGGAATCCAGGTATCATTCTGGTAAATCTACCCTTGGAGTCCAGTTCATTTGAAGAGAGTCTCAGTCAGGCCTGTTAAGACCTGTCTGCGTTAAATCTGCAGCTATAACACCAAACGTACAGCATATTTGAGGCAGATTTATTTTCCAGGCAGTCGCTCCTCCTCCTCTCCCACCCCACGGTTCGCCAGTGTTGGCCTCGGTTCTCACTGCGAGTCCAGACTAAGTGTCGGCAGACTATTTGAGCGATGGGGACACCACAACTAAACCTAATGTTGTCCTCATCCAATTTCTAGCAGGTAGGAGCAGGACCCCGGCTGAGTTTCACTATAACCCAGCTCATGGCCTTGGCTCAGAGCTAACAGTGCAGATCAGGGGCAGAGCCTGGGACATTCTGTCTGTGTGGCTCAGATACTCCCTGCTTTAACTGATATACCAGCAGAGTCTCTCTGGTTACCGACCTTTCTGCCAGTGGAAAGTTTCTCTGTAGTTACTCTATCAAAACCCTTCATAATATCGAACACCTCGATTAAATTTCCCCTTAACCTTCTCTGCTCTAAGGAAAACAATCCCAGCTTCTCCAGTCTCTCCACGTAACTGAAGTCCCTCATCCATCTTTTGGGAGTTTGCAGGGAATGTTGGGAAGTGTAGTTTGAAACAGCCAGGTGGAGAGGCGAGGAAGAGACTGCATTCCCAGCTGCCTAAAGAAATGTTCCAAAAACGCGCCGAACTGCCAACATAAACACAGACTTGTCTTTCAGGTGATCTACATGGAGGAACTTTCTAAATTAAATCGTTACTTCAAACTGAAATGTAATCCTCCCAGTCTCAGGGAGACACAGACTGCAGGCAACTCCTTCAGGCCTCACTGAGAATGAACAACAGGCACTATTGATAAAATACAGCAAAATTACTAGTCCTTCCGCTGAACTGTGGGGCCAATACTCCTGCACAAGCTGCTTTCATTTCTAAGAGTTTTTTTTGATGATAGTTCATTAACCAGAGTCTGTTTAATCAGAGATAGAACAGGGAGGTGTACATCTTACAGTCTGGAGAACAGGAAATCAGTGGGAAACTCAGAGAATGCTGGATATTAAACGCATCAATTAAACGGATCCTGATGCCCTCTCCCTGCCCCCTCCTCAAACTGACTGACTTCCCTGCCTTGCCGCTGTCAGATTATTGAGAATCTGTCCTCAAAAAAAACCCAGAAGAAACAAACACCCCATAATAGTCTGCTCTGTGAACAAGCCAATCAGCAGCAATGTCGGGGTCAGTCACAAATCCAGAGCCATTCTGTATTCCATCCAATGAGTGGGTGAGAGGTGAGATAGTCCTCAACCCCCGCATTCCACCCCCCACTCTCCCCCCTCCGCCCCGTGGGATACACTCCTCAATCCCTACCCCCCACCATCCCCTCTGCTCTCCCCTCCCCCTTTGCCCCCCTGCTCTCCCCCATCCCCGCTGCCCCGCTCTCCCCTCTGCCCCCACGCTCTTCCTCCCACCCCTGCCCCCACGCTCTCCTCCTCCCTGCCCAGCTTCCCCTCCCCACGCTCTCCCCTCCCACCTCTGACCCCCACGCTCTCCACTCCTCCCCCCACCCTGGTGCGGGGGTTTGTGACTGTCGACAGTAACGATACTGAGGATCACTGAGGCTTTACTGAAACTCGTGCCAACACTTTCAGACGAGGGTAACTCCCTCCCACAGCAGCACCGAGCTAGTTATAGACTGATGTTAGCTCCCAGTCGCTGCTCATTGCAGATAGGGTTCTCCCAGTCACGCACGGTCCATCCGAGCACTCAGTACCTTTAGAGCAGAGTGAAGGGAGACTCATGCAGTGGCTGTGTCAACCGATCATGTTAGAATTGATGCAGAGCCGAAGCGCGCGATTCACGAGTCTGAGCTGGTCAGGGAGGGAGGCTCAACTCTTGGTCTGGAGCAGTCGGTTTGGAGCAGCAAGGCTGCTGGCAGGGCTAACTGATTAGTTCAGTTCTATCTGATTAAAGTGCTCTAGTCGTTAATCATTGCCGTTAGATTAACTGGTGCAACCAATGATTTCCAGCTTGCGGACAGCGTGAGCACAGCTGAGCAGGAGCCCGTCTTACGGAGTGAGTGATGTTTGAGGCCATAGTAACGATGCTGAGGATCAATGAGGCTTTACTGAAATCCGTGCCAACACTTTCAGACAAGGGTAACTCATTACGCAGCATGTACCCGATGATATCCTCACACTTCGCCCAGTTTCCAGGGCAACTATAACCATAGCCACTCAGTGCCAACTCCTCACATGGGCATAAGTTCAGATAGAGGATCTGCACACAGACACCGTCTTACTTCTGATCCCCAGCTGACAACACCCCCTGCCCAAGCACACACGTCCCCAACATTTCATCCCGAAGATATGCTCTTTGGATCCCCCATGATGCGACTTGCCATTCTTGGTTCTGGTCCCAGCAGTTTGCTGTCTCTGCCCTCAGTCCTCTCACTGAGGAAGTGACAGTCCCCCGCAGCGCCCACCCCCGTAGCACCCCCCCCGCACTCCCGCAGCACCCCCACTGGCGGAGTGACAGTCACCTGAAGGAGATCCCTAGCGAGGATCAGCTTAATCCTCTCCGGGTGCCTTTTCTGAAATTGTTACTATAATCTAAATAAACCAATTTTGAGAGGGAAAAGACAGAATCACCCGAGTCCGACTCAGGGTCAGCCCTACGTTCAGCGGCATTTGAAGTCTGCTAAAAATAAACTAAAGGAGCCAGGGATTGGCAGCTGACTGACGCTTTCCAGGATTTCCCACATCTGGAATCCCGTTCGATTATAAACAGCTGGAAATCGCCGAGCTTCCTTCCAGTCTGTGGCCTTGCATTGGCATATACTCCCACCATTACCCCAGGTCTCAACAGGTGCTTGTAGAAAGGGAGGGGTCCCGTGAAAAGGGGCAACCTGTCCCAGATGGTTCTGGTTTGAGTGGCTTTGGGTATAGTGCAACTATGGAGCTGCTGCATCAAATCACTGGACTGATTCCTGGGATGAGAGGGTTGTCCTGTGAGGAGAGATTGAATAGAATGGGCCGATATTCTCTGGAGTTTAGAAGAATGAGAGGTGATCTCAATGAAATTAATAAAATTCTTAGAGGGCTTAACAGGGTAGATGCTGAGAGGCTGTTTCCCCTGGTTGGAGAACCTGGAGCTAGGGGTCATAGTCTCAGGATAAGGGGTCGGTCATTTAAGAGAGATGAAGACAAAATTCTTCACTTGGAGGGTTGTGAATCTTTGGAATTCTCTACCCCAGAGGGCTGTGGATGCTGAGTCAAGTATATCCAAGAATGAGATTAATAGATTTTTGGGCCCTAGGGGAATCAAGAGATATGGGGATCAGGTGGGAAAGCGGAGTTGATATGGAAGATCAGCCATGATCCTATTGAATGGCGGAGCAGACTCGAGGGGCCGAACAGCCTACTCCTGCTCCTATTTCTCATGTTCTTATGTATCCATGTATTATCTTACACACAGCGCATGTCCCCTCCAATTCCCAGGGATACTCAACATACCAGTTAAAATGTAAGGCAGAACAGGCTGGGCAGAACTGTACTGAGAAACATGTTGGCTCAAACATTTCAGGAGCAAATTGCCTTCAGGATGCTGGTAGAACTCATTCCATTGACACCATGATTGCCTGAGCCAGCATTAAAATTGCAATTGGACACCATTAACAGACACTGCACTTAATCTGTGACTGGACACCATTAGCAAGCATTCCATTGCTATCATATCGAGTGTCATTAACACATTTCCGATCGACACCACAATCTGTCATCATCAATATAATTCTTTCAACACCGCGATCAAGCGCGACTAACATAACATTCCATATATACTGAGAGTAGGCCCCCGACATTCCACCGAGTACAACTTGCATTTATATAGCACCTTTAACAGGAAAACATCCCCCACTGTTCGGAAAACATCCTAGGAGCTTCACAGGAGTGTAATCAAACAAAAATTGACTCCGAGCCAAAGAAGGAGATATTAGGAGAATGTGAACGACTGGCTGGCAATATGATGCAAAACAATGGGAACACTTTCAGAACAAAGAGGACTGGTACAGGAGAGAGGGGCTGCACTTGAAACCAAGTGGGGAGAGTGTAACTTTGAGGCAGCAATCGAGAATCATTTAAATTTGATTGGTGGGGAGAGGGCAGACTTATTGTAGAGTAGAAGGGAGCTAATGGGTGGGCGCGGTCACAGGAACTGAGATCTGTATGACTGGAAAAAGCAGACACTAGGGACACGGAAGGAAGAAAATCTATATTAAGATACACTTTCACGAAAGTTTGAAGCATTAGAAATAAGACACTGGAATTGCAGGCTGTTTGTGGTAGTTCGAATATCAGAAACATGCCTAACTCAAGACACTAAAGAATGTAACATTCAGGGGTAGAGACTGTTCAAAAAGTATATAGTAGACAAAAAAAGCAGATGGTATAGCCCTTTCAAACAGCTGGCACAGGCACGATGGGATGAATGGCCTCCTTGTGTGCTGTATGATTCTATATGTCAGGAACACCTGGGAGGTGAATGAGGTTGAACTTGTGGAAGATGAAAAGTCACACAATGAAGTATTCTGGTTAGATCCCAAATACAAAATTATCCAAGTTAATTCTGGGGGTACACTACTGACCACTTGACCATACAATAAGGATAAGAAGGGTATGCAAAAATAAGAAAGTCAGTTTAGTGGTTGACGTCAATCAACCAAATTTAAACTGGCAAAACCCAAGTGATTTTGAGTGCAAGTTGGTAAAGGTAACGTTGCTTCATGACCAGCGTGTCAGGGAAGCCACAAGCAGTGCTCAAAATAATGGAGTATTTGTAACTGACCCAGACAACATACAAAAAATGGAAGTCATGGGCCTGTTGAGGGTCACTGACCACAGAATGAACAAGTTCAACATGATGTGCGATTCAGAATTAGTAAAGACTAGAACCAGGTAGAAGGGACAACCTAAACAAATCGATTAGGAAAGAATGGTCAACAACACTTAGTAGAGGACAAGTTGAGCACTGTTAAAGGAATTATGCTGAGCATAAAGAATAAATACATTCTTAGAAATTGATAAAGAAAGGGGAAACAGAATGAGAGAAAACTAGCGAGAGACATTAAAAACAGACTGTAAAAGCTTCTTTATGTATGTAAAAAGGAAAAGATTAGCGAAAGTAAATGTAGGTCCCTTACAGCTGAGACAGGAGAAATTATAATGGGGAATAAGGAAATGGCAGAGAAATTAAACAAATACTTTGTCTGTCTTCACGGAAGAAGACAAAAAAACCTCCCGGAAATAGTGGACAACCAAGGATATAGCGAGAATGAGGAACTGAAAGATATTAGTATTAGTAAAAAAAAAAATAGTACTGGAGAAATTAATGGGACTGAAAGCTGATAAATCCCCTGGACCTGATGGCCTACATCCTAGGGTTTTGAAAGAGGTGGCTAAAGAGATAGTGGATGCATTGGTTGTCATCTTCCAAAATTCCATAGATTCTAGAACGGTTCCCATGGATTGGAAGGTAGCAAATGTAACCCCACTATTTAAGAAAGGAGGGAGAGAGAAAATGGGGAACTATAGGCCAGTTAGCCTGACATCAGTAGTAGGGAAAATGCTATAATCTATTATTAAGGACATGGTAACAGGGCACTTAGAAAATAATAGGATTAGGCAGAGTCAACATGGATTTATGAAAGGGAAATCATGTTTGACAAATCTGTTGGAGTTTTTTGAGGTTGTAACTAGCAGAATAGACAAGGAGGAACCAGTGGATGTGGTGTATTTGGACTTTCAGAAGGCATTCGCTAAGGTGCCACACAAGAGGTTATTAAACAAAATTAGGGCTCATGGGATTGGCGGTAATATACTAGCATGGATTGAGGATTGGTTAACGAACAGAAAACAGAGAGTAGGAATAAACGGGTCATTTTCGGGTTGGCAGGCTGTAACTAGTGGGGTACCGCAAGGATCAGTGCTTGGGCCTCAGCTATTCACAATCTATATCAATGATTTGGATGAGGGGACCAAATGTAATATATCCAAGTTTGCTGATGAAACAAAGCTAAGTCCTGCTTTTTAATCTCTTTCCTAGCTCCCTAAAATCTGTCTGCAGGACCTCATCCCTCTTTCTACCTATGTCGTTGGTACCAATATGGACCACAACCTCTGGCTGTTCACCCTCCCGCCATAGATTCGTCAAACATGATTTCCCTTTAATAAGTCCATGTTGACTCTGCTCAATCCTATTATGATTTTCTAAGTGCCCTGATACCACTTCCTTAACAATAGATTCCAGCATTTGCCCAACGACTGATGTCAGGC
This sequence comes from Squalus acanthias, assembly GCA_030390025.1. NCBI lineage: Eukaryota > Metazoa > Chordata > Chondrichthyes > Squaliformes > Squalidae > Squalus > Squalus acanthias. The sequence goes on from JASTWF010000821.1 coordinate 137,449, forward strand.
GAACTGGCCTGTAGTTCCCTGTTTTCTCTCTCCCTCCTTTCTTGAATAGCGGTGTTACATTTGCGACTTCCAATCCGCTGGGACCATTCTAGAATCTAGGGAATTTTGGAAGATCAAAACCAATGCATCCACTATCTCTTCAGCCACCTCTTTTAGAACCCTAGGATGCAGGCAGTCAGGTCCAGGGGATTTGTCGGCTTTTAGTCCCATTAGTTTCTCTAGTACTTTTTCTCTACTTATATTAATTACGTTAAGTTCCTCACCCTCGTTAGACCCTTGGTTCCCCACCATTTTTGGTATGCTTTTTGTGTTTTCTACTGTGAAGACAGATACAAATTATTTGTTTAACGTTTCTGCCATTTCCTTATTCCCCATAATAATTTCTCCTGTCTCAGCCTCTAAGGGACCAACGTTTACTTTTGCTACTCTCTTTCTTTTTACATACTTGTAGAAGCTCTTACAATCTGCTTTTATATTTATTGCTAGTTTTCTCTCATTCTATTTTTTCCCTTTTTATCAATTTTTTGGTCATCCTTTGCTCGCTTCTGAAATTCTCCCAATCCTCAGGCTTACTACTGTATTATTCTTTGCAACATTATAAGCTTCTTTTTTCAATCTAATGCTATCCTTAACTTCTTTAGTTAGCCACGGTTGGATCACTTTTCCCGTGGAGTTTTTGTTTCTCAATGGAATGTATTTTTGTTGAGAATTATGAAATATTTCTTTAAATGCTAGCCACTGTTTATCTACCGCCATACCTTTTAATCTATTTTTCCAATCTACCTTAGCCAACTCACCCCTCATACCTATGTAATTGGCTTTATTTCAGTTTAAGACTCTAGTTTCAGACTTAGGCAAGTCATTCTCAAAATTAAGGTGAAATTCTATCATATTATGATCACACTGCCCCAGAGGATCCTTTACTATGAGATTGCTAATTAACCTTGTCTCATTACACAATACAAGATCTAAAATAGCCTGTTCCCTGGTTGGTTCCATGACATTGTTCCAGGAAACTGTCCCGAATGCATTCCATGAACTCGTCCTCCAGACTACCTTTGCCAATTTGATTTGTCCAGCCTATATGAAGATTAAAGTCCCCCACGATTATTGCATTACCTTTGTTGCAAGCTCCTACTATTTCTTGATTAATATTCTGTCCAACGGTATAGCTACTGTTAGGAGGCCTATATCCTACGCCTACCAGTGTTTTCTGCCTCTTGTTATTCCTTATCTCCACCCATACTGATTCTACTTCCTGATCTTCCGAGCCGAGATCCTCTCTCTACTGTCCTTATGTCATCCTTTATTATCAGGGCTACTCCCCCTCCTTTTCCATTCTGCCTGTCTTTTCAAAACGTCAAGTACCCTGGAACATTTAGTTCCCAACCTTGGCCACCTTACAACCATGTCTCTGTAATGGCTATTAGATCAAACCCATTTATCTCTATTTGTGCCACTAGTTCGTCTATCTTGTTATGAATGCTTCGTGCATTCAACTAAAGAGCCTTTAATTTAAATTTTTTACCATTATTCCCTGCTTTGACCTTATGCTCTGCTGCACTGCTACCATTAAACTCTCTGTCCCTTCCTGTCACACTCTGCTTATTTTTACCCAAATTGCTACACTGCTCTATTGCCTTGACCTTTCTCTTTAGATTTCTAAATTTCCCCTCATCTGACCCCTCCCCCGGCATGTGGAGAAATATGAAGTTATCCATTTTGGTAGGAAAAATAGAAAAGCAGAGTATTTTTAAATGGTGAGAGATTGGGAAATGTTGGTGTTCAGAGGGACCTGGGTGTCCTTGTACATGAATCACTGAAAGTTAACATGCAGGTACAGCAAACAATTAGGAAAGCAAATGGCATGTTGGCCTTCATTACAAGAGGATTTGAGTACAAGAGTAAACATAAGAACATAAGAAATAGGAGCAGGAGTAGGCCAATCGGCCCTTCGAGCCTGCTCCGCCATTCAATAAGATCATGGCTGATCTGATCCTCACCTCAAATCTAAAGAACACAAGAAGTAGGAGCAGGACCCGGCCACTCAGCCCCTGGGCCCGCTACGCTACCCACAGGGCCTTGACTGATCCGAACTCAGCCTCATGTCCAATTTCCTGCCCGCTCCCCGTAACCCCTAATTCCCTTTACTTCTAGGAAACTGTCTATTTCTGTTTTAAATTTATTTAATGATGTAGCTTCCACAGCTTCCTGGGGCAGCAAATTCCACAGACCTACTACCCTCTGAGTGAAGAAGTTTCTCCTCATCTCAGTTTTGAAAGAGCAGCCCCTTATTCTAAGATTATGCCCCCTAGTTCTAGTTTCACCCATCCTTGGGAACAATCTTACCACATCCACCCGATCAAGCCCCTTCACAATCTTATATGTTTCAATAAGATCGCCTCTCATTCTTCTGAACTCCAATGAGTAGAGTCCCAATCTACTCAACCTCTCCTCGTATGTCCACCCCCTCATCCCGGGGATTAACCGAGTGAACCTTCTTTGTACTGCCTCGAGAGCAAGTATGTCTTTTCTTAAGTATGGACACCAAAACTGTATGCAGTATTCCAGATGCGGTCTCACCAATACCTTATATAACTGCAGCAATACCTCCCTGTTTTTATAATCTATCCCCCTAGCAATAAAAGCCAACATTCCGTTGGCCTTCTTGATCACCTGCTGCACCTGCATACTAACTTTTTGATTTTCTTGCACTAGGACCCCCAGATCCCTTTGTACTGCAGTACTTTCCAGTTTCTCGCCATTAAGATAATAACTTGCTCTCTGATTTTTCCTGCCAAAGTGCATAACCTCACATTTTCCAATATTGTATTGCATCTGCCAAATCTCTGCCCACTCACCCAGCTTGTCTATATCCCCTTGTAGGTTTTTTATGTCCTCCTCACTTTCCACTTTCCCTCCGTCTTAAAGACGTCTTACTGCAATTATATAGGGCCCTGGTGAGACCACACCTGGAGTATTGTGTATAATTTTGGTCTCCTTACCTAAGAGGGAGTGCAACGAAGGTTCACCAGACTAGTTCCTGGGATGGGAGGATTGTCCTATGAGGAGAGATTGAGTAGACTAGGCCTATATTCTCTAGAGTTTAGAAGAATGAGGGGTGATCTCATTGAAACATACAAAATTCTTACGGGGCTTGACAGGGTAGATGCAGGGAGGATGTTTCCCCTGGCTGGGGAGTCTAGAACCAGGGATCACAGTCTCAGAATAAGGTGTCGGCCAATTAGGACTGAGACGAGGAGAAATTTCTTCACCCAGAGGGTGGTGAATCTTTGGAATTCTTTACCCCAGAGGGCTGTGGAGGCTCAGTCGTTGAATATATTCAAGACAGAGATCGATAGATTTTTGGATATTAAGGGAATCAAGAGACATTGGGATAGTGCAGGAAAGTGAAGTTGAAGTAGATGATCAGCCATGATCTTATTGAATGGAGGAGCAGGCTCGAGGGGCTGAATGGCCTATTCCTGCTCCTATTTCTTATGTTATGTTCAGCAAGATAGCATGACCCTAAGAGGATAATTAGAAGGGCAAAGAGAGACCAAGAAAATTCACAGATATAGACGCAAAATGAAACACCAATTCTTCCAGTATTTCAACAGTAAGAGGGCAAGAACCTGGCAGATTATGAGCACAACACCACAAACATTCTGAATGATTACTTTCTCCAAGTACTCACAAGCAAAGACATGAGCAACACGCTCTCCCCAAACAGAAATCAGCTACGCAAAATGAATAATTTAGATACAAATGAAATGGAATTCCTAGACAGGCTATAAGGACTTTTGGCATGTTGCATCTGGACTTCCAAAAAGTTTCACTCAAAGCTGCTGGGATTCAGGGTAAATCTTGGGTATGGATAAGAAATTTGCTTTTTTTTAAAAATTTGTTCATGGGATCTGGGCATTGCTGGCAAGGCCAGCATTTATGGCCCATCCCTAATTGCCCTTGAGAAGGTATGGTGAGCTGCCTTCTTGAACCGCTGCAGTCCGTGTGGTGAAGGTACTCCCACAGTGCGGTTAGGGAGGGAGGTCCAGGATTTTGACCCAGTGACGATGAAAGATCGGCGATATACTTCCAAGTCAGGATGGTGTTTGACTTGGAGGGGAAATTGGAGGTGGTTGTGTTCCCATGCGCCTGCTGCCTTGTCCTTCTAGGTTGTAGAGGTCGCGGGTTTGGGAGGTGCTGCCGAAGAAGCCTTGGCGAGTTGCTGCAGTGTATCTTGTAGATGGTACACACTGCAACCACGGTACACCGGTGGTGGAGGGAGTGAATGTTTAAGGTGGTGGATGGGGTGCCAATCAAGCGGGCTGCTTTGTCCTGGATGATAGAGCTTTTTGAGTATTGTTGGAGCTGCACTCATCCAGGCAAGCGGAGAGTATTCCATCACACTCCTTACTTGTGCCTTGTAGATGGTGGAAAGGCTTTGGGGAGTCAGGAGGAGTACTGATTCATCAGCTGAGGGAGGGCGGTAGGTGGTAATCAGCACGAGGTTTCCTTGCCCACGCTTGATCTGAAGCCATGAGACTTCATGGGGTCCGGAGTCAATGTTGAGGACTCCCAGGGCCACTGTTTCCCGACTGTATACCACTGTGCCACCACCCCTGGTAGGTCTTTCCTGCCGGTGGGACAGGACATACCCAGGGATGGTGATGGAGAAGTTTGGGACATTGTCTGAAAGGTATGATTCTGTGAGTATGACTATGTTGATTGACTAGTCTGTGGGACAGCTCTCCCAATTTTGGCACAAGTCCCCAGATGTTGGTGAGGAGGATTTTGCTGGGTTGACTGGGCTGGGTGCGCCGTTGTCGTATCCGTAGCCGGTACAGAGGTCGATGCCGGGTGGTCCGTCCGGTTTTATTCTTATTATTGTGTTTCGTAGCAGTTTGTTACAACTAAGTGGCTTGCTAGGCCATTTCAGAGGGCAATTAAGTGTCAACCACATTGCTGTGGGTCTGGAGTCACATATAGGCAGACCAGGTAAGGACAGCAGATTTCCTTCACATTAGTGAACCAGACGGGTTTTTACGACAATCCGATAGTTTCATGGTCACCATTACTGATACTAGCATTTTATTCCAGATTTATTTAATTAACTGAATTTAAATTCCCCAGCTGTCGTGGTGGGATTTGAACTAGTTACTAGTCCAGTAACTTAACCATTATGCTACCGTTTCCACTGAAGGCTAGAAGACGGGTACTTGTTAGAGGAGTTATATTGGGGTGGGGGAGTGAGGTGCCCCTGGGATCGGTGTTGGGACCACAACTGCTTCTAAGTTACATCAATGACTTGGCCTCAGAAACCCAAAACATATTGGTCAAATTTGCACAATGCCAGACTAGGGGGGAAAGTGGAACTGGAGGCATCTCACAAATTACAAAATGAGTTTGACACAATATATGTTCGTATTTAGTGCAAACGAGTGTGGAGTACTGACCATAGGAAGCAAAAATGGCAACGCACTCCATGAATGGTGCTGGAATAGTTAAGGATGAAATTGAAAGAGACTTGGGTGTCATACTAGACTTAACACATCATAACCCCAAAGATGCTACAGATGGCAGGGGCCTCACCAAGGGGCAACCACCCAACCTTCTGCTTGTTAACACCCATTCCAAGGCAAGCAGCACAGAGATACAGACTCTCCAGACAAGCCACAGGTCAAGTGGTTGACAATGAATAATGACTATTGATGCGAGTGAAGGATGGACCTTCAGCTCTGGGCTCTGGTTAGAGAGAAGCACAATTCCCTTAGTGTTGGATTGCGATTGTTGGGTGGTTTATATATAGAACAACAGTTACCTGGGAGTGAGTTACATGCAGAATCTAATTGAGGAGTTCAGGGGGGTTTATATCGAGAGTGAGAGATACCCGAGAGTGAGTTACAGGCTGGAATCTAATCAAGGGGTTCGGGGGGTTTATATATCGAATAACAAATACCCGGGAGTGAGTTACAGGCTGGGATTTAATTGAGTGGTTAGGGGGGTGTTACTGATGATTTCTCGACTTGGTGCAGAAAGGTACACTGCATAATGGAAGGCCGGATGTGGGTGCAAGCGCCTTGGGACGTTTTACTACGTTAAAGGCGCTATATAAATGCAAGTTGTTGCTGCAAGTGATGCAGCAAACTGGGTGAGACACACGCTAACAGCGATCACAATTCCTCCATCGCACTTTGGTAGGAGAGCAGGAAGAACGATGCCAGGACAGCAGGAAGCCCCAGTGAATCTGCTCCACACGGAACAAAATGTAATTGAAGATTTACGCTCAGTGAAGCAAGACCAAACTGCTCCTCAGTAATCAGACTGAAACACCACACAACAGGAACACACACCAACTAGTAGAGTGATATCACAGTAATAAATGCTGAAGCTCCTATTTCATGATGTGAAACAATTGGAGCGTCCCAATTGGGAGGGGTTTATGCGACTGAACAAAGGAAATCAGCTATGTTGAATTAAGTGAGCAGCCAGCTCTGCATCCCCCTGCCCCAGTTCACACAATCCAGCACAGGATTAGCTACAGTAACTGGGGCACATCACCTAGCAGCTGTATGAGCTGGAAAATAAATCATCCTGGAAACAATGAGCCGAATAACACCATCAGCATACACACTACCTGTGGGGCAGAAGTGAATATCGCCCCATCCGCATTCCCCACCCCTATCTGCACCCTCCACCCCGATGCCCTGGTGCAGTGCTCTGGAGTACTGACACACTGCCCACAATGGGGGGTATTTCCCCCAGTGCAGTGCACTGTAGTACTGACACACTGCCCAGTGAGGGTATTTCCCCCAGTGCAGTGCACTGTAGTACTGACACACTGCCCAGTGAGGGTATTTCCCCCAGTGCAGTGCACTGTAGTACTGACACACTGCCCAGTGCGGGTATTTCCCCCAGTGCAGTGCACTGTAGTACTGACACACTGTCCAATGAGGTTATTTCTCTAATGCAGTGTGCTGTAGTACGGACACACTGCCCAGTGAGGTTATTTCTCTAATGCAGTGCACTGTAGTACTGACACACTGCCCAGTGAGGTTATTTCTCTGGTGCAGTGTGCTGTAGTACTGAAACACAGCCCACAGCGCAGGTCTCTTTCCTGACGTTCCTGCAGGATAAAATCTGCAGCAGAATTTAATGAAAAGTCAGCAACTCACTGAGACGCAGTACCTGGGACTAACGCAGTGACTGCTCTAGGCATCAGCTGCAGTCAGACCTCGGGAGATGCCTCAGCACATTTCCATTTAACGCAGTTACTCTCATTTGCATTTCTTACACCTCACACATAACCATACTGAGCACACCTCAGTCTGGGACATGATACGAGGCAGCCCATTCACCCAGGAAATCTCTCATTATGCACACTAGTGTCAATCTAATCGTGATTCTGATCGAAGTGTTTCCAAAGACTAGAGATTCCTGGCAGGAAATCTCACATACAGCTGGTGTGACTCTGGGCCACTCGAGGATCTGCAATAGATGGTTCAGTAATCAGCCTGATGTCACATTAGTCTGTTGACAGAAGACAGAGAGGAGATATCAGAGGCTCTGACCAGTTTTATAACCCTCAAATCTACTAATTGTGGCATGGAACTGGAGAGTGGGCAATGAAATATGAAGATGGGAAAGAAGGATAGACCAGGAAACTACACACTAATGTAATCTAACATAGTCTGACTTCAGTTGTGGGCAAACTCCTAGAATTCCTAATTCAATCAAGGGCAGCTAGCACAGATTTGTTATAGGCAAGTCGTGTTTGGCAAATTTAAAGGGAATGTAGTCGATGCAGTGTAAATGACCGTCAGAAGGGGTCTCACAGTAGGCTTTAGAAAAATTCAGGAATGTAGCAGCATGGTCAAGTTGGCTGATGGTCAGGAAAGAGAGCGTTAGGGCAAATGGGTGGTGCTCGGACTGGAGAAGGGTTGGAAATGATGCACCCCATGGTTCAAAAGCTGGGCCAGTGCTTTTGTTCTCAGTGTGTGATTTGTACTTGGACACACCAAGCACCTGACCATGACTACCAGACTGAAAGTTTGAACTGTGAAGCACTGACTGTGAGACATGGAATAGCAGTGTTATGTTAACAGGGTGAATAACGTGCATTGCAACTGCTGTCTCGAGGGCGATGGGCTGCCTTGTACTCACAGATCTTTGGTTAACCATTAAGTTCAGCAACCCCTCTTACCTTGAATCGCAGACAAATAAACAAATGAGTCTTCATGGCTCAGATTCTCCAGAAACACCTAAAATGATTAGTAACACGAGGCAGATATTAGCCATCAACAGAGTCACAGACTGGAGCTCTTCAGCCGGATTATCTACAGCAAATTCTACTTCAGAACAAGTGCCCTTCATATACTGTACATTCTCAAAACAATTCATCCTTCCTGGCTATGAAATCAAGACTCATCGTACCATCCCCTCCTCTAACTCACTCCTGAGACCTCAGAACCGTGGAACTCCTCACCTCCTGCAACCTACAGGCTTTTATAGCCCAAGATTGGTGAGACCTGAGCAGCGTCTCCTGATTCATCTCACCGTCTCTCCTACTTTTTCTAATATAGAATCATAGAATCTTACAGCACAGAAGGAGGCCCTTCAGCCTGTCGTGCCTGCGCCGGCTCTTTGAACGAGCTGTCCAATTTAGTCCCACACCCCAGCTTTTTCCCCATAACCCTGCAAATTAGTCCTCTTCAAGTACATGTATTCCAGATCTTAACAACCCTCTGTGTGAAGAAATTTCTCATTTTCCCCTCTGGTTCTTTTGCTAATTATTTTAAATCTGTGACCTCTGGTTACCGACCCACTTGCCAGAGGAAACACTTTCTTCCGACTTGCTCTATCAAAACCCCTCATAATTGTGAATACCTCTATTAGGTCTCCCCTTAACCTTCTCTGCTTTAAGGAGAACAATCCCAGCTTCCCCAACCTCTCCACATAACTTAACTCCCTCATCCCTGGCATCATCCTGGTAAATCTCTTCTGCAATGTTCCCCGTAATTTTTTTTTGGGCCACGCGGCCCCTTTAATGGGCTGCGTAGCCCATTTAGAAGTCCGCATGAGCGTTTTTTTCAACTTAAAAGCCGGCTCACCGGCTGCACGGGACCCCTGGAGCCCTGCGCAGTCTTGCAGCTTAAAGGGTACGGTGCTCCTCTGTACCCTCTCCAGGGCCTCGACATCCTTCCTAAACTGTGGTGCCCAAAATTGTCCACAATACTCCAACTGAGGCCTAACCAGAGATTTGTAAAGGATTAGCATGACTTCCTTGTTTTTGTATTTAATTCCCCTATTTACAAAGTCAAGTATCCCATACACTTTCTTAACCGCCTTCGCAACTTGCCCTGCCACCTTCAAGTATTTATGAATACGCACCCCCAGGTCCCTCTGCTCTTGCACCCCCTCAAAATAGTCCCATTGAGATTATACTGCCTCTCCATGGCGTTCCTCCCAAAGTGCATCACTTCACACTTCTCTGCATTAAATTGCATCTGCCATGTGTATCTGCCCATTTCACCAGTCTGTCTGTGTCCTCCTGAAGTTTTCTACTATCCTGCTCATTATTTACTACGTTGCCAAGTTTTGTATCATCCGCAAACTTCAAATTGTACTCCCTATACCCAAGTCCAGGTCATTTATATATATAACAAGAAAAGCAATGGCCCTAATACCGACCCCTGGGAGACCCCACTGCATACTTCTCTCCAGTCAGAAAAAACATCTGTTCACCACTACTCTCTGCCTCCTATCCATTAGACAATTACGAACCCAAGTTACCACAGTCCCTTTAATCCATGTGCTTCTATTTTCTGAGCAAGTCTGTTATGAGGTACAATAGCAAAATACTGCGGATGCTGGAAATCTGAAATAACAACAGAAAACGCTGGAAACACTCAGCAGGCCAGGCAGCATCCGTGGAGAGAGAAGCAGAGTTAACGTTTCAGGTCTGTGACCCTTCGTCAGAACTGGAAAAAGTTAGAGATGTAACAGGTTTTAAGCAGGTGCAGAAGCAGGGAAAGGGGGGGGGAGGGGGGGGGAAAGAACAAAAGGGACAGTCTGTGCTAGAATGGAAGGCAGGAGAGATTAAATGTTGCAAATGGGGATGGCAGAATAATCAACAGCTGCCATGTTGACTCTTCCCTTCCCTTCCTTGACTTCTGTCTCCATTTCTGGGGATAGGCTATCGACAAACATCCACTAGAAGCCCACTGACTCCCACAGCTACCTGGACTACACTTCCTTCCACCCCGCTTCCTGTAAGGACACTATTCCGTTCTCCCAGTCTCCGCCGCATCTGTTCTGACAATGTCACCTTCCATACTAGCGCTTCCGATATGTCTTCCTTTTTCCTCAACCAAGGATTCCCCTCTACTGTGGTTGGCATGGCTCTCAACCGTGTCCGTTCCATTTCCCGCACTTCTGCTCTCACCTCTTCTCCCTCCCAGAACCACGATAGAGTTCCCCTTGTCCTCACCTTTCACCCCACCAGCCTCCACATTAAAAGGATCATCCTCCGCCATTTCCGCCACCTCCAGCGTGATCCCACCACCAAACGCATCTTCCCCTCCCCTTTCAGCATTCTGAAGGGACCGCTCCCTCCGCAACACCCTAGTTCACTCCTCAATCACCCCCAACAGCCCCTCCCCTCCCCTCCCCACGGCACCTTCCCGTGCAAGCACAGGAGATGCAACACCTGCCCTTTTACCTCCTCCCTTACAGGCCAGTGAGCCTAACATCAGTGGTAGGGAAATTATTGGAAAAAATTCAGAGGGACAGAATTAGTCTCCACTTGGAGAGGCAAGGATTAATCAAGGATATAGTCAGCATGGCTTTGTCAGGGGGAGATCATGTCTAACCAATTTGATTGAATTTTTCGAGGGGGTGACTAGGTGTGTGGATGAGGGTAATGCAGTTGATGTAGTCTACATGGACTTCAGTAAGGCTTTTGACAAAGTCCCACATGGGAGACTGGTCAAGAAGGTAAGAGCCCATGGGATCCAGGGCAATTTGGCACATTGGATCCAAAATTGGCTTAGTGGCAGGAGGCAGAGGGTGATGGTCGAAGGTTGTTTTTGTGACTGGAAGCCTGTGTCCAGTGGTGTACCACAGGGATCGGTGCTGGGTCCTTTGCTGTTTGTAGTGTACATTAATAATTTAGATATGAATGTAGGAGGTATGATCAGTAAGTTCGCAGATGACACAAAAATTGGTGGAGTGGTAAATAGCGAGGAGGGAAGCCTCAGGCTACAGGACGATATAGACGGGTTGGTCAGATGGGCAGAACAGTGGCAAATGGAATTTAACCCTGAAAAGTATGAGGTGATGCATTTTGGGAGGACTAACAAGGCAAGGGAATACACAATGAATGGTAGGACCCTAGGAAGGACAGAGGATCAGAGGGACCTTGGTGTGCATGTACATAAATCCCTGAAGGCAGCAGGACAGGTAGATAAGGTGGTTAAAAAGGCATATGGGATACTTGCCTTCATTAGCCGAGGCATAGAATATAAGAGCAGGGAGGTTATGATGGAGCTGTACAAAACGCTAGTTAGGCCACAGCTGGAATACTGTGTGCAGTTCTGGTCGCCACACTATAGGAGGGATGTGATTGCATTGGAGAGGGTGCAGAGGAGATTCACCTGGGCTGGAGCGCTTCAGCTATGAAGAGAGACTGGACAGGCTGGGGTTGTTTTCCTTAGAGCAGAGAAGGCTGAGGGGGGACCTGATTGAGGTGTACAAAATTATGAGGGGCATAGATAGGGTAGATAGAAAGAAACTTTTCCCCTTAGTAGAGGGGTCCATAACCAGGGGCATAGTTTCAAGGTAAGGGGCAGGAGGTTTAGAGGGGATTTGAGGAAAGACTTTTTCACCCAGAGGGTGGTTGGAATCTGGAACTCACTGCCTGAAAGGGTGGTAGAGGCAGGAACCCTCACAACATTCAAGAAGCATTTAGATGAGCACTTGAAACGCCATAGCATACAAGGCTACAGACCAAGTGCTGGAAAATGGGATTAGAATAGACGGGGCTTGATGGCCTGCGCGGACACGATGGGCCGAAGGGCCTCTATCTGTGCTGTATAACTCTATGACTCTTTGACACTGTCCAGGGCCCCAAACACCCCTTCCAGGTGAAACAGCGATTTACTTGTACTTCTTGCAATTTAGTATACTGTATTTTGCTGCTCACGATGCGGTCTCCTCTACATTGGGGAGACCAAACGCAGATTGGGTGACCACTTTGCGGAACACCTCCGTTCAGTCCGTAAAGGTGACCCTGAGCTTCCGGTCGCTTGTCACTTTAATTCTCCGCTCCACTCCCACCTCTCTGTTCTCGGCCTCTTACACTGTTCCAGTGAAGCTCAACGTAAGCTCGAGGAATAGCACCTCATCTTTCGATTTGGCACTTTACAACCTTCTGGACTCAACATTGAGTTCAACAATTTCAGACTATAACCCCTGCCCCTATTTTTTCACATGGCAGCTGTTGATTATTCTGCCATCCCCATTTGCAACATTTAATCTCTCCTGCCTTCCATTCTAGCACAGACTGTCCCTTTTGTTCTTTCCTCCCCTCCTCCCCCGCTTTCCCTGCCTCTGCACCTGCTTAAAACCTGTTACATCTCTAACTTTTTCCAGTTCTGATGAAGGGTCACAGACCTGAAACGTTAACTCTGCTTCTCTCTCCACGTATGCTGCCTGGCCTGCTGAGTGTTTCCAGCATTTTGTGTTGTTATTTCTGTTATGAGGTACTTCATCAAATTCCTTTTGAAAGTCCATATATACAACAGCTACTGCGCTACCTTCATCAACCCTCTGTTATTTCATCAAAGAACTCAATCAGGTTAGTCAGATACGATTTGCCTTTAACAAATCCATGCTGGCTGTTCCTTATTAACCCATGCTTCTCCAAGTGAGGATTAATTTTGTCCTTGACAATGGTCTCTAGTAGTTTTCCCACCACTGACGTTAGACAGATTGGCCTGTAGTTACCAGGTTTATCCCTCTTCCCTTTTTTGAACAGTGATGTAACATTTGCAATCCTCCAGTCCTCTGGCACTACTCCAATATCCAAGGAGGATTGAAAGATTGTGGTCAGAGCTTCAGAGCTTCTGCTATCTCCATCCTAGCTTCACTCAGCAAACTAGGATGCATCCCATCTGGACTGGGTAACTTGTTAACTTTGAGTGATGCCAAACTATTTAGCACCTCCTTTCGATCTATTTTTATCCTATCCAATATCTCTACTCCTTCCTCCTCTAATCTGACATTAACTTCATCCTCTTTTGTGAAGACAGTTGCAAATTACTCATTCAGTACCTCAGTCGTGCCCTCTGCCTTCACAAGAAGATTTTCTTTTTTGTCCCTAATCGGCCCCACATTTCTTTAACTATCCTTTTACTTTCTATATGTTGATGAAAGATTTTTGGTTTCCTTTAATGTTACCCGCTAATCTTTTCTCATACTCTCTCTTTGCCCTTATATCCTTTTTCAATTTCCCCCTGCCCTCTCTGTATTCTGCCTGGTTTTCTACTGTATTCTGTACCTGACGTATCATAAACCTCTATTTCCTTTGTCATCCAGGGCGCTCTAGCATATTCCCTGCTTAGTTTGTACCCGAACTATCTCCGCCTTGAAGACCTGCCATTGCTCATTTACTGTTTACCTGGCCAATCTTTGTTTCCAGTCCACCTGTGCTTGATCCCTTCTCAAATCACTGAAATTGGCTCTCTTCCAGTTGGGTATTTTCACCTTTGATTTTTCTTTGTCCCTTTCCACAACTACTTTAAAACCATTATATTATGATTGCTATTACCCAGCTATTTCCCCACTGCAACACAATCCACTTGCCCTACTCCATTCTCCAGAACTAGATCCAGCACTGCTTCCTTCCTTGTTGGGCTAGAAACAGATGGATTAAGAAAGTTCTCCTGTACACGTTTTAGGAATTCTTCACCCTCCTTGCCCTTTACTCTGTTTACCCCCAGTTTGTCTTAGGGTAATTGAAGTCCCCTACTATTACTGCTCTATTATTTTTACCTTTCTCTGAAATTTGCCCACAAATTTGCTCCTCTATCTCCTTCTCACTATTTGGGGATCTATAGTAAACACTCAGCAATGTAACAGCTCTTTTTCTGTTCCTTAACTCTAACCAAATAGATTCAGTCTTTGACCCTTTAATGTGTTGGTGTCCTGCACTGTGAGCTTTCGCTCTTCAGCTGAGTTCCTCAACAAAAACACTTGAACACCTTTATATTCTCAAGTGTGGAACCAGAAGCAGAGAGGAGAACAGGCTGACATTCTCAATACCAGAATCGGAAATTAGGGACAAGATGGACAAGCTGGTGAAACCTAAATTTCCATGATTCTGAGCCGAATGATGATTGTTAAGGAAATCCTCAGTCCATCATTTGAAGAGCTGCTGCCATGAGTAGCTATCGCTCTGCACAGCATTTCTTAAAATGAAGGCAGTCACTGAACAACACTGTGAAAACAACTACCTGCGACAATCCCAGTAGAACAATGAGAAAACTCACCGACAGAACCTTCTCCTGGTTGCTGAGGGCATCAGGGTTGCGCTGTTGAACCATCTGGGTAACTGTCCTTAGAGCAGCTGCCCGTGTGGGCACCTCGGGATCAAAGGCTGCCTGAAGAATCTGGCGGAAGTTGCTGGGGGAGTTGCCAGAGGAGGGTTTGTTCACGTGCTCCGTCCCACCTGCCCTGCGTGAAGCGGGTGACTGTCGGTGGCTCTCATTCTCTGCACTGTCCTCTCCCGATTGGCTGGGCTCTGCCGATTTGTCATCATGTTTATTTTTGTTGCCCATGGTGCTTTGTGCAGCCTTGGCAACGGTTTTGGTGGAGAATGCTCCGTGGGTAGCGACAGTAATGCGCAGGTCTGATGCCAGCTCTTGTATCACAGGGTCGGGATGTGAGGCTGCGATCTGCTCAAGCTGGGGTAACATCGGTTTCATGGCATCAAAATCTGATGAGGTGAGCTGTAGAGAGACAGGCAGTGTGATCAGGGGGACAGGCAGGGCGACCGGCAGCAGTACGATCAGAGATCTCCCCATAGCCCTCATCAACCCCAAAATAATCCCACTGCCCTGCTCTCTCCCCATAGCCCTGTATCTTTCTCTCCTTCAAATATTTATCAAACTTTCCCTTAAAAGATGCAATGGTCTCTGCCTCAACCACTCCTTGTGGCAATAACCCTCTGTGTAAAGAAAATTCTCCTAACCTCTCTCCTCAGTATCGTAGTAATAATTTTAATTCGATGATCCCTTGTCACTGATCTCCCCACAAATAGAGGAAATAGTCTTTTCTATTTACTCCATCAAAACCTTTCATAATTAAAAAAAAATCAATTAAATCACCTCTTGGGCTTCTCTGCTGCAGTGGGAATAGTGCAGTATCTCGAAGCCCTCCTCATAACTACAGCTTCCCATCCCGATGACCGGAGCACCAGTGACAAGACCGAGGGAAAGAGGGAGCTGTTCCGTTGGGACGGGCTTCACTTAAACCGGGCCGGGACCAGTGTCCTGGCGAACCGAATAACTAGGGCAGTAGACAGGGCTTTAAACTAATAAGGGGGGTAGGAGGATTCAGGAAAGAGTAAATTTAAAAGCAGCGAGAGAAATGTCAAGGCTCTAGAGCAGAATAGAGTTTTGGATAAAAATATATTTAAGAAGGAGATAGATAGATTTCTAGACACAAACGGCATCAAGGGGTATGGGGAGAGAGCGGGAATATGGTATTGAGATAGAGGATCGGCCATGATCATAGTGAATGGCGGAGCAGGCTCAACGGGCCGAATGGCCAACTCCTGCTCCTATTTTTCTATGTTTCTACAAGCAGAGTGGGTTAGGAAGGGACAGAGAGAGTAACAAAGGTAATAAGGCATCAGTGACTAAGGTGTCATCAGGGAAAAATAGAAATAAGTCAAAGCTAAAGGCACTATATCTGAATGCGTGAAGCATTCGCAACAAAATAGATGAATTAATAGTGCAGCTAGAAATTAACAGGTTTGATCTAATAGCCATAACGGAGACGTGGTTGCAAAGTAGCCAAGGTTGGGAACTAAATATTCCAGGATACTTAACTTTTAGAAGAGATAGGCAAAATGGAAAAGGAGAAGGGGTAGCCCTGATAATAAAGGATGGGATAAAGATAGTAGAGAGAAAGGATCTTAGCTCAGAAAATCAAGAAGTAGAATCCGTTTGGGTGGAGCTAAGAAACAGCAAGGGGCAGAAAACATTGGTGGGAGTTGCTTATACAGCCCCAAATAGTAGTTGCAATGTAGGGCAGATTATAAATCAGGAAATTAGAGGCGCATGCAACAAGGGTAATACAGTAATCTATCTACCTCTGCCTTAAAAATATTCAAAGACTCTGCTTCCACTGCCCTCTGAGGAGGAGAGTTCCAAAGACTCACGACCCTCTGAGAAAAAATTTCTCCTCATCTCTGTCTTAAATGGGCGACCCCTTATTTTTAAACAGTGACCCCTAGTTCTAGATGTTAGAAGCTATTATTAAAGACGTGACAGCAGGGCACTTAGAAAAGTTCAAGGTAATCAGGCAGAGTCAACATGGTTTTGTGAAAGGGAAATTTAGTGGAGTTCTTTGAGGAAGTAACATGTACTGTGGATAAAGGGGAACCGGTGGATGTACTGTACTTAGATTTCCAGAAGGCATTTGATAAGGTGCCACATCAAAGGTTATTGCGGAAAATAAAAGCTCATGGTGTAGGGGGTAACATATTGGCATGGATAAGAGATTGGCTAGCAAACAGGAAACAGAGAGTAGGCATAAATGGGTCATTTTCTGGTTGGCAAGATGTAACGAGTGGTGTGCCACAGGGATCAGTGCTGGGGTCTCAACTTTTTACAATTTATATAAATGACTTGGATGAAGGGACCGAAGGTATGGTTGCTAAATTTGCTGATGACACAAAGATAGGTAGGAAAGTAAATTGTGAAGAGGACATAAGGAGGCTACAAAGGGATATAGATAGGTTAAGTGAGTGGGCAAAGATCTGGCAAATGGAGTATAATGTGGGAAAATGTGAAATTGTCCATTTTGGCAGGAACAATAAAAAAGCATATTATCTAAATGGTGAGAGATTGCAGAGCTCTGAGATGCAGAAGGATCTGGGTGTCCTAGTGCATGAATCGCAAAAGGTTAGTATGCAGGTACAGCAAGTAATTAGGAAAGCTAATAGAATGTTATCGTTTATTGAGGGGAATTGAATACAAAAGTAGGGAGGTTATGCTTCAGTTATACAGGGCATTGGTGAGACCACATCTGGAGTACTGTGTACAGTATTGGTCTCCTTATTTAAGGAAGGATGTAAATGCATTGGAAGCAGTTCAGAGAAGGTTTACTCGACTAATACCCGGAATGGGCGGGTTGTCTTATGAGGAAAGGTTGGACAGGCTAGGCTTGTATCCGCTGGAGTTTAGAAGAGTAAGAGGTGACTTGATTGAAACATAAGATCCTGAGGGGTCTTGACAGGGTGCATGTGGAGAGGATGTTTCCTCTTGTGGGAGAATCTAGAACTAGGGGTTACTATTTAAAAATAAGGGGTCATCCATTTAAGACAGAGATGAGGAGAATTTTTTTCTCACAGAGGGTCGTGAGTCTTTGGAACTATCTTCCTCAGAGGGCGGTGGAAGCAGAGTCTTTGAATATTTTTAAGGCAGAGGTAGATAGATTACTGTATTACCCTTGTTACATGCGCCTCTAATTTCCTGATTTATACTCTGCCCTACATTGCAACTACTATATTTTTAAGGCAGAGGTAGATAGATTCTTGGTAAGCAAGGGGGTGAAAGGTTATTGGGGGTAGGCGGGAATGTGGAGTAATCAGATCAGCCATGATCTTATTGAATGGCGGAGCAGGCTCGAGGGGCCGACTCCTGCTCCTAATTCGTATGTTCATATGTATGTAATCATGGGGGACATTAATCTACATATAGACTGGGCAAACCAAATTTGCAGTAATAGTGTGGAGGACGAATTCATGAAATGTATGCACGATAGTTTTCTACATCAGTATGTTGAGGAATCAACTAGGGAACAAGCTATTTTAGATCTAGTATTTTTTTTTATTCGCTTATGGGATCTGGGCGTCGCTGGCAAGGCCAGCATTTATTGTCCATCCCTAGTTGCCCTTGAGAAGGTGGTGGTGAACCACCTTCTTGAACCGCTGCAGTCCGTGTGGTGAAGGTACTTCCACAGTGCTGTTAGGGAAGGAGTTCCAGGATTTTGACCCAGCGACAATGATGGATCGGCGATATACTTCTAAGTCAGGATGGTGTGTGACTTGTAATGGGGAACTTGGAGGTGGTGGTGTTCCCATTGTGCAATGAGAAAGGGTTAATTAATAACCTTGTAGTAAAGGGACCTTTAGGGAAGAGTGATCATAATATGATAGAATTTTATATTAAGTTTGAAAGTGATTTAGTTAAATCCGAAACTAGGGTCTTAAATCTAAACAAAGCAAACTACGTAGGTATGAGGGACGAGTTGGCTAAGGTAGATTGGGAAACTACATTAAAAGGTATGACGGCAGACAAGCAATGGCTAGCATTTAAAGAATTAATAAATAATTTACAACAAAAATACATTCCTTTAAGGCACAAAAACACTACAGGAAAAGTGGTCCAACCGTGACTAACGAGGAGTTAAAGATAGTATTAGATCAAAGGAAGTGGCTTATAATGTTGCTAAAAATAGTAAGCCTGAGGACTGGGAGGATTTTAGAATTCAGCAAAGGGGGGCCAAGAAATTGATGAAGAAAGGGAAAATAGGATATGAGAGTAAACTAGCAAGAGACATAAAAACAGACTGTAAAAGCTTCTATAGGTATGTAAAAAGGAAAAGATTAGCAAAAGTAAGTGTGGGTCTCTTACAGGCTGAGACAGGAGAAATTATAATGGGGAATTAGGAAATGGCAGAGAAATTAACCAAATACTTTGTGTCTATCTTCACGGAAGACGACGCAAAAAACTTCCCGGAAATAGTGGAGAACCAAGGGTCACAAAGTTAACATGCAGGTACAGCAAGCAATTAAGAAAGCAAATGGTATGTTGGCCTTTATTACAAGAGGATTTGAGTATAAGTGTAAAGACATCTTACTGCAATTATATAGCACCCTGGTGAGACCACACCTGGAGTAGTGTGTACAATTTAGGTCTCCTTACCTAAGGAAGAATGTACTTGTCACAGAGGGAGTGCAACAAAGGTTCACCAGACTGATTCATGGGATAGGGGGATTGTCCTCTGAGGAGAGATTGAGTAGACTAGGCCTATATTCTCTAGAGTTTAGAAGAATGAGAGGTGATCTCATTGAAACATACAAAATTCTTGCAGGGCTCGACAGGGTGGATGCAGGATGTTTCCCCTGGCTGGGGAGTCTAAAACCAGGGGTCATGGTCTCAGAATAAAGGGTCAGCCATTTTGGACTGAGATGAGGAGAAATTTCTTCACTCAGAGGGTGGTGAATCTTTGGAATTCTCTAGCCCAGAGGGCTGTGGAGGCTCAGTCGTTCAGTATATTCAAGACAGATATCGATAGATTTTTGAATATTAAGGAAATCAAAGGATATGGGGATAGTGCAGGAAAGTGGAGATGAGGTAGAAGATCAGCCATGATCTTATTGAATGGCGGAGCACGCTCAAAGGGCTAAATGGCCTATTCCTGCTCCTATTTCTTATGTCGGAGCTTGGCCGAAAGGGAGGTGGGGGGGTGGGGAGGTGTAGGAGATGATGAGGCAATATCAGCAGCCCGGATGGGGAGAGGAGGTGGGAGGGATTACTGGAGTGCCACGCCTGTAAACGTGCACCAAGAAAAGCTCTAACTGGAATCGCTCATGTTTTGTGGATTAAGCAGTCCTATAATTTGATGCAATCCTGTTCACTGACGTATGGAGGGAGTCTTGCCTCCATATAACTCATGTAAAACACTGCTTGCACACCAACACTGCTCCTTGCTCACTCACCTGGGCAGCTCCCCCCAGCATGGCTGCGATCAGTCCCATTCCCATACTCAGTGTCTGCGCTTCCACGATCTCCTCCGTTCTGAGAGTCAGGCTCACGCAGGAACGCTCCAATGTAGTGATGACAAATTCAATGACCTGCAGCACAATCATGTTATTACAGAAATGGCAGCAATAAAGAGGTTACTTCAGATTCTGCTGACAGCACTCTGGCCATCACACTGCAGGGAACAACGCCCTCCCCCCCACCACAAACAAGGTGGAGAAACTATAAACACTTTCAAAGTTCCAGCAAATCTCCTCTCCCAAGGTGCTGCTCATGGCAAGTTAGAGAATGTGCAGTTTATAATGACAGGAGAGTTACACAGTGTGACGCACAGTACCAGTGCAGCATGCAGTGCCAATGTAACCCGTAGTGTATTACAGTCTGTAACCCGCATTGCATTACACCGTGTAACGCTTTGGTACAAGTGTGATGTATTTTGAGGTGTAATCGATGCACTATATATACTAGCTGATGTCCTGTTGCATTGCTCATGGCCGGTTTGGGCTCTGGAGTTGTGATGTTTAGCTGCTAATATAGAGCTGCATTTAAACTGGCCTGTCCATTTAAGGCCAGTGCACAGGTTCTCCCTGTGGTCAAGTGGTGTAAATAGGCTTGTCCAGGCAATTGCAGCAGCTTGTAAAAACTTGGTCAATTACAGTTTAATTGTAGCTGCTTGTAAATTTCGGACACCAAGTCAGAAGAACCCAGTATTAAATGACTGGTTTTCTTTCTTTTTTTTTAAATAAAAAAAGATTGCTTTGTATCTGCAACAAAGCACAGTATCAGGAATGGGACTGATGTGGGCTAGTCGAATATGGATGTTGTCACAGGAATCTATTTGCATTGCACTGCTCACACACCTGCAGATACAATCACATCCTCAGTGGAAACAGTATCCATGATACAAGGAATGCTCAACTGGTCCCAATGGAGTGCACGTGTTGCCCCTTAGTCTCATCAACATCCACTGGTCCTTTAAGTCTCAGGGCTCCACTCGGCAGATGGATTCATACACTCACTGCAGAAGTTACTTCATCCTTTATTTGAACCAACGTGCCAGTTTAAAATGATTTAAGGCCCGAGAGAATACTAATTAAATCAATTCTCTGCACAAATACCACAGTGAGACCACAAGGTACAGCTCTGAAAAGGAGCAGAGGTACGTGCACGAGACAATATTGGGAGAGTGAGCGAGCCCGGGGGTGGGCAGGGGCCAGTGAGCCCCGGGGGTGCGAGAGCGAGCGGGGCCCCGGGGGGGTGCGAGAGCGAGTGGGGCCCCGGGGGGGGGGGGGGGGGGGGGGGGGGGGAGGGGGAGGGGGAGTGGGTGAGCAGGCGGGGCCCGTTTATCCTACTCTTTGTTTTCTGTCTGTTAACCAATTCTCAATCCATGCTAGTATATTACCCCCAATTCCATGTGCCCTAATTTTGTTCACCAACTTCTTGTGTGGGACCTTATCGAAGGCCTTCTGAAAATCCAGATACACCATATCTACCAGTTCCCCTTTGTCTACTGCACTAGTTACATCCTCAAAGAACTCCAATAGGTTTGTCAAACAGGATTTCCCTTTCATAAATCCATGTTGACTCTGCCCAATCTTACTATTAGTTTCTAAGTGCCCAGTTATTGCATCCTTTATAATAGATTCCAGCATTTTCTCAACTACTGATGTGAGGCTAACAGGTCTGTAGTTCCCCATTTTCTCTGTCCCTCCTTTCTTAAATAGCGAGGTTACATTTGCTATCCTCCAATCTACAGGAACCGTTCCAGAATCTATAGAATTTTGGATGACAACCAATGCATCCACTATTCCAATGGCCACCTCTTTCAAAACCCTAGGATGTAGGTCATCCGGTCCTTGGGATTTATCGACTTTTAATCCCATTAATTTTGCTAGTACTGTTTTTTTTACTAATAATAATTTCTTTAAGTTCCTCATTCTCGTCACACCCTTGGTTTCTCGTATTTCTGGGAGGTTTTTTGCGTCTTCCTCCGTGAAGACAGAAACAAAGTATTTATTTAATTTCTCCGCCATTTCCTCATTCCCCATTATAAATTCTCCCGTCTCTGACTGTAAAGGACCTACATTTACCTTCGCCAATCTTTTCCTTTTCACATACCTATACAAGCTTTTACAATCCGTTTTTATATTTTTCGCTAGTTTGTGCTCATATTCCATTTTCCCTTTCTTTATCAATTTCTTTGTCCCCCTTTGCTGATTTCTAAAAAGATCCCAATCCTCAGGCTGACCGCTTTTTCTGGCAACTTTATAAGCTTCCGCCTTTGACTTAATACTAGCTTTAATTTCTTTTGTTAGCCATGGTTGGATCACTTTTCCTTTTGGGTTTTTATGCCCTAGAGGAATATATGGGAAGCCACCCGCAGGTGTTAACTGAGAGATGGGATGCTGATGGAACCAGGACGCCACTCCCCCAAGAGCACTGTATCCAGTGCCAGGACCCCTCTCCCCCAGAGAGCACTGTATCTAGTGCCAGCACCCCTCTCCCCCAGAGAGCACTGTATCTAGTGCCAGTAGCCCTCACCCCAGAGAGCACTGTATCCAGTGCCAGTACACCCCTCCCCCAGAGAGCACTGTATCCAGTGCCAGTACACCTCTCCCCCAGAGAGCACTGTATCCAGTGCCAGTACCCCTCTCCCCCAGAGAGCACTGTATCTAGTGCCAGTAGCCCTCTCCCCAGAGAGCACTGTATCCAGTGCCAGCACCCCTCTCCCCCAGAGAGCATTGTATCCAGTGCCAGTACCCCTCTCCCCCAGAGAGCACTGTATCCAGTGCCAGTACCCATCTGCCCCAGAGAGCACTGTATCTAGTGCCAGTAGCCCTCTCCCCAGAGAGCACTGTATCCAGTGCCAGTACACCTCTCCCCCAGAGAGCACTGTATCCAGTGCCAGTACCCCTCTCCCCCAGAGAGCACTGTATCTAGTGCCAGTAGCCCTCTCCCCAGAGAGCACTGAATCCAGTGCCAGTACACCTCTCCCCCAGAGAGCACTGTATCCAGTGCCAGTACACCTCTCCCCCAGAGAGCACTGTATCCAGTGCCAGTACCCCTCTCCCCCAGAGAGCACTGTATCTAGTGCCAGTAGCCCTCTCCCCAGAGAGCACTGTATCCAGTGCCAGTACACCTCTCCCCCAGAGAGCACTGTATCCAGTGCCAGTACACCTCTCCCCCAGAGAGCACTGTATCCAGTGCCAGCACCCCTCTCCCCCAGAGAGCATTGTATCCAGTGCCAGTACCCCTCTCCCCCAGAGAGCACTGTATCCAGTGCCAGTACCCATCTGCCCCAGAGAGCACTGTATCCAGTGCCAGTACCCCTCTCCCCCAGAGAGCACTGTATCCAGTGCCAGCACCCCTCTCCCCCAGAGAGCATTGTATCCAGTGCCAGTACCCCTCTCCCCCAGAGAGCACTGTATCCAGTGCCAGTACCCATCTGCCCCAGAGAGCACTGTATCCAGTGCCAGTACCCCTCTCCCCCACAGAGCACTGTATCCAGTGCCTGGGTTGCAGGGTTTCGACATACAGTAGCTGACAGATTGTGGACTGATTGTGGAACTCACCTGCACAGTGTTGCTGAGGACAAAGTGACCAAACCTCTCACACAAGATGGTCACGAGCTGCAGGGTGAGCAACTGCTGCTCCCGCTCAGGCAGACCATCGCTGCCATCGACCTTCCCTGCTAAGCACGTCAGACCCTGCAGAGAGCAGACACATACATGCATTACCGCTCGGGTAACCTGCACCGTTACACCACAGTGTCCAACACCACTCACACAAACTACACCTTTCCAAATCTCAGCACTTTATATAATTCTTTGCTCCAACACAACAGCTGCATCTACTGCTGGACTACACTGTGGTTCCTCAGCCAACTGCAGGGGCAATGCCGCCATCAGCCATGGTCCTCCATCAATCTGTAAGGCAGTCTTGGTCCCAGCAACTTCCTGCGCCCTTGCCCTTTGCCACTGTCCCAGTGCTGATCACTCCATTATGCTGGGCCCTAACATTCCCCTCACACAACTGCGCCAATCAACCATCCTTGTAAAGATCACAGCACATGCCGAGTGCCCCCTGGTCGGCCCTGTTAGCTGATCCCAGCCAGCATCACATCAGGGGCTACAACAGGCCTGGTTGCTCCTGGTCTAAGGAGGGGAGACAGTCGGCCAGGCTCCTGCGTGCGCTGGTGATCAGTGCCTCTGCTGGAACCTGCAGGTGTAGATGCTGGGTGCCAGGATCGGGCTGGAAGCACCAATGGCCATTTGGGTGGAGCAAGAGTCAGCGCCTTCAGCAAATACTGACACAAAATAGCCTGACCCAAAGATTAGTTGGTGCGTTAAACCTTCCCATGCTGCAGGACTTGGCTCCATTTCAGATCCAAAGCAGCCTCCTCGCTTCTCTGCGCTCCCAGGATCCAGTATGTTCTTGTGTGTTTTTTGGAGTAGGAAGCGTGTCAGAGAAGGCCCGGTTCCCCCTTCCCCTCCCCACACGCACCCTCCACCCCCCCTCCCTCTACCCCACCCCACACCCCTCCCCGCCCTCTCCCTCACTCCCTGCCCCACCCCCCCCGCATCCCTACCCACCCTACCACCCCCCCAGACGGACAGTGAGCCGTCCCAAAGCACTGCGCCACCAGTGTCCGGCCTACCTTCAAACTCTCGATGAAGAAATCTCCGGCAATGCTGCTCTCCCGCAGGCCGCTCAGTAAATCTGCCAGGCACTCGGTCCGCCACTGGTCGCAGGAGACTTTCTCGTACAAAGCCTCGTCTTCATCACTGATTAAAGCAAACAAACAGAGTCTCAGAAATAAAAACAGAAAATTCTGTAAATACTTAGCACGTCAGGCAGCATCTGTGGAGAGAGTTAACGTTTCAGGTCGATTACCTTTCAGTTTGATGTTCTGAAGAAAGGTCATCGACCTGAAACGGTAACTCTGTTTCTCTCTCCACAGATCCTGCCTGACCTGCTGAGTGTTTCCAGCATTTTTTTGTTTTTATTTCAGATTTCCACCATCTGCAGTATTTTGTTTTCATGACAGAGTCTCAGAAAGTGAAGGGTGAAGGGTTGGGGTGAGAACATAAGAAATAGGAGGAGGCTGTACGGCCCCTCGAGCCTGCTCCGCCATTCATTAAGATCATGGCTGATCTTTGACCTCAATACCACTTTCCTGCACTATCCCCATATCCCTTGATTCCCTTAATATTCAAAAATCTATCAATCTCTGTCTTGAATATACTCAACGACTGAGCCTCCACAGCCCTCTGGGGTAGAGAATTCCAAAGATTCACCACCCTCTGATTGAAGAAATTTCTCCTCATCTCAGTTCTAAATGGCCGACCCCTTATTCTGAGACTGTGACCCCTGGTTCTAGACTTCCCAGCCAGGGGAAACATCCTCCCTGAATCTAGCCTGTCAAGCCCCTTAAGAATTTTATATGTTTCAATTAGATCACCACACATTCTTCTAAACTCTAGAGAATATGGGCCTAGTCTACTCAATCTCTCCCCATAGGACAATCCCCCCATTCCAGGAATCTGTCTGGTGAACCTTCGTTGCACTCCCTCTAAGGCAAGTATATCCTTCCTTAGGTAAGGAGACCAAGTCTGTACACAGTACTCCAGGTGTGGTCTCACCAAGGCCCTATATAATTTCAGTAAGACTTCTTTATTCTTATACTCCAATCCTTTTGTAATAAAGGCTAACATACCATTTGCTTTCCCAATTGCTTGCTGTACCTGCATGTTAACTTTCAGTAATTTCTTGGTCATCCTTTGCTGAATTCTAAGATCCTCCCAAGGGTGGGGGTGGGGGTGAGGTAGAGCTGGGTGTCATCAGCGTACTTGTGGAAACTGACGTTGTGTTTTTGGATGATGTCGCCGAGGGGCAGCATGCAGATGACAAATAGGAGGGGGCCAAGGATAGATCCTTGGGGGACACCAGAGTTAATGGCGCGGGAGCAGGAAATTAAACCATCGCAGGTGATTCTCTGGCTACAAATGAATAGGTAAGAGTGGAACCAGGCGAGGACAATCCCACCCAGCTGGACGGCATAGAAAAATTGTGCCATCAACCACGTCAAAGGCTGCAGACAGGTCGAAAGAACGAGGAGGGATAGTTTACCTTTGTCACAGTCACACAGAATGTCATTTGTGACTGATAAAGGCCGTTTCAGTGTTGTGGCAGGGGCAGAAACCTGATTGGAGAGATGGAGCTGCGGGAAAGATGGGCACGGATTCAGGAGGCAACACATGTTCAAGGACTTTGGAGAGGAAAGGGAGGTTGGAGAGGAAAGGGAGGTTGGAGATGGGGCAGTAGTTTGCAAGGACAGAGGGGGTTAAAGGTGGGTTTTTTGAGGAAAGGGGTGATGACAGCAGATTTGAAGGGGAGAACAGTACCCGAGGAGAGGGCACCGTTTACAGTATCAGCTAACATGGGGACCAGGAAGCGAAGTTGAGTGGTCAGCAGTTTAATGGGAATGGGGTCAAGGGAACAGAAGGTGGGTCTCATGGACAAGATGAGCTTGGAGAGGTCATGAGGAGAGATGGGAGAGAAACTAGAGAAAAACACATGCTGGGGGTTAGGGCAGAGAGCCTGGGGCGAGGCTTGGCCCAGTGGGCAAGGGGAAAGGAGGGAAGCAGCAGAGACAGCTGAACCGCTGGCCTCAAGTTTATTGACAAAAATCGGTGAGCTCCTCACACTTGTTTGAGTTAAGGGTGGTGGGGGCAGGGTTTAAGACGGTTGGTATTCGAGAGCATAAGTTTCTGCCTCTGTGAAGTGCCATGGAATGGTTTACGATGTTAAATGTGTTGTATATATGCCGGTTGTTGTTGATTTTTCCCCTCCCCAGGGCACCAATTGCAGCATCCTACTGCCGCCCTTGGCAGAGATTAGCTAAATCGGCACAGCCTGGGATCGACCCTGGGAGGACAGTCCCACCCAGTTGGATGCCAGAGGAGAAGCTCTGGAGGAGGATGGTGTCGTCAACCATGTCAAAAGCTGCAGACAGGTCGAAAAGGACGAGGAGGAACAGTTTGTGATCACCTTGGGATCACCAGTGACTGCCGACCTCAATCCCTCTCTGCTAATCTGTATTGCTGCGACGATTAATCTTTCACAGCACTAAGGTGAATCTCTCTTACCTTACTGCCGCCTTCACACTGAGTCTTACACCTCCCTCGCTGCCCGCTGTGAAGTGGTACAGCGGGTGTGGGACAGGAATCGATCGTGTCAGGCCTGCGAGCTGCTTCAACACCAACATAGCTACTGGCGGCTCCGATTTCTGCAGGAACCACAGAAGAATCTCCTGGCAAGCGGAGCTGGTAGAAAGAAAAACAACTGTTAGCCAATAGCAAGAACAGGCAATAACTGAGCATCAGTCAGATACCTTCATGAAACACCCATCACACAGAACGCTTACTGCACTCCAAAGGAGGCAGAGAACAGAAGCACACACCAGGGATCATGTGGGGGAGCAGGGCTATGAGCATAGCTAAAAAATTAGGATTCAAGGAATTCCAATTCAGCCCGAGTGGCAGTGGGAGGTTGATAGGGCTGAAGCCAGAATGACCAGGGTTCAAAGCAACAGTAACTTACTACCAATAACTACAACAAACTGAGTAACACCCAGAAGGTGCACTGAAAGATTGAGAACTTGCCACAGGTCACGGTGCTAGTCTGGAACTGGAATCAGGCCCCTTCAGGAGGTTCCTGTGCAAATTAAGGCCGTTATAGGGATTCAGGACGGATCGTGAGAGTATCCGCATTAGCTTCCAGCAGAGTGAGAGTCCTCGCGGGTGTGTACGCACACATGTTTCTTTACGAGCGAGTGTGCGTGCGCTTGTGGGTGCGTGCCTGCTTGCAGGCATTGTGATACAGTGCACACTCTCCCCCTCTCACTGATGTGAATGGCTCAATGGTCTGGAGCCAGCTGAGGGCCGCGTGCTGGTGCTAGTGGCGTGTGAACTTTAGAAATTGTAGTGGCTTCAGAAATCATCTGCACTATCCTTAACACTGCTAACTACCAATGCCGAAACCATAGCTGGAGATCTGGGGTCAACAGTTCCAATGTGAAGAGCCCCTGTTAATATGGACATGCTATCGAGGACCCTCAGCCTCAACTTCAGAAAGACAGCGTCAGCTAGCCAATTGAAAACAGTGGGAGTACAGCAGGAACCAATATTAGCAGTCAGCAGCTGCAACAACATGCTATCGGAAAAGAGCTTGCATTTATATAGCGCCTTTCAGCTTCTCAGGACGTCCAATCGGTACTTTTTTAAAAAAATGCAGTCACTTGGTATGTAGGCTATCGTGGCTGCCAATTTGCACACAGCAAGATCCCACAAACAGCAGCAATCTAAATGAGCAGTTAATCTGTTTATTTTTTTTGTTCTTGGAATGCCGGTGACAGCTGTAAGCCAGTATTTACTGCCCATCCCCATTGCCATTGCCCAGGTAGGCCAGACTGGGTAAGGGCGGCAGATTTCCTACCCTCAGGGACTTCAGTGAACCAGTTGGGTTTTTCGGACAATCCATTATGGTCATTTTTTTCCTGGTACAAATACAAATGTATTCGATTTAATTTCACAACTTGTCATCAGAACCTCTGGGTTGCCAGTCCAGTGCTGTAACCACGAGGCGACCACACCCTCGCTTTAGTGCTGGATGACAGATAAATGCTGGTCAGGTTACTCGGTGACCTCTGCTGCTCTTCTCTGAATAGTGTCATGGGAGCAGTTACATCCACCTGAACAGGCAGATAAGGCCAAACGGTGCAGCTCTGGCAATGCAGCACTCCCTCAGGACCGCACTGAAGTGTCAGCCCAGATTATTTGCTCAGGTGCTGGAATGGGGCTTGAACCCACAACTTTCTGACCCAGGTGAGTTACCATCGGACCCAAACTGAAATTCACCTGCAAGGGAGTCAGCAGCTGGAGCAATGTCACTGCAGCACATTGAAGCTCGAGTTGTGACCTGCAAGGGCTGTTCTGGGATTTGTGCACCACTCTCGCAATCAAGCCAATGTGATTCAGAACATCACTACAAAAATTCAAATGATTACAACCACAAAATCCCAGCAGGCAAAATCAAGAGTGGGCAAGCTCCTGGAGGACGGGAATCTGCTCTGAGATATAAATCAACCTGACAGTGCTTTGTCAATGCTCCAAGCTGACTCCACCTCATCTACAACTCAACTTCATCCCACCACAAGACCTCAGAAATTAACTTTGAACACCCTCATATCATTTCCTCCCTGTCCTCTGTTTACGACCATGACACATCTCTCCTAATCTTTGCTATGCTCATGTAAACTGAATTCCTGTGTCCATTATGGACACATTTTGGCTTCTGCTCCTGACCCGAGCCCTTTCTCCTTTCGCGACCTTCCTCTCCTCGTCATGTCACCTTTCATTTCGGGCCCTTGGTAACTTTGCCCATCAAATCCCTACCCCAACCTATCTGTCTTCCTACTTTCCTGTCTTTATCCCAAGCTTGAATCCTCCCTGGATAAGCCCACAACTACTCCCCCGTGCCTCTCCCGACATTCTCTAGGGCCCATCGAGGCACGTGTCACAGCCTCCTTACAAGCAGCAACACCAACTGCTCCATCCTACTCTCTCGCGCCGACCCTTTCACCCAGCACACCGGATGGGATCTCGTCTCACCAACCTCCTTCCTGTCCCATTCATGCCACCCACCACTGCCCCTTGGACTCTGCCAGCAGATCAACAATCACTGCCCCTCCCCACAACTCTCTCCAGAATGTCCATTCACTTGCGAACAAGGCCTTTGCCATCCACAGCGTTACTTTCGATGACTGCACTGACATCCTGGCTTGACAGAAACTTGGCTCACAAGTGGTGACCTCTTGACCCTTACTGAAGCGTCCCTGCCTGGCGATACGTCCCATCACCTGCCCCGCCCAGACCGCCGCGGTAGAGGTGTGGCCCTTACCACCAAATCTCACCTTAGCATAGAAGCATAGAAGATAGGAGCAGGAGTAGGCCATTCGGCCACTCGAGCCTGCTCCGCCATTTAATGAGATCATGGCTGATCATCCAAATTCAGTACCCTGTCCCTGCTTTCTCCCCATATCCCTTGATCCCTTTAGCCTGAAGAAATATATCTAACTCCTTCTTGAATATATTTAATGAATTGGCCTCAACTGCCTTCTGTGGTAGAGAATTCCACAGGTTCACCACTCTCTGGGTGAAGAAATTCCTCCTCATCTCAGTCCTAAATGGCTTACCCTTATCCTTAGACTGTGACCTCTGGTTCTGGACTCCCCCGCCATCGGGAAAATCCTTCCTGCATCTAGTCTGTCTAGTCCTTTTAGAATTTTATAAGTTTCAATGAGATCCCCTCTCATTCTTCTAAACTCTAGCGAATATAAGCCTAATCGACCCAATCTCTCTTCATACGTCATTCCTGCCATCCCAGGTATCAGTCTGGTGAATCTTCGCTGCACTCCCTCCATGGCAAGAACATCCTTCCTCAGATAAGGTGACCAAAACTGCACACAATACTCAAGGTGTGGTCTCACCAAAGCCTTGTACAACTGCAGCAAGACATCCTTGCTCCTGTACTCGAATCCTCTCGCTATGAAGGCCAATATACCATTTGCCTTCTTAACCGCTTGCTGCACCTGCATGCTTACCTTCAGCGACTGGTGCACAAGGACACCCAGATCTCGTTGCACTTCCCCTTTTCCCAATCTATTGCCGTTGATAATAATCTGTCTTCGCCACCAAAGTGGATAACCTCGCATTTATCCACATTATACTGCATCTGCCATGCATCTGCCCAATCACCCAACCTGTCCAAATCATACTGGAGTTTCTCTGCACCCTCCTCACAGCACACACGCCCACCCAGCTTTGTGTCGTCTGCAAACTTGGAGATATTACATCTAGTTCCCTTGTCTAGATCATTAATATATATTGTGAATAGCTGGGGTCCTAGCACCGATCCCTGCGGTACCCCACTAGTCACTGCCTGCCACTCGGAAAAAGACCTGTTTATTCCAACTCTTTGCTTCCTGTCTGCCAACCAGTTCTCTATCCAAATCAGTACCTTACCCCCAATCCCATGTGCTTTAACTTTGCACGCTAATCTCTTATGCGGGACCTTATCGAAAGCCTTCTGAAAGTCCAAATACACCACATCCACTGGTTCTCCCTTATCTATTCTACCAGTTACATCCTCAAAAAATTCCAGTAGATTAGTCAAGCATGATTTACCTTTTGTAAATCCATGTTGACTTTGTCCGATCCTGTCACTATTTTCCAAGTGCTCTGCTATTACATCTTTTATAATGGACTCTAGCATTTTCCCCACTACCAATGTCAGGCTTACCGGTCTATAATTCCCCATTTTCTCTCTACCACCTTTTTTAAATAGTGGGATTACATTAGCTACCCTCCAATCCATGGGAACTGTTCCAGAGTCTATCCATTGCCTATCCACCGTCAACCCTTTAAGTAACATTCCCCAATCCATCCTAGCCAACTCGCGCCTCATACCATCGTAGTTTCCTTTATTTAAATTCAGGACCCTAGTCTGAGTCAACTACTTCACTCTCCATCTTAATGAAGAATTCGATCATATTATGATCGCTCCTCCCCAAGGGGCTTCGCACAACAAGATTGCTAATTAATCCTTTCTCATTACGTTACCTTGATCTCTACTCCTCCAGCACATTCTCCTCCTTCGAGCACTTTACCTTGTTCCACCTCTATCATCTCCCCCTTAAAATCCTCATTCTCTACTGCTCCTCCCCGCGCCCCCCTCACCAAAGCCCCAACTAGAGTTTCACACAGATTTCTTCACGCCTTTCCTCCCTCAGCCTCTGCACTGAGTGACTCCTCATCCTCGTTGATTTCAACTTCCATCTCAGCTTCCCTTGCCCTCTCTCTTCTTTCACTGCCCTCACGCCCTCCCTTAAACACGGTGGCATAGTGGTTAGCACTGGTGCCTCACAGCGCCAGGGACCCGGGTTCGAATCTGGCCTCGGGTGACTGTCTGTGTGGAGTTTGCACATTCTCCCCGTGTCTGCGTGGGTTTCCTCCGGGTGCTCCGGTTTCCTCCCACAGTCCAAAAATGTGCGGGTTAGGTTGATTTGGCTATGATAAATTGACCCTTAGTGTTAGGGGGGGATTAAATATGTGGGGTTACGGGGCTAGGATAGGAAGGGATATGTTAGGGGGAATTAAATACGTGGGGTTACGGGGATAGGGTGGGATATGTGTCGGTGCAGGCTCGATGGGGATTCTGTGTGAGAAAGCAGGGACTGGATTTGGATGATCAGCCATGATCGTATTGAATGGTGGAGCAGGCTCGACGGGCTGAATGGCCTACTCCTGCTCCTAGTTTCTATGTTTCTATGTTTAACCTCTCCCTCCATGTAAACGCTCCTCCCCATATTAACGGGCACCCCCTCCACCTTGGCATCTCACGTGGCTTCCCTACTCCCATGGTCTCCATCACGGACAAGGCCATCTCAGACCACTTCATGGTATCCCTCACCACCCACACCAGCTTCCTCCTTCCAACGCCAATTCTTTCCGTGTCTGCTCTTGGAATAAACTGCCCCCCAAGTTACTTACAACTGCTTTTTCAAACTCCCAACTGTCTAGTCAAAGGCCACAATACTTTTGTAACTATCAATCTGCACAACCACTCCCTTACCTCCATCTTTGATGCCCTGGTCCCCAAGAAAACCCTTACTCTTTCCCACACTGGCAGTTCCCCCTCCAGTCCAAGGGGCACAGACGGGAGTATCTGGCACATGACTGAACCACATCAAGTGCAATCGGGCTTCACTCTCCTCTTCCAATACCACCCACACCACCAGCCAGGATCATCCTGGAAAGCAAACTGCCGTATGTCTCCTTTAAGTCCTCTCCCCTGCCTCCTTCAAGTGTGAGGAGCTCCATCCGTTCAGCTGCCTCTGCACCTGGCCGCCCCCCCCCCCCCCCCACCCCACCCCACCCCTTTCCCTTGCCCACCAAGCCAAACCTCCCACACAGGTGCCCAATATCTAACTGAATGGCAGAACAGGCTCGAGTGGCTGAATGGCCTACTCGTGGTCCTATGCTCCTAACCAGGAACTCTACATTTACACAGTAAGTAACCCTTATAGCTTCTGTACTGTGACAGAACGTGTTGTCACTCCAAATCCGTGCCCATCTTTCCCACAACTCCATGTTTGAATCTCTCCAATCAGGTTTCCACCTCGCCACAGCACTGAAACGCCCCCAATCAAAGTCATCAATGACATCCTATGTGACTGTGACCCTGGTGCACTATCGCTCCTCAGCCCACAACCTGTCTGCCAATGGCATGGTTGACCACATCATCGAGCCTTTCCAATAAACTTTGTGTAAAGCAGACACAGGAGAGTTTGAGAGTAAATACAAACCGCAAGTGCGATACTCCTCGTTTCATGAAACAGTGAAGACTAAAGATTGCCGGAATCACTGTCTGCAGAGATTCCAACAGCCTGGAGCTCGGGTCATTCCCAACCACACACACCTAGAAGGGAAAGAGCAGAAATAGAAGGCAATTATTCCAGAATATACACCCGGGTCACACTGTCACTGATACACGACAGGGCCACGCTGGGACACTAACACACGGCCAGGTGTTTCCATCCCAGAGTGCACGCAGCGAGTGTTATTCGGGGACGTGGGAAATGCCTTGAATGGAGTGGCGTCGGGTTCTGTACTCCAGTATATCAGAGAATTATGACAGTGCTATGTTCCCCACGAGGAGCAGCTGCACACACACATATTGTGTCAAGTGGTCCCTCCACGGTGGGTCATGATGGCAGCACGATGTCAGCCAATCACCATCAGGACCGTGTCTGAGACAATGCCAAAGTGGAAACTAGAAACTGCTGACTCCTGATCGGATCGGTCCCACCTACAGTGGGAAACCTGGACATGAGGGTCTAACCCTATTGCACTCCATCCGGCCTCTCACCTGCAAACCACTAAATCACCACCCTCACAGAGCCAGGATCAAACCCTCCACACCTATTTCTTATTAAACATTTAATGAAGAATCTTTCTTTTCCTCAACCATCAGCTTGCTTGAGCTTGTTAAATGTCCCTGAGTCACACTCTCAAACACTGCATTAGCAGTAATTACACAGCGAACCCATCCTGACATATGGAATATACTTTAGCATTAAATATTCCAAGGACACAATGTATGCCAGTTCCTGCTATCAGGTGCGTAAGCACATGTGTAATCAGGGTAAGAGCGTGAACCACAAACCATCACCTCAATCATCAAATTGCACTGACTCACTTTAAATCATTCCACCTGCAACCAGACACCTTGAGGGAAAGGGACATCCATCACATATGAAAGGGCTGGTTATAAGAGTTCTGTAGAATACGCCAAAATAGCCAAAAGCTATCTAACTAAACTCCAAAATATTCAACCATTCTCATACGTTCACAACACCTGATGTTACCTCAGTGCCAGCAGCAAGGGTACCCCCATCTCCCAGCCTCACCCGCTGTCTAACCCATACCCTCCCACCCTATCCCATTCCGACCCCGTACCCTCCCACCCCATCCCATTTCGACACTGTACCCTCCCACCCCATCCCATTTCGACCCCGTACCCTCCCATCCCATCCCGACCCCGTACCCTCCCATCCCATCCCACTCCGACCCCGTACCCTCCCATCCCATCCCACTCCGACCCCGTACCCTCCCATCCCATCCCCGTACTCTCCCATCCCATTCCGACCCCGTACCCTCCCATCCCATTCCGACCCCGTACCCTCCCATCCCATCCCACTCCGACCCCGTACCCTCCCATCCCATCCCACTCCGACCCCGTACCCTCCCATCCCATCCCCGTACTCTCCCATCCCATTCCGACCCCGTACCCTCCCATCCCATTCCGACCCCGTACCCTCCCATCCCATTCCGACCCCGTACCCTCCCATCCCATTCCGACCCCGTACCCTCCCATCCCACTCCGACCCCGTACCCTCCCATCCCATTCCGACCCCGTACCCTCCCACTCCGACCCCGTACCCTCCCATCCCATCCCGACCCCGTACTCTCCCATCCCACTCCGACCCCGTACTCTCCCATCCCATTCCGACCCCGTACCCTCCCAACCCATCCCATTCCAACACTGTACCCTCCCATCCCATTCCGACCCCGTACCCTCCCCTCCCATTCCGACCCCGTACCCTCCCATCCCATTCCGACCCCGTAACCCTCCCATCCCATTCTGACCCCGTACCCTCCCATCCCATTCCGACCCCGTACCCTCCCATCCCATTCCGACCCCGTACCCTCCCATCCCATTCCGACCCTGTAGCCTCCTGCAGCTGACCAAAGCACTGTACAGCTTCAGTACGACAGCCTCAGACTCCACCAATTTGACAATACAGCCTGACATTGTGTTTGCTTTTGTACTTGTGCCCCTTAGAGCCACACTCAGCCATATTAAATAGCCTCCTACATCATCCACAACCCTCAGCACTTCAAAGACAAGTCTCCATTAATTTTCTGGTCTGCAATGACAAGACCTGGCTTGTATAGTGTGTGAGTAATTCTCTCTACATGGCTCACAGGGCCGGTCTCCTGTGCTGTAGCCAACTTGGCCAGTTTTTTTCAACCACCATTTTAACTTGATGAGTGTTGACACCGCAGTGCCTGTGTAATTTCCGCAGTTGTGAGGGAAAAGAACATGAAATGGAATTCGATGCAAACACTGTTCAAACCAAGCAGCTGGTAGGAGCCTTGTGCTGGCACAGACACTGCATAGCTTGATCCCAAACCACCACCCCCAGCTAAGAGACGCTCTCACTCTCCAGGAGCGGGGCCCTAAGCAGAGCTGGCTGATCTGAGAAACAAATACACCGTTCTTACTTTATATACATCCTCCACACATCTGGACAGCTCCAGCTCTCCCACAATCACTGCTCCAACCTGTCCCGATCCCTCGCTCGTCTCTGAAAGGAAGGGAGAGCGCAGAATTGAATTGTACGCAGAGGTTGCTGGTCTGCCCCCGCCAGCAGAGGAACCCAAGGGAAACTGGGCATACAAAATGAAAACAGACAGATAGAGACAGGAAAACAGAGATAAAGAGAGGAGAAACGAGGAAAACATCTCTAAATTGTCAGACTGCTTGTCCGACATCCAGTTCTGGATGAGCAGAAATTTCCTCCAATTAAATATTGGGAAGGCCGAAGCCATTGTTTTCGGTCCCGGCCACAAACTCCATTCCTTAGCCACCGTCTCCATCCCTGTCCCTGGCAACTGCCTGAGGCTGAACCAGACCGTTTGCAACCTTGGTATCATATTTGCCCCCGAGATGAGTTTCCAATCACATATCTGTGCCATCACTAAGACCGCCAATTTCCACCTCCGTAACATCGCCTGACTCTGCCCCTGCCTCAGCTCATCTGCTGCTGAAACCCTCATCCATGCCTTTGTCACCTCTAGACTCGACTATTCCAACACACTCTTGGCTGGCCTCCCATCTTGCACCTTGAGCTCATCCAAAACTCTGCTGCCCGTATCCTAATTCGCACCAAGTCCCGTTCACCCATCACCCCTGTGCTCTCTGACCTACATTGGCTCCCGGTCTGGCAACGCCTCAATTTTAAAATTCTCATCCTTGTTTTCAAATCCTCCATGGCCTCGCCCCTCCCTATCTCTGAAATCTCCTCCAGCCCCACAACCCTCCGAGATTTTTGCACTCCTCCAATTCTGACCTCTTGTGCATCACTGATTTCCATCACTCCACCATTGGCAGCCGTGCCTTCAGCTGCCAAAGCACTAAGCTCTGGAATTCCCTCCCTAAAGGACAGTGACTATACTCCAAAAGTACTTAATTGGCTGTAAAGCGCTTTGAGACGTCCGATGGTCGTGAAAGGCGCTATATAAATGCAAGTCTTTCTTTTCTTTTAAACCTCTCCGTCTCTCTCCTCCTTTAAGAAGCTGCTTAAAATCCACCTCTTTGTCCTAATATCTCATGTGGCTCGGTGTCCAATTTTGTTTGATTACGCTCCCGTGAAGTGCCTTGGGACATTTTACTACGTTAAAGTTGTGTTGTTGTGAAGAGTGAA
This sequence comes from Squalus acanthias, assembly GCA_030390025.1. Taxonomy (NCBI): domain Eukaryota; kingdom Metazoa; phylum Chordata; class Chondrichthyes; order Squaliformes; family Squalidae; genus Squalus; species Squalus acanthias. The sequence continues at coordinate 174,613 of JASTWF010000821.1, forward strand.
AAATGAAAGACCTACTACAAGGGCCAACTCTGAGCTTCCCACTATTCAACAGCAGCAGAGTCAGTGCCAACTGGCAGAAAACAGGAGGAAGAACCAAAGCTTCAAGTTTAGTTTTCCTTTCTGCAATGCTCCCCGTGTCCCAATCCCATACCCCGCTCCCCTCCCCCGTGTCCCATGTCCTGATCCCCTCCTCCAATCTCACTCCCCTCCCCCGCATCCCTTCCCACCTGCATCCCCGCTCCCCTCACACCCTAATTCTCTACCCCCCGCTGCCCTCTCCCATCCCCCGCCTCCCTCCCCTTCACCTCCCAAACCCCCCCCCCGCCCCAGTGTCGCCCCCCCCCCAAGGTGGAGATGTAAACCAGAAGATAAAGAATTGAATTTCAGTGAACCAACTGAATCTTTTACATTTAATTAGCGGTTGCTTGTTAAGCCTGGTTAATGGGTCTTGGTGAAAGATGTGGCTGAGCTGACGAGTCAGGCTTCCATGGGAAAGGCTAATGAAATCCTGCTGAAGAAACTCACCCGCAGGGAATTGGAAGTAAGAAGCATTTCTCAACCAGGTCATTAAAACAGCTGAAGCCGTGAGATTAGCAGCCCAGTAAAACTGGCAAATACACCCCAACACAGAAAGGGAACAGGCAATAACATAAAAGCAATTCATTAAACTCTCTCACTGTCTCATGTTAAACAGTTTAATCTGAAACTCTTTCAATAAACCTCACATCACAAAGCAGGAGCAGCCCTTAGAGCCCCTTTAACATTACACCAAACCACCCCGCTCACAGCAATCGCCTCCTTGCCCCACACCACCAACCTCTCTCCCACCCCTACCCGCTCAATCTCCCCCACCCCCTCAATCTCTCCCCCCCTCAATCTCCCCCACCCCCTCAATCTCTCCCCCACCCCCTCAATCTCTCCCCCCCCAATCTCCCCCACCCCCCTCAATCTCTCCCCCCCAATCTCCCCCACCCCTCTCAATCTCTCCCTCCCCAATCTCCCCCACCCTCTCAATCTCCCCCACCCCCTCAATCTCCCCCCCCTCAATCTCTCCCTCCCCCCCCCCCCCCCCCCCCCCGTGCGCCGTGACCTCAGAGAGAAAAAAATCATTCAGGATTCCCATTCGGATCTGGAAAGTGTGCAAGAGTAAGTGTGCATGGATAGAGACAGGACTGGGCGCTGCTGTATTGACCTTCTACGATATACATCCTGCTGGAGAATTGGCACCTGGCTGAGGTACCAGAGGTCACTCGGTGCCAGGGAACCTGCACCCCAGCATGCAACTGTGCCTTCGGGGGGGGGGAAGAGAAAGAAATTGCAGGGAAATTGTTAAGGAATATAAATCATGCTGTTTAGTCCTCAAGTGCAACAGTTTAAAACAAAATATATGATGAGCTGACGTCCTTGGCAGCTTCAAGAGAAATCAAGCCTTTGGCTGGTAAAGGGATAGAATTCTCTTCACAGAGCCTCGCCCTCCTCCACCTGCATCACAAATTTGCATCAAACATGTCTGGACTGGGGATGAACAGGAAGAAATCTCAATTTTGAATCTTTCTTTGTTCCACTTTCCCAGGTGTCAACAGCAGAGAGATTAATGGAACCTCAAAGGAAATGGATGGGAGGGGCTGTCTCACCTCGGATTGATGAATGAAAGTCTCCTCTCTTTACGTCAGATCGGAGCAGTTTCAAACCAGTCGCTTGGGGATCTCAAGTCAAAGGCACAAACCTGGTGTTAACTTGGCACAATTGATGTGGGACATGGAAACATCAGACTGGTGCAGAAAACAAAACACTGCAGAGGCTGCAAATCTGAAATAAAAACAGACAGTGCTGGACAGCAGGTCAGGCAGTATCTGGACACCAGTTCTGATGAAAGGTCATCAACCTGAGACGTTAACTGTGTTTCTCTCTCCACAGATGCTGCCTGGCCTGCTGAGTATTTCCAGCACTGTTTTAATTTCACACTGGTGCTGTCTGTGCTCCATTACCAGCTCCAACATCCTCTACAGCACAGAAACAGGCCATTCGGCCCAACTGGTCTGTGCCAGTGTTTATGCGCCAGACGAGCCTCCTTTCACCCCTCTTCATCTCACCCCATCAACATAACCTCCTATTCCTTTCTTCCTCATGTGTTTATCTCGCTTCCTCTTAAATGTATCTATACTATTCGCCTCAACCACTCCCTGTGGTAGCGAGTTCCACATTCTCATCACTCTCTGGGTAAAGAAGTTTCTCCTGAATTCCCTTTTGGATTTATTAGTGACTATCTTATATTGATGGCCTATAGTTTTGGTCTCCCCCACAAGTGGAAACATCTTCTCTACGTCTACCCTATCAAACCCCTTCATAATTTTAAAGACCTCTATCAGGTCACTGCTCACAGGCATGGTGACGGTGCTGGAGGTAATCAGGTACTGGCTGGCAGGAGGCAGGTGCCAGCTCAGATAGGAGTGCATGAGGCAGCCAGGCACCTAATAGGTTTGGGGCAGTGGAGAGAGGCCAGCACTGTCGGGTGTACCAGAGGGGTTAGGGGGCATAAATCAAGTAGAGGTAGAAATCTGAATAGGCTCCAGGTAAGTATTTGCAAGGACAGAGCACATAACAGACAGCACAATAACACACCCACCCTAACTCCCTTCCTTCCGCCCAGGTTGAAAGGATTACTATAGGTCAAATTTTATATCATCAATATTCCATATATACAAACTAACACTCATACATAGTAAGATTTTGGGACTTTTACCTGTATGGTCTGTAAGGAATTGTGTTTTAATTTATGCTACAATATCACTTTAAGATTGGATTCAACTTACAAGGAGTCAATTTTTTTTTTGAGTTAGCATTAACCAAGTCATCCTAATGTTATGTCTGAAGTGTTAATCATCAACCTTTTGCATGTAACTGCAGCTTTAAGGCATTGGGCAATGTTAGGTTTAATTCTAAGCATTTCCTGCCATTGTGATAGAACGGTTTCATTCAATGTGTCTGGCAGGGGGCGTAGCTAAACAGACACCCAGCTTCCGCGAGCTCCTACAATGAAGCTGGGGGGTGGGGTGGTGCAGTTGGAAGAGAATTTTGTTTACTATTACAACTGTGATTAACAGTTCGGCAGGTCAAATCCCCACACAGAGGGAGGGGTGACAGAATGCTCTTGTTCTTTCTCCCGTCCTCACCGCTCCCCCCCCCTCACCCCGCCCCCCCCGTCCTCACCGCTAACCCCCCCCCGTCCTCACCGCTCCCCCCCCCGTCCTCACCGCTCCCCCCCCGTCGTCCTCACCGCTCCCCCCCGCCCCGTCCTCACCGCTCCCCCCCACCCCGTCCTCACCGCTCCCCCCCACCCCGTCCTCACCGCTCCCCCCCACCCCGTCCTCACCGCTCCCTCCCCCGTCCTCACCGCTCCCTCCCCCGTCCTCACCGCTCCCCCACCCCGTCCTCACCGCTCCCCCACCCCGTCCTCACCGCTCCCCCCCCCCGTCCTCACCGCTCCCCCCGCCCCCGTCCTCACCGCTCCCCCACCCCCGTCCTCACCGCTCCCCCACCCCCGTCCTCACCGCTAACCACCCCCCCGTCCTCACCGCTCCCCCCCCCGTCCTCACCGCTCCCCCCCCCGTCCTCACCGCTCCCCCACCCCCGTCCTCACCGCTCCCCCACCCCCGTCCTCACCGCTAACCACCCCCCCGTCCTCACCGCTCCCCCCCCCCCGTACCGCTCCCCCCCCCCGTCCTCACCGCTCCCCCCCCCGTCCTCACCGCTCCCCCCCCCCGTCCTCACCGCTCCCCCCCCGTCCTCACCGCTCCCTCCCCCGTCCTCACCGCTCCCTCCCCCGTCCTCACCGCTCCCTCCCCCGTCCTCACCGCTCCCTCCCCCGTCCTCACCGCTCCCTCCCCCGTCCTCACCGCTCCCTCCCCCGTCCTCGCCTCGCTCCCCAACCCCTCACCCTATGCTCATGGCTCCTGGGGGCTGCAGTGTAGCAGCTACAGGGTCACCCTCGAACAGTCGGTCTGGTGTTTGTCTATTTCCGTACCTCCAGTACCCAAGCAGCAGATCAGCGGAGCGAGTAGCGGCCTCAGCAGGTATCTGTCCGCCAGCTCAGGTTGTTCCTTTACCATTGAGAGGATAGTCGTCGTGGCCACTCTCTGAAACTGACGAGCCGTCAGTTTGTCCCTGATGTGAAACAGCTCCAGAGCCTGGGATGAAGCAGAAATAGAGCAGGGTCACAAATAACACGGGACTGATTGCTGTTTTTAGGATTCTACAGGGACGAGATAATGTAGACCACAACAAGATGGTTCACCTTGTGAAGAACAGTAGAACCAGAGGACACAGCCTGTACTTGAAAATCATTTACAGCACAAGAACGTCTGAAATAAGAGGCAAGACCACAATCAGACCCATCAGCCTTCGCTCTAGCCATTAGATGGTGCAGCCTTGTCCATCACCCTCCCCACCCAGAGATAACACCAACTCCTGTCCATCACCCTCCCCACTCAGAGATAACACCAACTCCTGTCCATCACCCTCCCCACCCAGAGATAAAACCAACTCCTGTCCATCACCCTCCCCACCCAGAGATAACACCAAGTCCTGTCCATCACCCTCCCCACCCAGAGATAACACCAACTCCTGTCCATCACCCTGCCTAACAGTGCGGGGGATGGGCAGATACAGAGAAGATGCAGTGAATGCCACAGGACAGGGAATCTACTTATTCCTGCTAACAGAATTACTGAGAGGACTGAAGCAATTTTGCTGGTTGGGGAAGAGAGAAAGAAAAATCGAGAGTGTTTATATATAATATTCATCAGGACCTTGCAGTCTCTGAACACGCCACAGTTTCACATTCTCAATCCTTGAGAATTACTGACCCACATTAAGCTTTGAAACTTTATGTAGGAAGTGATGTTTCCTGAGCTTACACAAGGCTAATGGAGCACAGCTGACATTCTCAACGACACATTTCATGGAACGATCTGATCCTGGCACTCGGCAAACGACAGGAATAGAACTCACTCAAGTTCTAGACATGAACAGTGAACACCCAGCCCCCGATCAGAGAGGGAGATCTTTATCACCCTCTGTCTGGCCCGGATTTCAATCCAGAACCCACAGAATGAAGGACAGGGCTCCAAGTCCCGGGGTGAAGGTATAACGGTGTATGCATCCCCGCCCACCACAAGGGGGAGCCCAGGGATACTCACCCACCGTAAAGGGGAGCCCGGGGATACCCGCCAGCCGTAAGGGGGATCCTGGGGATTCTCGCCCACCGTATGGAGGAGCCCATGGATAACCTCCCACCGTAAGGGGGAGGCCCGCCCGGGGATACCTGCCCATGTTCTGCAATTGTCCAGCTGGGAAGGCTTTTGACATGGTTTCACGGTGAAAGTCACTCTCAATGCAAACTCTGCAGTGAAATACATTCAGGCTGCAAGAGACTGCTAAATGAACCATATTCCCCACCCTAAATACTGGACCCCCCCGATAACACCAGACCCCCCCCCCAACCCCGCCCCCCCCCAAAAAACACCTGTACCCCCCCCCCCCCCCCACGCCAAGCACCTGTCTCCCCCTCAGCCCCTAAACACCCGCTCAGGCTGGGCACAAAGCAATTTGTGATTAATGTTCTCAGATTTTCACAATTTACTCAGTGCAGGAGCTGGGTGTCAACCTTTGCACACAGACCATCAAATAACACTCTGCAAACACTGCGCCTGTCGCTTGCACCGTGAGGATAAATTACATTAAAACTGGTGGTTCGGTTCAGTGGGAAGCGTGGCCATTGTTGGGGTGGTTCAGTGAGGCAGTGGGAAGCGGGGCCATTGTTGGGGTGGTTCAGTGAGGCAGTGGGAAGCGTGTCCAATGCTGGGGTGGTTCAGTGAGAAGCGGGGCCATTGTTGGGGTGGTTCAGCGAGGCAGTGGGAAGCGTGGCCAATGTTGGGGTGGTTCAGTGAGGCAGTGGGAAGCGTGGCCATTGTTGGGATGGTTCAGTGAGGCAGTGGGAAGCGTGGCCAATGTTGGGGTGGTTCAGTGAGGCAGTGGGAAGCGTGGCCATTGTTGGGATGGTTCGTTTCAGTGGGAAGCGGGGCAATTGTTGGGGTGGTTCGGTTCAGTGGGAAGCGGGGCCATTGTTGGGGTGGCTCGGTTCAGTGGGAAGCGTGGCCATTGCTGGGATGGTTCAGTGAGGCTGTGAGAAGCGGGGCAATTGTTGGGGTGGTTCAGCGAGGCAGTGGGAAGCGTGGCCATTGTTGGGGTGGTTCGGTTCAGTGGGAAGCGGGGCCATTGTTGGGGTGGCTCGGTTCAGTGGGAAGCGTGGCCATTGCTGGGATGGTTCAGTGAGGCTGTGAGAAGCGGGGCAATTGTTGGGGTGGTTCAGCGAGGCAGTGGGAAGCGTGGCCATTGTTGGGGTGGTTCGGTTCAGTGAGAAGCGTGGCCATTGTTGGGGTGGTTCAGTGAGGCTGTGAGAAGCGGGGCCATTGCTGGGATGGTTCAGTGAGGCAGTGAGAAGCGGGGCCATTGCTGGGATGGTTCAGTGAGGCAGTGGGAAGCGTGACCATTGTTGGGGTGGTTCAGTGAGGCAGTGGGAAGCAGGGGCCATTGCTGGGGTGGTTCAGTGAGGCAGTGGAAAGCGTGGCCATTGCTGGGGTGGTTCAGTGAGGCAGTGGAAAGCGTGGCCATTGCTGGGGTGGTTCAGTGAGGCAGTGGAAAGCGTGGCCATTGCTGGGGTGGTTCAGTGAGGCAGTGGGAAGCGTGGCCATTGCTGGGGTGGTTCAGTGAGGCAGTGGGAAGCGGGGCCATTGTTGGGGTGGTTCAGTGAGGTAGTGAGAAGCGGGGCCATTGCTGGCAGTTAGTGTCAGATTTATTTATACTCCTGAAGCTATTTCAGTCCCAAGATACAACACTAGGAGTGTAAACATGCTCGGTGATAAACCATTCAATCTTTTGGTACCTGCCAATTTTTAACTTTAAGCCCAGCTCACACAAATAAAGACACTCAGTGTAGCCCGGTAGCGATGGGCCCTGACTAAATACTGAGCCGAGATCTACACCAGGAGGCAATAATGGTTATTGATCTAATGGATGTTTAAAATGATGAAAGGATGGGACGGGGTAGATAGAAGCAGATTGTTTCCAGTAATTGAGGGTCTAGAAGGAGGGGCCATTGATACAAGATTAAATGTCAGAGATTTAGAAACATAGAAACATAGAAAATAGGTACAGGAGTAGACCATTCGGTCCTTCGAGCCTGCACCGCCATTCAATGCGTTCATGGCTGAACATGCTACCTCAGTACCCCATTCCTGCTTTCTCGCCATACCCCTTGATCCCCCTAGTTGTGAGTGTTATATCTAACTCCCTTTTGAATATATTTAGCGAACTGGCCTCAACAACCTTCTGTGGAAGAGAATTCCATAGATTCACCACTCTCTGGGTGAAGAAGTTCCTCCTCAGCTCAGTCCTAAATGGCTTCCCCTTAATCCTTAGACTGTGACCCCTGGTTCTAGTTTTCCCTACCATTGGGAACATTCTGCCCGCATCTAATTTGTCTAAACCAGTCAGGATTTTAAATGTCTCTATAAGATCCCCCCTCATTCTTCTGAACTCCAGAGGATACAAGTTCAGTTGACCCAATCTTTCTTGATATGTCAGTCCGGCCATCCCAGGAATCAATCTAGTGAACCTTCGCTGCACTCCCTCAATAGCAAGAATGTCCTTCCTTAAGTTAATTTAGAACGGAGGGCAGGAGAAACTTCTTCACACAGAGTTGAGGTGCTGTGGAATTCACTCCCAGGGTTAGTGGTTGAGGCAGACTGTCAACATTCAACATTAGATTGGAGAGGGGGATGAAGGAAAAGGGGATAAAGGGATGAGGGAACAGGGCAGGTAAATGTGATTAGGACTATTTGCTCGCAGGGAGGGTAAAGGCAGACACGGACTGGTTGGGCCGAATGGCCTGTTTCCGTGTTGTAACATCTGTGTATGTAGCTGAGGCTGCACAATGCTGGATGACCAGTTCTAAAGTTCCATCTGGGAGAGGGGAGGGCAGGGGGCGGGAGAGGGGGAGGGCAGGGGGCAGGAGAGGGGAGGGCAGGGGGCAGGAGAGGGGGGGCAGGGGCAGGAGAGGGGAGGGCAGGGGGCAGGAGAGGGGAGGGCAGGGGGCAGGAGAGGGGAGGGCAGGGGGCAGGAGAGGGGAGGGCAGGGGGCAGGAGAGGGAGGGCAGGGGGCAGGAGAGGGGAGGGCAGGGGGGCAGGAGAGGGGAGGGCAGGGGGCAGGAGAGGGGAGGGCAGGGGGCAGGAGAGGGGAGGGCAGGGGGCAGGAGAGGGGAGGGCAGGGGGCAGGAGAGGGGAGGGCAGGGGGCAGGAGAGGGGAGGGCAGGGGGGCAGGAGAGGGGAGGGCAGGGGGCAGGAGAGGGGAGGGCAGGGGGCAGGAGAGGGGAGGGCAGGGGGCAGGAGAGGGGAGGGCAGGGGGCAGGAGAGGGGAGGGCAGGGGGCAGGAGAGGGGGAGGGCAGGGGGCAGGAGAGGGGAGGGCAGGGGGCAGGAGAGGGGAGGGCAGGGGGCAGGAGAGGGGAGGGCAGGGGGCAGGAGAGGGGAGGGCAGGGGGCAGGAGAGGGGAGGGCAGGGGGCAGGAGAGGGGAGGGCAGGGGGCAGGAGAGGGGAGGGCAGGGGGCAGGAGAGGGGAGGGCAGGGGGCAGGAGAGGGGAGGGCAGGGGGCAGGAGAGGGGAGGGCAGGGGGCAG
>JASTWF010000822.1:0-183142 GCA_030390025.1 Squalus acanthias
CCACCCCACCCCGATCTTCCCTACCTCACCCCGATCTCCCCCACCTCACCCCGATCTCCCCCACCTCACCCCGATCTCCCCACCCACCCCGATCTCTCCTACCTCACCCCGATCTCCCCCACCTCACCCCGATCTCCCCCACACCACCCCGATCTCCCCCACCTCACCCCGATCTCCCCACCTCACCCCGATCTCCTCATTCTGGGATTTAACTGAGGACCGCTGCGGAGAGACAAGCAGCCCGCCATTCGTCACCTCAACACACCAGCTGCCTCTGGAGGTGTGACAGGTGGCGTCAGCTTTCGCAAAAAATGCTAATGAGCGCCAATTTCTGGCCGACCTCGGAACTCTCGGTTGGGGAGCGTGCTACCTACACATAGCCCAGTATGGGCCCAGATGCATTTCCACCCCAGCCTGTCATGCTTCAGTGACTTTCAAATAAGAATAATACAAATGATTGCTTTAAAAATAAGAGCTCTCAGAGAAGCAGGCATTGCCCTATGTGATTCTGTGCTGCTAGCCGAGTGCAAAAACCAAATTGGCAGCAAACCACCTAGATCACAAAGAGCACAGCACTGTGAACAATTACCTGAATGGCAACATGGATGACCCTCTGGATCTGCGAAAGCCAACAGTTTTGTAGAAGGGTGTGGCCCTCTCATGTTACTGGTACTGGTCAGTGGTGAAAATGATCAGGTCTTTGGCCTGCTGAATAATGAATCTATATTCTCCTTGACGAAGATGTCAACAGTATACTGGCTGTAACTGCAGAGGTCCCCCGTGCGAACCTGGAAGGAGCATGACACGTAACTATTGAAGGCCAGCTGACTTTCGTCAGGCACTGCACCTGGCATGGGAGACCCATTGTGTAGCCAAATGCCTGCAGTTAACAGTATGCCTTGCGTGCCACCTAACATCATGGGGTGCCCTTTCTTGCTCTTGTTGGCCCTCCTCTGCTAACTCCAGTTTTAGTGCAGCTCGAAGGCAGCACCCACTGTACACAAAAATGTAGAATGTGGAAAGAAAATTTGAAGTGGCTGATGTATAAATGAAAACACCTGGAGGATGATTTTGAGTGCCTTCGCCTGGCGTTAACGGGGCATTAACGGCTTCAAAATGGGGTCAGTAGCCTTACTGCCTCAATGACACTGGCAATGCGGCCAGATCCATTTTAAAAGGCGTCCAATGCGCCCGCCTGATTCAGACACTAGGCCCTTTCAATATGCAAATCGGGAAATACAACCCCGATTGCCATTTTACATAGGATTACATAGGATATACAGCACAGAAACAGGCCCAACCAGTCCATGCCGGCATTTATGCTCCACTCGAGCCTCCTCCCGTCTTTCCTCATCTAAATCTATCAGCATAACCCTCTATTCCCTTCTCCCTCATATGCTTATCCAGCCTCCCCTTAAATGCATCCAAAATAAACGCTTCAACCGCTCCCTGTTGCAGCGAGTTCCACATTCTCACCACTCTTTGGGTAAAGAAGTTTCTTCTGAATTCCCCATTTGATTTCTTGGTGACTATCTTATATTGATGGCCTCTAGTTATGCTCTTCCCCACAACTGGAAACATTGGCCGCGATTTTGTCAATGGATGCGGCTTGGGAGCAGGTCAGCTGATTTCTGGGTTCCAGTCCCTCCCCCAACTACATCCGGCCCACGGACGTTATTTTACGTCGATTGATCTTGTTAAGCCTGCCTTGCGGGCTTGCCAGCCAATTAAGAGGAAGCCGGTCAAATGACGTCATTTGATGACGCGTCATCTGCTGGTTTTCTTAAAGGGACCACGCACAATTTTTTTTGACAGCTCATTTCTCAGTGTTTGACAGCGTTGAGGTGCTGCAAACACTGACAATCACTGTACAAAGGTGAGCTCTTGCACCCAGGCTCTCCAGTGACTCCCTCCTTAGGCTAGAACAGATGGCAGCTGCAGGTGAGGTTACAGAAGCGATCTGTCACTGGTGAGAGAGGTTCTCCCAATGAGGTTGGACTAGAAATCCAATTCAAAACTTGTTACCTACAGAAAAGTGTAAATGCATTAAAAATGATTTTCCCAACATTTTCTTACCTCTGAAACTCACCAGTGCACCATTGGATCCTTCAAACCACTTCTACAGCTGTCATCAATGCAGAAACATTACAGCAGATTCACAACACGCCACACTTACGTGGCGTGGTGTCCGGACGTCGGGAAACCCGAGGCAGAAGCGGCAAAATGGAAAAAGAGCCTGTTAACAAGTATCAAGTACCTGTTAACAGGCAGTGAAGTGGCTATAATCCTCTTCCCACCGCTAGGTGTCGGGTCCATGTGCAAATCGGGGACCCGACACTTGGGAAAATTGATTGGAGGCGGGTTAACAGCGGGTTTCCTACCCGCTGTCAATCTTTGCGATTTTGACAGCAGTCCCGCCTCCAAACCCGCCCTCTGAGCGCCGGCAAAATTACAGCCATTCTCTCTGTATCCACTCTATCAAAACCTTTCATAATTTTTAAGACCTCTATTAGGTTACCCCTCAACCTTCTTTTTTCAAGAGAAAAGAGGCCCAGCCTGTTCATCCTTTCCTGATATGTATACCCTTGCATTTCTGGTATCATTCTTGTAAATCTTCTCTGCACCCTCTCCAGTGCCTCTATATCCTTTTTATAATATGGTGACCAGAACTGTACACAGTACTTTAAGTCTGGTATAACCAAGGTTCGATACAGGTTTAGCATAACTTCCCTACTTGCCAATTCTATCCCTCTAGAAATAAACTCTAGTACTTGGTTTGCTTTTTTTATGGCCTTGCTAACCTGCATCACAACTTTTAGTGATTTGTGTATTTGTACTCAGAGATCCCTTTGCTCCTCTACCCCACCCAGACTCGCACTCTCCAGGTAGGACCTGGTCAGAGTGCCGGCTCTGATCAGTTCCATGGGTGATGGAAGAGAAGAGGCCCTGTAAAGGTAAGGGCTCAATTATTCTTGTGGGCCACGGAGGAGCAGGAGCATTCTTCCTGCTATTTTAATTTGAGGAAGGACCACAAGCCATCCTATTAGATTAAAAGGAGTGATGATTTCTGAAATATTATCATAAACTTTTCAAAGGCACCGTTATCATCTGTCATCAATTCACCCTGTCATGAACTGCGTCTCCTCACAGTCTGATCTGGCTGGGATCAACTGTTACCTCGTATTATTTGATATTTTATATACTTTTGTTTTTGGCTTTAAGGACGTAAAGCTCTCCAGATGAGGATAAGTGTGAGAAAATTCTGATATTAATTCATCAAGACCATGAAGTTTGGGGTCACTCGCCCATTTTTCATGGTGGGAACAGTCGATGTAGACCAGATGACTGCACTTCTCTATGACTTATCTACGATTTCTATCTGTGTTCCAATTTCATTCTTCACCACCCTTAAACAATCAATTTCAAAGTCAGTGTGAGAAGCCCAGAAATGGAGAATTAGGTTTCCCGTCATTTACGATACAGATCCCGTGGGGGCCTCTATTCGTCAGGCATTCTTCTCAGTACCTTAAGCAGTTATAATTCTGCCTGATCAGGATCTTTAATGGAGCAGAAAGAAGATCACAAATATTATTGACAGGATCATCTCTTCTCTTAAACATCCATATATCTTGCAGAACACAGACAATATAATTGATGCTGGACTATAAAAATAAAACCGTGTTGGACTACAGCTCTGAGATTTGTGCAGTTACTTGTTAATAGCTGAGACCTGTTGAGAGTCTAAAGTTTAACATCAGCCATTAATCCAATGAAAGGTATCATTTTCGTACAATGGGGCAGATTTTCCTCTTCCTGCACCTGGCTGTAATGGATGGAAAATGTGGTCGAGAAGATTGCACGCCCATAAAGGAACCCAGCTGATTTACCATCCATAAAGGATGGAACCCAGGCAACCTATACACTCAGGTGCAGGAACAGGAAACCCTGCCTCAAAATATTTGGAACTTTTGAACAACGTTTTATTCACCTTTTATAAACATACCTGAAAATGCCTATGGGAGATGAGCTTACAAGCACTTAAAACATTCATCTGAAGTTCTCTGCTATTTCAAAAGATGTGTTACTCCATTTATTTTAAACATGTTAAAGCCTATGCTACAATAAGAGAGAGAGGAATTTCTAACAGATACATTTAGCATTTATATGCAAACATCTCATGACATAAACTCAAGACCAACAAAAAAAGATAAAACAAAAACGCTTTAAAGAATTGTTTCTTCCCTTTCAGCCACTTTGTATCTTTGTTAGGATAAATGAAGGATGAACGGTGTCCTCTGTGAACTGTCCATGACTTTTCTCATGTTCACTGTATCTGGCTCTCCCCTATCGCCACCTTCAGTGACCTGGAAGTGCTGGGATTTTCCCCCAGAAGCAAACTCATTGATGAACATTAAAGCATGGATTTTACCTCCCGGGCGGAAAGCAGGGGAGTGAGGCACACGAGAGTTGCCATGGAAGGTCTGGCCGATTTTAAGCTAGCCTTCCATAGGCATTTTCAGGTATGTTTATAAAAGGTGAATAAAACATTGTTCAAAAGTGCCAAAAACTTTGAGACAGGGTTTCCTGTCCCTGCACCTGTGCCGGTCCTCATTAACTTTCAGCAGCTAGCTGCCCTACGGAAATTGGCATCTAGAACAGCTGACTGGCTGCCGCCCTGCGAAGATTGGACGGCCAGGTGACAACCTGCCAACACTCACGTAGGTCGCAGGTGAGGGGGTGAGATTTCTGGAGGGTTTTATGGAAGGGAAGCAAGGGGAGCCCAGGGTGGCAGAGGCCCAAGCATTCATTTGTACTTATCTTACTGCTTCTGCAGGTTGTACTGGTTGGAGAACCACAGTCAGTAGACCATGAAAATGGCCTCAGAGTTCCAAGTGAGTGATGTGACCCCGATTTGCCTATATTTATGAGGCATCCACCACACTCAGGCAGACACCTCAACAGCCTGGTGTTAAAACAGCTGCAGCAGAAAGTACCACACGGTTTTAACTCCTGTCCCGCCAACCAATAAAAATACAACAGTTTTAATAAATACAATAGGGACAATTCCCGCAGATCCCCGGCGGAGGCCTCTTGCTGCCTGAATTCCCATTCCCGCCTGCTGGCCAGGTAGTGGATCTGGCCGAGCGGGAGCCTGACAAAATGTATGGAAATGAGGCCCAGCCATTAAAATCGGGCGAGCCTCGACATCTCTGCTGTTTTCGGGTGCGCCGCCTGCTCCGAAGCTCGCACACACTGATCTCGCCACCCACCCCCCCTACCCCCGGTAAAATCGGGGTCTGACTGTTAAGAATCCCACATTAAGAATAGTCACTCAGCTGAGGTACCAGAGGGAAGCTGGTGCAATTGGGATTGTATCTCAGCAGGAGACAGCTCCTTCAAGACAGGAGTGGTAAAAATTGAGGGGGGAGAAAATGTTTTTTTCACAATAATACACAATAAGCAGTTACATATTTTCACAAATTACTATCATTGAAAATAGCTGAGACTTGTAAGGTCTCAGCTATTATACACTGCAGCTGGATGATAAAGTAATCGTTCAGTTACATAGACTGTATCAAATTTCAACCCTGAATTTAAATTTGAACTGTATTGTGGCGGACATCTCTATGCAACATAAAAGTAGCTGGTATGGGTGAGGGGATTCGCATGAGGGCCAGAAGCTGCGTTTTTTTCTGGCAACATGTGTTGTGTGAAACAAGATGCCCTGTGCACAAATGCCAAGCAACAGCAAGCTGCACTGCCCTCATGCTACATCAAGAACCTGTGGCAGCTAAAGAATGTGATCTGTAAATCAGCAACATAACGAAATACAGTCTGGACCTTACAGTAGGGGATGAAATCATTATCTGAATATGTGATGACTTATCAACTGCAAAAATAGGTCTGCTTATAGAGCTTAAATAATTGTTGCAGTGAGGTGTGAAATTTCTATCTGTCTGTAGTCCGTTTTACATTACGTGTTTGTGTCCAACTTAAAGGGATTAATTTACACTGCCTGTAGGAGAGGCAAGTCTGGCTAAACCACAAGTTAGAAAACAGTGCTGTCTCGACTTGCATCTATCCCAGCCAGAAGTAAAGGAGTTAATCATTTTTATCATCATTTTGAAAGAATAGGAAAGGAAAAAATTGACAAATTTGTATATGTACATATTTGGAAAATAATTTCTCTGGTCAACATTGTATACGCATTCATAAAGATTTTCTCTGTTTGGTATTTTTACAAAAAATGTAAACATGTTCTTTTAACAGTCTTCATGAATGCAATTACAAAGTTGCAACACACAGTGGTCAAGTAACTCGCACCCTCTTACTCCTCTCATGGAATAATAATAATCATGCTATACAAATACATCATTTTTAAAATATCTTGTCGAAGTTTGGTGATGAAAAGCCATGCATGCTTCAATCACAGTGTCCATTGAGGGCTTAAATGTTAGGCGTGGCACAGTATTATTGAAAAGTGTTGGCAAACTTTTTTTATTTTTTTTTTGGCAAACAGTGACACAGTGACACAGTTCACTTCACAACCTGTAGTTGTGTCACAAACAAGCCATGCACATTATCACTGTGCGCAACAATGATGTAGGACTGTGCCCGAGGCGTAAAGGCAGTGCCGCTTTAACTGCATCTTTGCTTTTGAAGTATTAGCTTAAAGTTTGAATAAGTATCTATTTCACAGATTATTTGAATGTATTAATTGTGCATTGTTCAGTAAAGTGTTATTTTTCATTGCCACACAGCGAAAGATTGGCATGTACCACATACAACGGATTTAATATGGAGCTGGTAAGAGCACTCCTGCTCCTCCAGCTCCACAAAAAAGTAAGTAAAAAAGTTAAAACTTACCTTTTGGGTGGAAAGCTAACCCAATCCTTTTAAGGACAGCTGCTTCGGCTGCTAAGTGTTTGAAGAAACTGACTGCACCGAGCAAGCTGCGGTCATTCATTGAATTATAGAATCATAGAATAGTACAGAACAGAAGGAGGCCATTCGGCCCATCGAGTCTACGCTGGTTCTTCCGAAGAGCAATCCAGTTAGTCCCACGCCCCCGCTATTTTCCCCATATCCATGCAATTTTTTCAAGTATTTATCCAATTTTGCAAAGAGGGCCTGAAACAGGCACCAGTCCCCCAATTTGCACATGCAAAGGGCATAACGTCTGATCCAGGCACGTCCCCTGGATGCCTACGGAGGTACCCAATATGTCAGGCATTGCATTTCCAGTGGAAGTGGACCGTTAGGCACCTGGTTTATGCCTGAAAAACAGGCGCAGCACGATCCAATTTCTAGGCCATTGTGTATTTCATAGGTGACATGGTCAAGAGCAAAAATCTCCTTTGGCTTCACTCCGTCATTCTGGAATCTTTTGCCAGTTTTCTTTTATCTTTTCCAAGTTCTCTCCTCCTTTCCTGAAGCTATAGGAGTTTATCGGAGTATGATTTCACAAGTATCAAGAGACTTCTGGTACCTCACTCAAATGGGCATTCTTCATGTGTCTGCTCAGACACTTGAAGGAGTAATTTTAACCTGACTTTCTTGCCAAGAAACTGACAGGTTTGGATTGGCCGTCCATGTTACACCCTGCCCGATTTTAGTTTCCATTAACTTCAATCCGAACCTGTCAGTTTCCCGCCAGACGGGTTAGGTTAAAGTTACCCGTTTCAGAAGGTTGTCCAATCGTGAAAGGAATTACAGCCAATCGTAGAGCTGTTCTCATTTAACGTCTCCACATGCACACTTTTTAGCAGGGTTGACTGGATAGTGATCAGGCCCAGGAAACTTAACTGATTTCTCTCAGCCAAGGGTGAGGAGGTTAATCGTAGCATCCCAACTGTTGCCTGGCTGAGATTTTGGCATTTTTCACAGACATCTTGCTTTCAGTGGATGATAAATAATGGATTTTTCAGCCCCTGTTCAAGGGAATGCCATGGTTATTATACTACAGCAGGCAAGCATTTTACAGATTTAACAGGAGTGCATCAAAACATACTCAGTATAAGAATGAGCAGAAACAGCTGGTCCTTATTATTGAGTATAAGGTGTACTGTATTTTTTTAAATAAATTTAAATAAAAAGGAAATTACCACTAATCCTTTTTATATTAATCAAGAGGGGAGATGATGGTAATTTTCTGTGTGATAGTTCTGTACCTTAAAGTCACTTTTAAAAAACCACACTTGAAAAACTCGAGCAATTAAAAATGATTGTATTGGACAATCCATGTGTGACAAGTGAGACTTTACATTTAAATTTTGCTTTGCTTGTTCACTGTGTAATATGTTCTGAATGATTGTGAGTAGCTCCACATTATGTATTTGCTGGTGCCACATGCTGGCAACTGATTCTTCATTAAGTAATGAATAAACAAAGGGATTCATTTACTGCAAACCCTTTTCTTAAACCCCTCTCCCTTGTCTCCTCCACCCTCACCTCCAACAACAAGTGTGAGGAGCTCATGGACTTCTTTGTCTCTAAGGTTGAGACCATCCGATCAGCATCCTCTGCCACTTCCCTTCCTTCCCCTAGCCCACCGGGCCATAAATCCTCTAAGGTTCCCCCCCGGCCTAGCCCTGAACTCGTATCTTTTTCCAGTTTCTCTCCAATCTCACCTCATGTCCTCTCCGAGCTCATCCTGTCCATGCGACCCACTTCCTGCTCCCTCGGCCCTAATCCCTCTAAACTGCTGACCACCCAACTTCCTTTTCTGGCTCCCATGATAGCTCACATTGTTAACGTTCTCTCTCCTCAGGTACTGTCCCCCTCTCCCTCAAATTTGCCATCATCCTTTTCCTCTCCAAAGTCCTTGAACGTGTTGTCACCTCCCAAATCCGTGCCCATCTTTCCCAGAACTCCATGCTTGAAACCCTCCAATCAGGTTTCTGCCCCTGCCACAGTACCGAAACAGCTTTTATCAAAGTCACAAATGACATCCTATATGACTGTGACAAAGATAAACTATCCCTCGTCATCCTTCTCAACCTGTCTGCAGGCTTTTTACACAGTTGACCACTCCATCATCCTCCTCCAACGCCTCTCCACCATCGTCCAGCTGGGTGGGAATCCACTCACCTGGTTCCATTCTTATCCATCTAATCGTATCCAGAGAATCACCTGCAATGGCTTCTCTTCCCACTCCCGCTTCATTACCTCTGGTGTCCCCCAAGGATCTATCCTTTGCCCCCTCCTATTTCTCATCTACATGTTGCCCCTTGGCGACATCATCCAAAAGCATAGCGTCAGTTTCCATATGTACACTGACGACACCCAGCTCTACCTCACCACCACTTCTCTCGACCCCTCCACTGTCTCTAAGTTGTCAGACTGCTTGTCCGACATTCAGTACTGGATGAGCAGAAATTTCCTCCAATTAAATATTGGGAAGAATTAAGCCATTGTCTTCGGACCCCGCCACAAACACCGTTCCCAGGCCACCGACTCTATACCTCTCCCTAGCATTGGTCTGAGGCTGAACCACAGTGTTTGCAACCTTAGTGTCATATTTGACCCAGAGAAGAGCTTCCGACCACACATCGACGCTATAACTAAGACTGCCTATTTCCACCTCCGTAACATCGCCCGACTCCGCCCCTGCATCAGCTCATCTGCTGCTGAAATGCTCATCCATGCCTTTGTTACCTCTATACTTGACTATTCCAATGCACTCCTGGCTGGCCTCGCACATTCTACCCTATGTAAACTTGAAGTCATCCAAAACTCGGCTGCCCGTGTTCTAACCCGCACCAAGTCCCGTTCACCCATCACCCCTGTGCTCGCTGACCTACATTGGCTCCTGGTAAAGCAACACCTCGATTTTAAAATTCTCATCCTTGTTTTCAAATCCCTCCATGGCCTCGCCACTCCCTATCTCTGTAATCTCCTTCAGCCCCACAACCCCCCCGAGATATCTGCGCTCCTCTAATTCTGGCCTCTTGAGCAGCCCTGATTTTAATCGCTCAGCCATTGGCGGCCGTGCCTTCAGCTGCCAAGGCTCTAAGCTCTGGAATTCCCTCCCTAAACCTCTCCGCCTCTCTACTGCTCTTTCCTCCTTTAAGACGCTCCATAAAACCTACCTCTTTGTCATCTGCCCTAATTTCTCCTTATGTGGCTTGTTGTCAAATTTTGTTTGATTACGCTCCTGTGAAGCGCCTGGGGACATTTTACTACGTTAAAGGTGCTATATAAATACAAGTTGTTGTTGTTGTAGGAGGAAATCCTCGCAGGACTATACCATTATTCGAGTAAGGATGGGAGGCTTGAACTTAGACATGGTAGGGGTAATTTTCCAACTTAGCATCTGCAGCAGGGAACTTCGCCCGATCTTAGCACATATTGGAAATTCAAGAACATGCTGTATACGATTTTGCAACTGGAAAGTCATGTGCAGTATGCAGTTAAACTTCTGTCATACACTGTCAGCAGGGGAAGTCAGAAAATGACTCCAGTATGCACAGGGATCTCGCGTTCGAGAAGTGGGGGCCCATGTGTTCTTTGTGGCGCCCGGAGGAGCCAGAAACACATTTAACCTATTGGGCTGACCCTCTCTCCGTCCCAGTTTGTTCTGGCAGAAAGCTGCAGCGGCTTCCCTACTCAAGGCTGTTAAAAAAAGTCAGGTCCCAGTGATGCCAACAGGACTCTACATGAATATGTAAAGAAGAATCCTACTCGCTTTGGGCACTGTCCTCACCACTTGCTCAGGAGAGCAGGTTAAAATCGAAGACAGCAGGGTCCTGGCTGCTCCATGCGCCCAGTTTTCGACTGGCAGGTTTTTTTTTATTTGTTTATGGGATGTGGGCGTCACTGGCAAGGCCAGCATTTATTTAGGGTTGCAATTACCCCAGAGGGACCGAAAGAGCGACAGAGACACTCCATTGTATTAAAAGAAAGGGAATAAAACAAATACAAAAAACACAGTGCGAACTATCCATTGGAACTGACCAAATCCAGTGGAAAGTAGCAGATCCTTTCCAGCACCCAAATAGAAAAAGGGTAGTTGTGAAAGTCAGTGATATCTTATTGCTCCTGCTACTGTGCAGAACCCCTCAGGATCACATGTAAAACATTGCCTCAAAATGGCAAGGAAATGACAAACAGTCAGGAAATGGGTTATGGCTCAACAAAAGTCAAAATTAATCCTTTGAGTACTGAAACACTCTGTAGCTCATGTCTTCTGGTGCACATATTTCCTTTTACAGCGTGGGTAAAAATTATTCCTAGAAAGGTTGAATGTCAAATAGCATAAGGAGTGAGATTAGGTTTGAACGGGGACCCTTGGTTAGAATGCAGCAGGATCCCTCTTAAAATGGGAACCTGTCATTTCTCTTTCAGCTGCTGACTGACCCGTTGGGCTTTTATTTCAGATTCCCATCATTGAGTATTTATTTTTAAATTTATCTGAAGTTTTTATTTTCACACAGAAATGCTACTGGAGCCCACAAAGGATTAATCGTCACTTACATCTTGTAGGCTTGCTTTGATGACCTGGTCGCCCCCACTCCCCCCTACCCACTGCACCTCCCCACTCCCCCCCACCCCCCCACTCCCTACACCCTCCCCCCACTCCCCCCACCCCCTGCCCCCCAGTCGCAGATGCAATGACTTTTGATGGGAGTGAAGCCAAAGCCTTGTGTGGTCTCCTCCAACCATCTGTTTGCAGCAGACAGTTCTGGTCAGGCTGCTGAATGACCACTTACTACAGATGTCATTGTGCTTTACTGTTTTTCAGCAATGGATCATTGAATAAGATTCTTTTAATATGAGAACATAGGGCAGATACAGACAGTAAACAAGAAAAAGAATATGCCTGGCTTTATTTCAAGTTGGTAATTCCAGTAGTAATAAAACTGTTAGCACTATATGTTTGCCAGGTGCAAGGTTACTTTTTGAAGTACAGGCTCTGCTTAATGCAGATTACAGCTAAAGTACATGTGCTGCAAATCCATCTGATCTCACTTTGAAGGGCTTGATGTACCACGCAGATGCAGGGAACACCTAGCCACACATTAATAGGAATGATTCAGTTTTTCCAACCCACACCAGCAGTTTTGTTAAGGGAGCTTTGCGTGATAAAGTAACCGAGGGGCTGAGATTTCAAAAAGACCATCACAGCTGTGTGAAAATTTTATCTGACTGTAAAAACAGCTCAGGTTACAGGTCCGTCTCACATTTAAGAGTCTGCTGAGGCTCACAGCAATAGTTGTTGGGAGGCGGGGGTATTGAGAAAGATCTTCAAGAACATAAAAAAGTCAAGGATGAGAAAAAGCCATTTGGCCCATCAAAGTTCATCCCTTTATTACCCTAACTCTAAGTTTATAATCTAGCTGCATTTTGAATGCTCCGATTATATTGTCCCTACTAATCCCCAGAAGGTTATTTGAAACAGTCATTCTTTTAGCAAAGAAGTTATTTCTATTATCTTGTTTAAATTTATTGATTTAAATGTATGTCCTATAGTTCTACTTTCCCGGTTTAATTTGAAGTACTATTCAGGATTTATCTGTGTATCTTAGAATGCTGAGGGAAGTCAGAGCGGAATCTTGCAAACATCCTTGTATTTGGAAGTTGTACCAGAGGATTGGAAGGTTTCCAATGAAACACTGCTGGTAGATAAGCTTCTAGAGGCCATAATGCAGGGTAAAGTTAATATCTAGAAAGTCATGGGTTAAATAGGGACAGTTAACATTGATTTATAAAGGGTAAACTGTGTCTGACAAATTTAATAAAGTTCTTTGAATTACATATTACATAGGATTACATAGGATTACAGCAGAGAAATAGGCCATTTGGTCCAAACAGTCCATGCCAGCATTTATGCTCCACTCGAGCCTCCTCCCGTCTTTCCTCATCTAACTCTATCAGCATAATCCTCTATTCCCTTCTCCCTCATATGCTTATCTAGCTTCCCTTTAAATGTATCTATAATGATCACTTCAACCACTCCCCATGGTAGCGAGTGCCACATTCTCACCACTCTCTGGGTCAAGAAGTTTCTTCTGAATTCCCTGTTTGATTTCTTGGTGACTATCTTATATTGATGGCCTCTAGTTTTTCTCTTCCCCACAAATGGAAACACTCTCTCTGGGGGTGATTTTATCAATGGGGACGTGATGGAGGCGGGACTGCTGCTTGTTGGGTTTTAGTCCCGCCTCCATCGACGTCCGGCCAACCCACGCTATTTTCCCTTGATTGACCTTGTTAAGCCCGCCCAGCAGGCTTAGCAGGCCAATTAAGGGAAAACCGGTGACAGAGAACGTCAGCGTATGACGTTTTATCTGTCAAGAACTTTTGACAGATGAATTGTCATCGTTTGACAGCTTTGAGAAGCTGTCAAACACTGAAAATCTTTTAGCCTCCACCTGTCACATTAACACCTCCTCTTGTCTTGATCATCTCTTAATGTCTCTCAATGTCTCTTAATCTCTCCTTTTGTTCTTTCATCCCCTCCCCCTTTTCCCAGCTTTATCCTTGCTTTAAATCTATTTCATTTCCTGCCTTTTTCCAGTTCTGACGAAAGGTCTTCGACCTGAAACGTTAACTCTGTTTCTCTCTCCACGGATGCTGCCTGGCCTGCTGAGTTTTTCCAGCGTTTTCTGTTGTTATTACTGAAAATCTCTGTTCTTTGGTGAGTCCTTGTACTCAAGACTCACCAAACCTCTTTCCTGAGCAGAAATCAGATGGCTGTTGCATCGGAGAATGCAGCAGCCATTCTGTCATCTCTGCCGTAGAGATGAGGCAGCTCTGCAGCCTAAAGGGATGAAGCCTGGAGGAAGAAGCAAAGGTAAGTAATCTTATTAAAACACTTTAGACTCACCTCACACACTTACCTCTCCACACTTGCACTCATCACTCACGGCCCCTCCGACCACCGCAGACCCACGGCTCGCCTCGCGAGGTTCGGAGCCGTCGGGAAGCCCACACCTTAGGGCTCAAAATAGGGATTAGCCAAAAAACTGCCTGTTAACAGGCAGTTAATTGGCACTAATCCCCTTCCCGCCTCGAGGAGATGGGACCCGGTGTGGGTTGGGTACCCGCCTCCTGGGAAGATGGCACGGACGCAGGTTGGGGCGGGATGGGTACCCGCTCCCAGATTCTGCCATTTTCCCGGCAGTCCCGCCTCCATACCCGCCTCCCCAGGGCTGGCAAAATCGCCCCCTCTGTGTCTACTCTATCAAAACCTTTCATAACCTTTAAAGACCTCTGTTAGGTCACCCCTCAGCCTTCTCTTTTCAAGCAAAAAGAGACCCAGCCTGTTCATCCTTTCCTGATAGATATACCCTCGCATTTCTGGTATCACCCTTGCCTCTGTATCCTCTGGCGACCAGAATTGTACACAGTACTCCAAGTGTGGTCTAACCAAGGTTTGATACAAGTTTAGCATAACTTTTCAATTCTATCCCTCTGGAAATAAACCCTAGTGCTTGGTTTGCATTTTTTATGGCCTTATTAACCTGCATCGCTACATTTACATAAGAACATAAGAACATAAGAAGTAGGAGCAGGAGTAGGCCATATGGCCCCTCGGGCCTGCTCCGCCATTCAATCGGATCATGGCTGATCCGAACCTAGACTCACGTCCACTTCCCTGCCCGCTCCCCATAACCCTTAATTCCCTTATCAGCTAGGAAACTGTCTATCTCCGTTTTAAATTTATTTAATGTCGCAGCTTCCACAGCTCTCTGAGGTGGCAAATTCCATAGATTTACTACCCTCTGAGTGAAGAAGTTTCTCCTCATCTCAGTTTTGAAACGGCAGCCCCTTATTGTAAGATTATGCCCCCTAGTTCTAGTCTCACCCATCAGTGGAAACATCCTCCCCGCATCCACCCGATCAAGCCCTCTCACAATCTTATATGTTTCGATAAGATCGCCTCTCATTCTTCTGTATTCCAATGAGTAGAGGCCCAACCTACTCAACCTTTCCTCATAAGTTAACCCCCTCATCTCCAGAATCAACCGAGTGAACTTTCTCTGAACTGCCTCGAGAGCAAGTATATCTTTTCTTAAATATGGAAACCAAAACTGTACGCAGTATTCCAGGTGTGGCCTCACCAGTACCCTGTATAGTGATTTGTGTATTTGTACTCCGAGATCCATTTGGTCTTCTACCTCATTTAGATTCTTATTTCCCAAGTAATATGTGCCCTCCTTATTTTTCTTACCAAAATGTAATACCTCACATTTATCTGTGTTGAAATTCATTTGCCAATTATATGCCCATTCTGCAAATTTATTAGTTGCAGTCCTCCTCAGTATTGACTATCCCTCGCCCCCCAATTTGGTGTCATCCGCAAATTTAGAAATTGTGTTTTTGATTCCAAAGTCGAAATCATTAATATAAATTGTGAACAACAGTGATCCCAGCACTGATCCTTGTGGGACCCTACTTTCCACCTTCTGCCACTCTGAATAGCTACCCTTTACCCCTACTCTCTGCTTTCTATCTTAAAGCCAGTCAGCAATCCATTCTGCGACCTGTCCCCTGACTCTGCATTCTCTGACCTTATCATTAGTCTATTATATGCTACCTTATTGAAGGCCTTTTGGAAATCTAGATAAATTACATCTACTGGATTACCCTTGTCTAATCTCTCTGTTACCTCTTCAAAGAATTCAATGAGGTTGGTCAAACAAGACTTTCCATTTTAAAGTCTATGCTGACTATTCATTGTTATATTTTTGGTTTCTAGATGTTTTTCTATTTTCTCCTTTAGTAGGGATTCCATTATTTTTCCTACCACTGATGTTAAACTGACTGGTCTATAGTTCTCTGGACATGTTCTATCTCCCTTCTTAAATATAGGTATTACGTTAGCTATCCGCCAATCCTCTGGCACTGCAGCTTTTTCTAATGAATTATTAAATATGTGTAATAGTGCCTCTGCTATCTCTTCCCTAGATTCTTTTAAAATGCATGGTTGTAATCTGTCCGGACTAGGGTTTTTATCTTCTTTGAGTTTGATTAGTTTATTTAATATTCTCCTATTTTTTTATTTCAAATGTGGTAATATCATTTCTAATTTCATCTTCTGCTGTTATGTTCATCTGCTCTGCCTCTCTGGTAAATACTGAAGCAAAGTAATTATTTAATATTTCTGCCAATTTAAACATAAGAAATAGGAGCAGGTATAGGCCACTTGGCCCCTTGAGCCTGCTCCTCTTGCTAACACTGCCTGTGATTATATCCTGACCATCCCTTAGTGGCCCTATTCCAATCCCGACTTTCCTTTTTTTATTTATGTGCCTGTATAATATTTTACTATTTTGTTTTATGTTCCTCGATAATTTAATTTCATAGCTCTTCATTGCCTTCCTAATTGGGTTTTTTTCTCTTCTAATCTCTTCATATTCTCCCTTATCATACTTAGTGTATGCCTCTTTCCTTACCCTTAATTGTTCCCTTATGTCTTTATTCATCCAAGGTGTCTCATTAGTGTTTAGCTTGTTTTTGTTTTTTAGTGGAATATATTTTTCCTGGACTCTGTTTAACATTGTTTCAAATGTTTCCCATTGCTGTTCTACATCATTGTTTGCCAATAATGTTATCCATTTTAATTTCCCAATCTATTCTCAGCCCCTCAAAATCAGCTTTTCTCCAATCTATTATCCTGGTCTTCGTCATACTTATGTGCTTCTCAATTATTATCTTAAAACATATTATATTATGGTCACTATTGCCTAGATGCTCCCCAATATTTACTTGTTTTATCTGCTCTGGTTCATTCCCCATTACTAGATTCAGTAGTGAATCCTCCCTTGTTGGGCTTCTTACATATTGGATTAGAAAGGAGTCCTGTACACATTGTAGCATATTTCTTCCTCCACCTCCCTTCTACTAATAGGTCATCTGTAGACTAACCCTATTAGTGTGATTGAAGAAATAACAAAGGTATCGATAAAAGAAATGCTATAGAAGTTGTAGATAAGCACTTTGAAAAGGTAAAAGATCAAGTGCCGCATAGGAGGCTTGTTTTTAAAATGAAGGCACACAGTATTAAAGACCCGGATTATAAATTTGTGACACGCTGGGAATGGGGTTGTGGGTGGAGGGGTTCTGATTGCGGGCAGGAAACCCAGAAGTAAGTGCAGTGCATCTGTCAATAGCCTTTTCACTCAGCCACCTCATTATCATTGTACTTGAGGGTTTCCCATCCAATCTGCGGCTGCAGGCGTGATGTAGCCCCGCGTGATGCAATGTCAACTCCAATAATTTAAGGAAAAAATCCAAACATGCAAGTTGAAAGAGTTGGAGTTGGCTATCCAGCACAGTGGAAGCAGTGAAGTGTGAGTGTGCCACGAGAGGGATGATGGCGAAAGGGGTCATGTAAGTGGGGACTCTGCTCAAAGCGCTTCCATTTCTCACCCACAGCCCACCTCTCAATCAGTAGCCCACATGCTGCCTTGTCTCCCGATGGCCAAGTCTGCGCCTGTACAGGTGGAGGTGGAGCAGTCTTTGGCAGGGCCCTCATGGGCTCCAAAACCAAAAGGACATCAGCCAAGAGCATCTCAGCAGTCAGAGCAGGGATCTGAGCAGCCTGCCTCTGCCTCTACCTCTGCTGAAGCCACACAGGTTGCACCACGTAGGAGTAGCAGAAAAAGGAAGAGTGAGGCTTTGTAGCTGCACAAGGGTATGCACATGGGTATCATTTAGCTCACATAAATATTAGTCTTTTTCACAACTCAGAAAGGAAATAGAGAGAGTACAATGCCAACATGTTCCCGTAAAGGTCAAGGGTGGGACCAACAAGCCCAGGGAACCCTGGATGTCAAGGGATATACAAGAATGGATTAGGAAAAAAAGGGAGGCTTTTGGCAGATACAAAGGACTAAAAACAGTGAAAGCCCTAGAGGAGTATAGAAAGTGCAGGGGGGTACTTAAAAAAGAAATTAGGAGAGCGAAGAGGAGGCATGAAAAGACACTGGCGGGCAAAATAAAGGAAAACCCCAAGGTGTTTTATAAGTATATTAAGGGCAAGAGGATAACCAGGGAAAGAGTAGGGCCCATTAGGGACCAAAGTGGCAATCTGTGTGTAGAGCCAGAAGATGTGGGTGAGGTTTTAAATGAATATTTTGCATCTGTGTTCACTATGGAGAACGACGATGTAGGCATAGAAATCAGGCTGGGGGATTGTGATATACTTGAACAAATTAGTATTGAGAGGGAGGAGGTACTAGCGGTTTTAGCGGGCTTAAAAGTGGATAAATCCCCAGGCCCAAACGAGATGTATCCCAGGCTGCTGTGTGAGGCAAGGGAGGAGATTGCAGGGGCTCTGACACAAATTTTCAGATCCTCTCTAGCCACAGAGGAGGTACCAGAGGACTGGAGAACAGCTAACGTAGTACCATTATTCAAGAAGGGTAGTAGGGATAAACCAGGGAATTACAGGCCAGTGAGCCTAACATCAGTGGTAGGGAAATTATTGGAAAAAATTCTGAGGGACAGAATTAGTCTCCACTTGGAGAGGCAAGGATTAATCAAGGATAGTCAGCATGGCTTTGTCAGGGGGAGATCATGTCTAACTAATTTGATTGAATTTTTCGAGGGGGTGACTAGGTGTCTGGATGAGGGTAGTGCAGTTGATGTAGTCTACATGGACTTCAGTAAGGCTTTTGACAAAGTCCCGCATGGGAGACTGGTCAAGAAGGTAAGAGCCCATGGGATCCAGGGTAATTTGGCACATTGGATCCAAAATTGGCTTAGTGGCAGGAGGCAGAGGGTGATGGTTGAAGGTTGTTTTTGTGACTGGAAGCCTGTGTCCAGTGGTGTACCGCAGGGATCGGTGCTGGGTCCTTTGCTGTTTGTAGTGTACATTAATGATTTAGATATGAATGTAGGAGGTATGATCAGTAAGTTCGCAGATGACATGAAAATTGGTGGAGTGGTAAATAGCGAGGAGGGAAGCCACAGGCTACAGGACGATATAGACGGGTTGGTCAGATGGGCAGAACAGTGGCAAATGGAATTTAACCCTGAAAAGTGTGAGGTGACGCATTTTGGGAGGACTAACAAGGCAAGGGAATACACAATGAATGGTAGGACCCTAGGAAGGACAGAGGATCAGAGGGACCTTGGTGTGCATGCATCCCTGAAGGCAGCAGGACCGATAGATAAGGTGGTTAAAAAGGCATATGGGATACTTGCCTTCATTAGCCGAGGCATAGAATATAAGTGCAGGGAGGTTATGATGGAGCTGTACAAAATGCTAGTTAGGCCACAGCTGGAATACTGTGTGCAGTTCTGGTCGCCACATTATAGGAAGGATGTGATTGCATTGGAGAGGGTGCAGAGGAGATTCACCAGGATGTTACCTGGGCTGGAGCGCTTCAGCTATGAAGAGAGACTGGACAGGCTGGGGTTGTTTTCCTTAGAGCAGAGAAGGCTGAGGGGGTCCTGATTGAGGTGTACAAAATTATGAGGGGCATAGATAGGGTAGATAGAAAGGAACTTTTCCCCTTAGTAGAGGGGTCAATAACCAGGGGGCATAGTTTCAAGGTAAGGGGTAGGAGGTTTAGAGGGGATTTGAGGAAAAACTTTTTCACCCAGAGGGTGGTTGGAATCTGGAACTCACTGCCTGAAAGGGTGGTAGAGGCAGGAACCCTCACAACATTCAAGAAGCATTTAGATGAGCACTTGAAACGCCATAGCATACAAGGCAACGGACCAAGTGCTGGAAAATGGGATTAGAATAGACAGGGCTTGATGGCCGGCATGGACACAATGGGCCGAAGGGCCTCTTTCTGTGCTGTATAACTCTATGGCTCTATCTATAACTCTATAACTTCTCCATCTTGTCCATTCTTTGATGTTGGGTGGTAAGTGGCCTTCTAACTTGATTAATGTTGAATGGGAAGACATGAATTGATGGGGACCAATGGCAGGATGTTCAAAGGTGGATATTTGGTTGCAGGATTGTTTTGTGTCAGTGGTATTGGGGGGAGGGGGAGCGGGCAGAGTGACATTTACATTCTCTGGTGACATGGATCCACTGCTGAAACCTAAATGAACTTTGCAATAATAAGGTCATCCCTGGCATCCCAGGCAGCAATGTGACCAGCTGGGGGTGCATCACCCTACTCTACCTCCTCTTCATCTTCCTCCTCCCCCCTCCGAATCATCCGAGGAGGATCTGAGCTCTTCGTCTTCTTCTTCCTGCTGGTCCAAGCCTTGCTGTTGCGCAATGTTATGAAGAGGACAGCAAGTCCCAACTCCATCATGTTGTGTGGCACTACCACCGTGTTAAATGGGATAGATTCAGAACAGATCTAGCATCTCAAAACTAGGTATCCATGAGATGCTGTGGGCCATCAGCAGCAGCAGATTTGTATTCCACCACAATCTGTAACCTCATGGCCCGGCATATCCCTCACTCTACCATTACTAGCAAGCCAGGGGACCAACCCTGGTTCAATAAGGAGTGTAGAAGAGCATGCCAGGAGCAGCACCAGGCATACCTAAAAATTAGTTGCCAACCTGGGGAAGCTGCAACACAGGACTACATGCATGCTAAAAAGCTGAAGCAGCAGGCTATAGACAGAGCTAAGTGATCCCACAATCAACGGATCAGATCAAAGCTCTGCAGTCCTGCCACATCCAGTTGTGAATGGTGGTGGACCATTAAACAACTAATGGGAGGAAGAGGCTCCATGAATATCCCCATCCTCAATGATGGTGGAGCCCAGCACATGAGTGCAAAAGACAAGGCTTAAGCATTTGCAACCATCTTCAGCCAGAAGTGCCGAGTGGATGATTCATATCGGCCTACTCCTGAGGTCCCCACCATCACAGAAGCCAGTCTTCAGCCAATTCGATTCACTCCACGTGATATTAAGAAACAGCTGAGCGTACATGATACAACAAAGACTATGGGCCCCGACAACATCCCGGCTATCGTGCTCAAGACTTGTGCTCCAGAACTAGCTGTGCCTCTAGCCAAGCTGTTCCAGTACAGCTACAATACTGGCATCTATCCGACAATATGGAAAACTGCCCAGGTATGTCCTGTCCACAAAAAGCAGGACAAATCCAATCCGGCCAATTACTGCCCCATCAGTCTACTCTCAATCATCAGCAAAGTG
This sequence comes from Squalus acanthias, assembly GCA_030390025.1. Lineage (NCBI taxonomy): Eukaryota > Metazoa > Chordata > Chondrichthyes > Squaliformes > Squalidae > Squalus > Squalus acanthias. The sequence continues at coordinate 21,090 of JASTWF010000822.1, forward strand.
ATGGAAGGTGTCATCAACAGTGCTATCAAGCGGCACTTACACACCAATAACCTGCTCACTGATGCCCAGTTTGGATTCCGCCAGACCACTCAGCTCCCGACCTCATGACAGCCTTGGTCCAAACATGGAAAAAGGAGCTGAATTCCAGAGGTGAGGTGAGAGTGACTGCCCTTGACATCAAGGCAGCATTTGACCGAGTGTGGCATCAAGGAGCCCTAGTAAAACTGACGTCAATGGGAATCAGGGGGAAAACTCTCCACTGGCTGGAGTCATACCTAGCACAAAGGAAGATGGTGGCGGTGGTTGAGGGTCAATCTTCACAGCCCCAGGATATCTCTGCAGGAGTTCCTTATGGTAGTGTCCTAGGCCCAACCATCTTCAGCTGCTTCTTCAATGAACTTCCCTCCAACATAAGGTCAGAAATGGGGATGTTCGCTGATGACTGCACAGTGTTCAGCACCATTCACAACTCCTCAGATAATGAAGCAGTCCATGCCCGCATGCAACAAGATCTGGACGATGTTCAGGCTTGGGCTGATAAGTGGCAGTTAACATTCGCGCTACAGAAATGCCAGGCAATGACTATCTCCAACAAGCGAGAGTCTAACCACCGCCCCTTGACATTCAACGGCATTACCATCACCAACTCCCCCACCATCAACATTCTCTGGGTTACCATTGACCAGAAACTTAACTGGACCAGCCACATAAATACTGTGGCAACAAGAGTGGGTCAGAGGCTAGGTATCCTGCGGCGAGTGTCTCACCTCCTGACTCTCCAAAGCCTTTCCACCATATACAAGGCACAAGTCAGGAGTGTGATGGAATACTCTCCACTTGCCTGGATGAGTGCAGCTCCAACAACACTCAACAAGCTCGACACCATCCAGGACAAAGTAGCCCACTTGTTTGGCATCCAATACATGCTGGCCTTGCCTGCGATGCCCACATCCCATAAATGAATTTCAAAAAACCTTCTGGAGACCCTGTCTGATGCATACGGAAGGACGCATCCAGATCAGTCGAGGCCCCTGAAGCATATCTTTAGCACGCCGATGGCTGTTCAATCACACGTCTAGTGGTGATATGGCATTCATTGTAGCACTGTTGGGCTTCAGTGTTAGGATTTTTGATGGGTGTCATGAGGCAAGTTTGTAGTGGGTATTCCTTGTCGCCTAGCAGTCACCCCTTAAATCTGCTTCCAGGTCAGAAGTGATCAGAGAGCTTGGACTGCTGCAGGACAAAAGCATCATGGCAGCTGCCTGGGAATCTTGTGCACTCCTGCATAAACATCTTTCTGTGGTTGCACACCAGCTGCACATTGATGGAATGGAAGCCCTTGTGATTGATAAATACCTCTGGTTGATCTGTGGGTGTCTGGACTGCCACGTGTGTGCTGTTGCTGAAGCCCTGCATTTGTGGGAAGCCAACCAGAGCCACAAAGCCAAGCACCCGCTCATTCTGACTGGCATAATCGCAGGCAAAGTTGACATAATTGTCGGCCCTGGCAAACAATTCATCAGTGGGCATTTGTGGGCAGCTGACTGGGAGATCCTGGATACATCTGCAGCAGAGCCTTGGAAGCAACAAGTTGAAGGCGGTGGTGACTTTGACAGCCACTGGTAACATCTGGCCACCAGGTCCAGCAGGCAGCAGACCTTCTTTCAGGAAGCTGCAGATGTCTGCCGCCACCTGACACGACAACCTGAGCCTGCTGTTCGGACATGTCAAAGAAACTCAGCCTCTGCCTGCAGACCCTATTTTCTGCATAGTGCCTCCTGTGAGCTGCACCTCTCTGCTGCTTGCCTCTCTGTTGCTCCCCTCTCTGGTGTGCAGCTACAGGTCTGTGACCAGTAGGCTGCGGGTGCTGTTGCTGGTGCTGTTGGTAATGAGACAGGATTAATTAATGATCTCATTGTAAAGGACCCTCTAGGGAAGAGTGATCATAGCATGATTGAATTTCAAATTCAGTTTGAGAGTGAGAAACTTGTGTCTAAAACTAGTGTCGTAAACTTAAATAAAGGCAATTACAAACGTATGAAGACAGAGTTGGCTAAAGTGGACTGGGAAAATAGATTAAAGGGTAAGACAGTCGATAAGCCGTGGCAGACATTTAAGGAGATATTTCATAACTCTCAGCAAAGGGTTATTCCAGTGAGAAAGAAAGACTGTATGAGAAGGTTGAACCATCCGTGGCTAACTAAGGAAGTTAAGGATGGTATCAAATTGAAGGAAAAGGCATACAATGTTGCAAAGATTAGTGGTAGGCCAGAGGATTGGGACATTTTTAGAAACCAGCAAAGGATGACTAAAGAAATAATAAAGTGGGAGAAGATAGATTATGAGAGTGAACTAGCTAAAAATATAAAAACTGACAGTAAGAGCTTCTACAGGTATATAAAAAGGAAGAGAGTAGCTAAAGTAAACGTTGGTCCCTTAGAGGATGAGACTGGGGAATTAATAATGGGAAACAGGGAAATGGCAGAGACTTTGAACAAATATTTTGTATCAGTCTAAAAGCATTCCAATAATAATTGATAATCAAGGGGCTATAGGGAGAGAGGAACTTAAAACAATCACTATCACTAGTGAAAAAGTACTAGGCAAACTAATGGGACTAAAGGCTGACAAAACCTCTGGATCTGATGGCCTGCATCCTAGGGTTTTAAAAGAAGTGGCTGCAGAGATAGTGGATGTGTTAGTTGTAATATACCAAAATTCCCTGGATTCTGGACAGGTCCCAGTGGATTGGAAAACCGCAAATGTAACTCCTCTATTCAAGAAAGGAGGGAGACAGAAAGCAGGAATCTATAGGCCAGTTAGCCTAACATCCATCATTGGGAAAACGCTGGAATCCATTATTAAAGAAGTAATAGCAGGACATTTAGAAAATCATAATACAATCAAGCAGATTTAACATGGTTTTATGAAAGAGAAATCATGTTTGACAAATTTACTAGAGTTCTTTGAGGATGTAACGAGCAGGATGGATAAAGGGGAACCAGTAGATGTAGTGTATTTGGATTTCCAGAAGGCGTTCAATAAGGTGCCGCATAAAAGGTTACTTCACAAGATAAGAGCTCACGGTGTTAGGGGTAATATATTAGACTCGATAGAGGATTGGCTAACTGACAGAAAACAGAGTCGGAATATATGGGTCATTTTCAGGTTGGCAAACTGTAACTAGTGGGGTGCCACAGTGATCAGTGCTGGGGCCTCAACTATTTACGGTCTATATTAATGACTTGGATGAAGGGACCGAGTGTATTGTTGCCAAATTTGCTGACGATACAAAGATAGGTGAGAAAGCAAGTTGTGAGGACTACACAAAGGCTTCAATTTTAATGGAGGAGGAGGGATGAAGCCGGGTTGCCTGGTGGGCGGGTTTCTGACCCGCTGTCTGTTTCAGCCGCTCCCGATATCCCATTTTGGCTTAGTTTGATCAATTAGTCCCGTCGTGCGCGCTGCCTGCTGCCTTGACTGGGAGCGGGTCTGTTGGTCTGCACTGATGAGGTCATTGCTGCACTTGTTTTTAAGGCCTCCATGTAGCCTCAGCCTCTCATTTCTTGTTACTGCTGCAGCTTGAATGGGCCAAGGTGACCATGAGTGCTGCAAAATCCAAGGCTGCTCCGCGATTCACTGAGGACTCCCTGCAAACTCTTGTGCAGGGAGTAAGAGGACGCAGGGAGATTCTGTTCCCTCCTGATGGCCGGAGGAAGCCTCCTCAGTAGACAAAGACAGCCTGGCTGGATATTGCTGAGGAGGTAAGCGCAAGGTCGCTATATACACGCACCTGGGTCCAGTGTCGAAAACGCTTCAATGATCTTCTGCGAACATCAAAAGTGAGTATAGAAACATAGAAACTAGGAGCAGGAGTAGGCCATTCGGCCCGTCGAGCCTGCTCCACCATTCAATACGATCATGGCTGATCATCCAAATCCAGTACCCTGTCCCTGCTTTCTCACACAGAATCCCCACAGTACAGATAGAGGCCATCTCGGCCCATCGAGCCTGCACCGACACATATCCCACCCTATCCCCGTAACCCCACGTATTTAATTCCCCCTAACATATCCCATCCTATCCCCGTAACACCACATATTTAATCCCCCCCTAACACTAAGGGTCAATTTATCATAGCCAAATCAACCTAACCCGCACATTTTTGGACTGTGGGAGGAAACCGGAGCACCCGGAGGAAACCCACGCAGACACGGGGAGAATGTGCAAACTCCACACAGACAGTCACCCGAGGCCAGATTCGAACCCGGGTCCCTGGCGCTGTGAGGCACCAGTGCTAACCACTATGCCACCGTGTTGCCCACATCACACTTACCTTCAAACTGCTTCCCTTCTCTTCTCATCACCAGCACTCTCATTGTCAGCCTGCTCCTCCACATCCCACCTTACCCTTACTTCTCTTTCACCCTTACCTCTCTATCTCTCTCTCTGTACAGAATCATTTCACCATCCTACTATGCAGCCCTCACACTCGCTCTCACTGTTATGCAATGACAACAAGTAACAACTCACAGGGAGGCAGCTTCCTCTGGCCACCTCACTCCATCTTTGTCTCCCTTTAAGCTTCTAGGTTTTTGATTCTTCACACTCACTCCATCACTCTCGCTGAAACTCCACTTGAGTCGCTCCTTGCAGGAAAAGAGAGCCCACAATAAGAGGGAGAGAGCGACGACAGGAGGAGGCCCACCATCCCTGGCCACATTAACAAATGCTGAGGAGGCTGCTCACGACATCGTGGGAGGTGATGAGGAGCAGGAAGTGGGGCAAGGAGAGATGGGCGCAGTTGAGGAAGCTGGTGACAGAATGCATTTTCATCCCTCGCATTTATAATTCATGATTGACTGCAATGTCATATTATGCTCATAGAGATTGATGTCTGATCATCTGCACAAAAGGATGTGCCTGCTACCTGAAAATCTGATGTCTAACTCATGCCTTTACTCTCTCACAGGACCATCGAGAGCTCCCCTCCTCACTGTCCAGGAGGAAGAGCCGGACGACTCCTCTGAGAAACCTGCAGCCTCTGAGGGAGCAGCGTCACCAGGACTCAGCGCAGCCAGCACGAGCGCAGCTCGGGGGGTCCATCACGACATAGAGTAGTGTTGTTACCTGGTGTATCACAGATCACAAGTGAGCATCAGCAGATGGTGGAGACAGCGACAGCAGTGGAGAGTCCTCGTCGGAGGTCGCAGGGCTCTCCTAGCTCGGCTCAGCTGCATGTAGACGCTGTGCCTCTCTAACATGAGCACTGCCTTTGTGGAGGCAATGGCGCATGATGTTCCGCCATGGAGAGGGTAGCAACTGCCATGGAGGACATAAGTCGCCAGACTCACAAAAACATGGTGAGTCTTCAAAATAGATTGTCTGCAATGCAGGAGAGATGGGCATCTATTGAGGAGAGACACCAGAGCTTCATAGATGTCCTTGTTATGAGGACTGCCCATACAGAGACGGGTCCTCATGGCCCCCCTGATGAGCAGCAAGGTGCTCTCCAGCCACTTGCTAGCACTGAAGTGTGGCTGACCCATGAGAGGGATGTTGGTGGCAGGTAACAAGGAAGTGTGGGCTCCTCTCCAAGCGCTCACACGGCCCTGCCACTGCGGAGCCCTCGGTCAGAGCCCTACATTCCACACCAAACTGAGATGGCCGTCTCAGCCCCTGCACAGCCGCAGGAAGAGCAGACTGTGGAGGAGCCCTCCCAGGCTCCCAAACCCAGTAGACGCCTGCCAAAGGCATCTAGGCAGACACAGCATCAAAGTGAGCAAGGTGTCTCTACATCTGCTGAAGCCACAGGGGAAGCACCACGTAGAAACACGCATAAGAGGAAGTTAGCACACAAGGGTAGTCACATGGGTGTGTTATTGTGCTGTAAATTATCGAGTGTCCTCCTTTTGTGATATCATTAAACAAAAGTGATGACAAGCAGTTGAGGTTCTGGTCTATGTGTTCTGGGAAATGGAAGTTGCACAGTGAGGGCTCAGGGCTAATTCCATTTATAATGATGGTGGTGACAGTGATCGCAAAGCACTGTTTATTGGACAGATGATGTATGGTGTGTTAAAAATCTTGACGTTATCTTCATCTCCATCTGCCAGCCACCTGTGCTTGAAGTATAAGCTCATGTAAATCTGGCATTGATGAGTGCATCCCTTGCCTGACGGCCATCAATGTGGTCACCTGCTGCTGGATTGGCCACATCCGGCCCCGCAAGGTGTCACTCCCCGTCCTCCCTCATCCTCCTCCTTGTCCTCTTCCTCGTCCTCTTCCTCTTCTTCCAAGGAGGCTGTGTGCTGAGCCACTTGTTCATCCGGCAGCACTAAGCCGCGCTGCTCTTCCTCCGAATCTGATGACCAGGATGAGAGGATATAAATGGTTCCCATCCCGTTGTTATAGATTTCAGTTGAGGCAAGAAGTTTGCAAGCACACACTCAAAGCGGCCTGAAATTATTCCCAATCAGTTCAAACAGCAGATGTGTGTCAGCTTGACCAGTCACAAGGTCAGTAGATTTGCAAAATCTTATCCCAAACCTCCAACAACAAAGTTGTTGTATTTGAATGCCAGCCAGGTTAACAGGCTCTTAACTGCCTTAACTACCTGTCCCACCAGTTGGAGTCGGGTCAGTTTGGGAGCAGCTGAACAGACACAAAAATGAGCGTGGGGCGGGATGGAGGCGGGTTGGGGTCTGAAGCCATTTTTTCCGATTTTAGCAGCTGACACGCCTCCAAACCCGCCTCCTCAGGGCTGTTAAAATCCAGCCCAAACCCGCCTCCTCAGGGCTGTTAAAATCCAGCCCAAACCCGCCTCCTCAGGGCTGTTAAAATCCAGCCCAAACCCGCCTCCTCAGGGCTGTTAAAATCCAGCCCAGACCCGCCTCCTCAGGGCTGTTAAAATCCAGCCCAAACCTGCCTCCTCAGGGCTGTTAAAATCCAGCCCAAACCTGCCTCCTCAGGGCTGTTAAAATCCAGCCCAAACCCGCCTCCTCAGGGCTGTTAAAATCCAGCCCAAACCCGCCTCCTCAGGGCTGTTAAAATCCAGCCCAAACCCGCCTCCTCAGGGCTGTTAAAATCCAGCCCAAACCCGCCTCCTCAGGGCTGTTAAAATCCAGCCCAAATCCACCTCCTCAGGGCTGTTAAAATCCAGCCCAACGAGTCTGCAAAGGGATATAGGCAGGTTCAGTGAATGGGATATAGGCAGGTTCAGTGAATGGGATATAGGCAGGTTCAGTGAATGGGATATAGGCAGGTTCAGTGAATGGGATATAGGCAGGTTCAGTGAATGGGATATAGGCAGGTTCAGTGAAAGGGATATAGGCAGGTTCAGTGAATGGGATATCGGCAGGTTCAGTGAATGGGATATAGGCAGGTTCAGTGAATGGGATATAGGCAGGTTCAGTGAATGGGCAAACATTTGGCAGATGGAGTATAATGTGGGAAAATGTGAGGTTTGGTAGGAAGAATAAAAAGCAAAATATTATTTAAATGGAGAGAGACTACAGAATGCTGTGGTACGGAGTGATCTGGGGGTCATCATACATGAAACACAAAAAGTTAGCATGCAGGTACAGCAAGTAATTAGGAAGGCAAATGGAATGTTGGCCTTTGTTGCAAGGGGGATGGAGTATAAAAGCAGGGAAGTCTTGCTACAACTGTACAGGGCACTAGTGAGACCACACCTAGAGTACTGCATACAGTTTTGGTCTCCTTATTTAAGGAAGAATATACTTGCACTGGAGACAGTTCAGAGAAGGTTCACTAGGTTGATTCCTGAGATGAAGGAGTTGTCTTATGAGGAAAGGTTGAGCAGGTTGGGCCTATACGCATTGGAGTTTAGAAGAATGAGAGGTGATCTTATTGAAACATATAAGATTCTGATGGGGCTTGACAGGGTAGATGCAGGGAGGATGTTTCCCCTCGTGGTGGAATCTACAACTAGGGGGCATAGTTTCAGAATAAGGGGTCGCCCATTTAAAATGGAGATGAGCAGGAATTTCTTCTCTCAGAGGGTCGTGAATCTTTGGAATTCTCTACCCCAGAGAGCTGTGGAGGCTGGGTCATTGAATATATTCAAGGCGGAGATAGACAGATTTTTGAAAAACAGGGGAATCAAGGGTTATGGGGAGCGGGCAGGAAAGTGGAGTTGAGGCCAAGATCAGATCAGCCATGATCTTATTGAATGGCGGAGCAGGCTCGAGGGGCCGAATGGCCTACTCCTGCTCCTATTTCTTATGTTCTTATGTCCTCATCTGAGGTCCAATCTGAGACAGCATAAGCAGCGCATCCTGATGTGATAGAGCAACCCGCCACAGTGTAGAACGTTGCCTCCAGAATGTAGAAAGTAACCTCTCAGCAAAAGTACTGTGAACAAACTCTTTCCCACTAGCAGATAAGGAAGCAGCTGTGAGTACTGAGTATTTATTGCCATCTTTCCCGGAGATTGTTTCAGCCCCCTCAATTGTCGCTGTGTACTCGCCTTGCTTTCACTGGTGAGTTTCAGGAAGCCCGGGTAACCCATGGACCTGACGTTAAACTCAAAAGTATGTTGAAATATCACTCTAATTGAGCGATTAACATATGGTAATTGACAACCCGCCTCTCCCGAGGGAGTTGCGTGCACGCAGACTAAAGCATTCGAATGAAATGCGGAAGTCGACAGGTTGGAGACAGCTTCCCGATGCACTGTCAATTTTGTCGTTTTTAATCCCCCAGCTGCACCCAAACCCAGGCGCTCCCGCAGATTAAAATTCAGCCCAAAGACTTTATGGTAGCATGGATAGGAAGCTGGTTAAATGACAGAATACAAAATAATGCTTAATGGATTAAAAAGCAAAATCTGAAACAAAAACAGAAATGCTGGAAATACTCAGCAAGTCAGACAGCATCTGTGGAGAGAATTGGCCAGCTAACATTTCAGGTATAATCCAGCTATGTTAGAATATTGTGTCCAGTTTTGTTCACCTTACTTTAGGAAAGAAGTCAAGGGTATGGAGAGGGTACAGAAGAGATTCATTAAGAAGATCCCAGGGATGAGAGGCTTTAGTTATGAGGAGAAACTAAAGAAACTGGGGCACTTTTTATTAGGACAAAAATATTAGAGGGAATCTGAAAGAGATGTTCAAAATTTTAAGGGGTTTTAATAGGAAATAAGGAAAAAACTATTTCCACTGGTCTGAGTTAGTAACTAATAAGAGATTAGGAGAACTTTTTTCTTACAGAGGGTTTTAAAGACATGAAGTGCCCTGCCAGAAACAATGGTGGAAGAAAAATTCATAATCAAACATTTCAAAAGGAAAGTGGATAAATATTCAAAAATATAAATTTAAAGGGGCATGGGAAAAAAATGTTAACGGATTAATTGGAATAGCTCTTTCAAACAGCTGGCCTCCTTCTATGCCGTAAAATTCTATTTTTCTATGCCATTTAGTAACTTATACACCTCAATAAAGTTCCCTCCTAACCCCTTCTTTCTAGATTGTAGAGCTTCAGGCCCTGATTTTAACACCCCCACTTGGCAAACACTGGGCCAGGGGGGCAGTTAAAATAAGGGCAGCGAATTACAAACTGTGATCCCACTACCTTACCAACATGTCCCGACATTGACCTGCTCTTTTGAGCAGGTGAGCAGGACACCCACAGGAAGGCAGCTTTAAATATGGAGATCGGGTCCCGATGATGTCATCTGAACGCGACTGCAATTTAAATCTTAGTCTTAGCGGGAGAGCAGTGACAGCTTCCCCATTGGTCAAACCTGCGGGAGCTGAATCCTGGGCCAGAAGAGGCAGGTAAGTTTTTTTTTTAGAAAAAAAAAGAGGTTTCTTTGTGGGCCAGGAGGAGCGGGAATGCTCTTCAGGCCCCACAGGTAAACCTTGTACTTTTTGCCGCTGGCTTCCTACCCCTTCCCCTGATTGTGATCGCCGCACCCCCACCCCCGCCCCCACCGCTGCCGGGGACCGTTTCTGCGAGGCTTCGGCTGCGGCTGCCTGCCGCCCAAATTCCCACTCTCGCCCTCTGGCCAGGTAGTGAACGTGGCCTGGTTCGGGCGGATATCCTACGACATTTATTGAAATGAGGACCGGCTGTTAAAATCAGTTGGGCCTCGACATCTCTGCTGATTCTGAGTGCGCCACCCGGTTTGGGGCTCGCACACACCGTTTTCAGACCTCTCCCGTTAAAATCAGGGCCTCAGTTTCTCTAATCGTTACTCATAAAATTCATTCCCTTATACTTGGAGTCAGTCTTGCTACTCCTTGCAGGAGTCAGGCCTGCCCCGCTCAAGATTCTTCTGCGGCCTAAGCAGCAGCCACCAACGAAAGGTAGATTTTTTTTTTAAGTAATTTAAATAAATGTTCCTGTGAAGCCAGCAGGAGTGCTCCTCCCAGCTCCATAGCCTTCCTGACAGCCACTGAGAGCCCACGATTGCCACCCCCACCCCCCCACCCCGCCCCACTCATTCTCCTTACTGTTCCATTAGGGCTGCTGTCGGTGAGGCAAGTGGTCTGAAATTTGATTCATCAGTAAGGCGAGCTGTATGTGAAGTGATCAACCACTTGCCCAGATTATTTGAATGAGGCCCAATTTCGGGCCAGTCTCGAGCCTCCCGATTCAGGTGTGCGTTGCGACCGCATCGTCGCCTTCCCACTTGAAACGGGCACAGAAAATTTTTTACCCCATTTATTTACGCAGAGAGTGGTTAGAATGAGAAATTCCCTACTGCTTAAAATAAGCGCATAAGGCAGGAATGAGAAAGAAATGATTCAGCTCAGCCTGTCATTTGTGCCCATCTACAGGGCCAGTTCAGATTATTTTCATCTCCCTCTTGCCAAGGCACTACACTGTCTCTGTCCTCTCTGATGAGGGAGGACAAAAAGGCTTTGGGCACCCCATTGATGGAGGGGCATAAACGCATTGGAAAAGGTGCAGCAAAGATTAACTAGTGTTCACTAAGGTATTACCAGGGATGAGAGGTAACAGTTATGAAAAAAGATTTGATAAGTTAGGGCTTTTTTCAACAGAGCGAAGAAGGTTAAAGTGTGACCTTAAAAGAGGTCTTCAAGATTAGGAAGTGTTATGATCAGGTAAGTAGTGATAGATTGTTAACAACCATCAGTAACAAGAGGGCACAAATTTAAGATAAACCACAAAAGGACTTAAAGGGGAGATTAGAGCACATGATCTCAAAATTCTGTGCTGTAATATTCTGTGCTTCAAATACAGGTAGGACAGCTTCTCTCAAGGGATTTGTTAGTCTTAAGTCCCTTTAACTTGTTAAGTACCTCTGCTACACAGACTTCACAATCCTCTACAATATTGAATGTGCTGCAAAAATCTGACAGCAGTTTAATGCTATCCTCTTTGGTGACAAGTTCCAGAAAAAGTTCAAAGTATTCCCCTAGTTACAGATTTTAAAAAAATGATTAAATGATCAATTTTCTCGTTGCCTCACTGCTAGGTGAGTTTGTGCTGTTACCGATGGGCAGGAGTTCCATGTGGTCCATGTGGAACTTCATTCACTTCAATGGAGACAATAAAATCTGTCAAGTTGTTCAACAGTTGCTTGACTCCAGGCAAAGTTGCTGGCAGTAGGGTCTGCAGCATGGTGAAACTCATGGGGGGAAAAATTAGGTCGCGCCCCATTTGGGGCGCAAATATCGTCTGGACGCAAATATTAGCGCCTGGCGCTAATTATCGCCACTGACTGGAAACTTCACTTTTACCGCCCCGGGAGGTGAGTGGAGCGCTAAATCAGGCGCTGCACACCTGTCTTAAGGCGCAAAGGCCGAGCAGTGAGGCGCTAACTCAGAGCGCGAGCGCAGCGCAGGTGCTGCCAGTTAGCGAGGGAACACAGACACACTGGCGCCGGCCAGTTCTTAAAGCAGGGGGGGGGGCAACTTGCTCCCCAGCCACACCCTGCTCATTGCAGCCTTGAATCTCGGCCTGGAGAGACCTGTGAATCCATTTTGCTGCCAAGGATGGAGAGGGTGAGAGAACGAGCTCATCGCTTCACCGAGTGGGCCTTGGATGCTCTGGTTGGCGCGGTGGAGCACAGAAGATGTATACTCTTCCCTGAGAGTGGCAGGAGGCCTTTGCCACGCGAGTACAGAAGAGTGTGGAGGGAGGTGGCTCAGAGCGTCTCCTCCAGGAGCATGGTGCCCAGGACCCATGTTCAATGCCGCAAAAAGTTCAACGACCTCACTCGGGTCGTCAGGGTGAGTGGCTTTTTCTCAATACCTCTCCATCGCTCCATCTCAACCTCACTCTATGGCCAGAGGTTCTTAAAACCCCAATGCACAACACTCATCCAACACCTATGGCCCTCTCATGAAACACACACACACATTCCACACTTTGCATACAGTACGGGCTATTCACCTATGGGAGGCACATTAGGCAAGACCATGGCTGTATACAGTAAGGGCTATTCACCTATGGGAGGCACATCAGGCAAGACCATGGCTGTATATTTACGCAGATGCTGTCCTTTTTCTTGCAGGCCAAGCTGGCGCATAATAGGAGACAGCAGCAACGGACAGGTGGAGGGCGGCCTCAGCTGCAACCCCTCAGCGATCTTGAGGAGCGCGTCCACAGGATTGTGGCAAGCCGGGTGATCGGTCCCGTCGCCACTGGAGACGCCGACCCCGTTCTGGACAGCAATGGTAAGGTCATCACCTTTTTGTCCTCTGTCCTTCCACTTGTCCCTCACAACACCAGCCTTTGACACTTTCAATCCAACTTGCTAACTCGCTGCACTTATTCCTCCCTTACTGCCACCCTGTCCTCACGCTAAAGCCACTCTTGTACCTCCCTGCTTTCAGATGGTGATTCAACAGCGGAGGAGACGGGCCCTGAAGCTGCCACTGGGAGTGAAGCTGCAGCCGAGGAGGAAGAGGAAGCCGGAGCATCAGTGCCACCCTCTCCCGAGGAAGCCCATGCCCACACTGGGAACGCCTTCCCTGGAGGGGAGCAGGGGGGAAGGGTCTGATGAGGGTGAAGCTCCAGGACCCAGCGGGCTGCAGCAATGCCATGGGGGTAGGGAAGAACGGGGGCCTTCTCCCCAGAGGAAGAGTATGCCAGAGACTCCTACTGCAATGGACGCAGAGGAGGAGCGGCTGATCGCAGAAATGAACACCCAGGCGGTGGGCATGCACACTGAGCTCATGGGTGCAGTGGGAAGGGTGCCCGAATGCATTGAGTCACTGGCAAGGAGTGTGGAGCACTTCGCTGTAGCACAGGCGGATGCCACACTAACGCTTAGTGCTGCAATTCAGTCACTGGCTGCCGTGATCCCATCTCTGACTGCTCTCATGCAGACTCAGATTGAGGCCACGCGAGCACAGACTGCTGCCAACCTCGATGGTTCGTTCACATACCCCCGGGGCTCTCACCGCGCCGCAGCAGGCCAGCAATCTGTTCTCCAGCAGATTGCTCCGGATGCTGAAGTGCTGCCCCGTGGGAGTGCCAGTGTGTCGGGCGAGCAGGGAGTTGCTGTCCTCTCTCACGATGACTGCATTCCTGCTGCCAACACTGTCACTTCTCCACTGCACTTGCCACCGCCTGTAGGACAGACTGCTGCCGCCCATGCAGAGTTGGCGCAGTCTGCAGCCGGGCCCTCCAGGCCCAGAACTGGTCGAGGCCGTCCTTCAGGGGCATCAGCAGTGTCAGGGTCTGACGAGCAGCAGCCTTCCACCAGCCTTGCTGCAGCCACTGAGGTCCCATTACGGAGGAGCAGTAGGGTTAGAAGGGGGGAAGTGCGCAAGGGAAGGAGATCACCCTCGAAGGGCAAAAAGTAGGAGGTGTGACAAAATGCTGGTCATTTTTTTATTAAAGGCCGAGCTTCATGGTCCAACTTTTGTTTAGTGTTTTGGACATTATCTCCAGGTTGTGAGAACCAGTTATGTTATTGACTGTTTTTTTGTGTTTATTTCTATGAGTTTGTCATGAGGAATTGACACACACAGAGTTTGTAAAATAAATTAGTTTCTGTATTCAAAATATACATGGTTGGTGTTTGGAATTATTGGTGCCTTGGCCGGCTTAGGGGTTGCGTGCTGGGTTCATTGATGTTGTTAGCAATGGCAGAAGCCATTTCCACAGCAGGGGCCCTAGAAGCGGCTTGCTATTAGCCATTGACGGACGGCCCTTGCAGTTTCACCATTGTGGGCCGCCCTCCCGCCTTGGTGCTGCTGATGATCATCCTCCTCGTCCTCTTCCTCCTCTTCCTCCTCCTCCTCTGGTGGTGCTCCAAGGCCTGGTGGCATTGGCTGGGTCCTGACGATAGCCATGTTATGCAACATACAGCACACAACTACGAAGTTGGATACTCGCTCAGGCGAGTACTGCAGGGCTCCTCCAGAATGGTCGAGACAGCGGAACCGTTGCTTCAGCACACCGATTGTGCGCTCAATGATGTTCCTGGTAGCTTGATGGGTGTTGGGCGTACGGAGCGGTGTCATCAGCCAGGTGCTCAATGGATACCCCTTGTCCCCGAGAAGCCAACCAACTGGCTGATGCGGTGCCTCGAAAAGTTCTGCCACAGTAGTCTGGCGCAGGATAAAAGCATCGTGGCAGCTGCCAGGATAGTGGGCATTGACAGCGAGTATCAGCTGTCTGCGGTCACAGACCAACTGAACATTCAAGGAATGGAACCCCTTTCTGTTCCGGAATTCCTCGGCATTCTCATGTGGAGCACACAAAGCCACATGCATGCAGTCAATGGCGCCCTGCACCATGGGGAAGCCCGCTATCCTCGCAAAGCCCAGAGCGCGTTCATGCTGCTTGTCTGGGGTCATGGGGAAAGAGATGAACTCTCGTCTCCATTTAAAGAGGGCATTTGTGACCTGCCGGATGCAGCAATGCACCGCGAACTGGGAGATATTGGCGAGGTCCCCAGCAGCAGCTTGAAATGAGCCAGTAGCATAGAAGTTGAGAGCATCTGTGACCTTCACTGCCACCGACAGAGACGTCCTGGACCTCAGTTGAGGCTGCAGATCTGGCTGCAGCAGGTGGCAGAGCTCAGTGACCACCTCCTTGCTGAATCGCAGCCTTCGCAAACACAGCTCCTCAGACATATGAATGTAGGAGAGCTGTTCACGATATACCCTGGGAGGGTAAGCTCTCCTGTACAGACGCCTGTTGGCCCTCCTCCGTCTGGCCATCATTGCCACTCTCTCTCTGCGTCTCTGTGTCCTCCGATTCAGCTGGAGCAGGACGACGCCCCCAATCATTGCAGCCTCCATAGTCTCTTTGCAAGCAAAGTAATGAAGGACAGCAACCAAAGTACTAGCGAAGTTAGGATCAGTAGGCAAAACTACCTCACAAAGCGTTGAGTCAATGCAGAAGTCTCTCTTTCTCTCTCTCCGAATCTCTCTCTCTCTCTCAGAACGAGTGGTGCAAAAATGTCAACCACAGAAAAAGACAGGAAGAGGCCCCCTTTAAATAGCGCCCCCCCCCCAGCCCCACAGCGATTGATAGCGTTCCAGTCTTCCGGTCGTTGGATGCGCCAGGCGGTAAGGCAGGGGGCACCACTCAATTTCCGCTCCGGGGCGCCACAAGGGCGTTGCACCATGGAATTACGTCACAATCTGCGCGCGCAGGTGGTCGCAGCGGTAAAGTTTAGCGCCGCCGCACAATGTCTAGTTAAGTTCCCGAGCGGCGCAAACATCGCTGCGCCTGGGCGTTAGCGGCTTTGCGCCCCATTAGCACCCTCTTAAGGCACTAACGGGAGGCGCAACCAACTGAATTTTTACCCCATGGAGTTAAAAAAGATGACATTAAAAAAAACCAATATTTTTATCAGTATAGTTTTCAAATATACAAATTGGAGATTTGTACAACAAGAACACCTCACACTGGACTTTCCCTCCCTTTTACGAGTTTCTTCATCAAACGTAACAAAAGTTTCCCATAGAGTTAGGGCTAATGTAAGAAAGAAAGTTATAATTTTCAATGTCTTTTAATCCAAAATGTATGCCTTTTTTCACTATCTTTGTGCCATTTTCAGGTGTTGTGTGTTAGTTTTGTGGTAATAGAATTAATTGGTGCAAATACCTTAACATTTGTTTCATTTCTGAAATGAGTAGCACTTCTATCGCAGTCTTCTGGACAGAATATGTATGTGGTGCTGAATAGGCCTCATGGGGAGAAGATAAAGAAAGTTGTATGGCCATTATTGGTAAATCACTGCCCAAAGGATTAATATTTCACATGTATGAAGATTCAAAGGTATGCTGTACACATATGACATAATGCTTAATGGTTAGCAGCAGGTGCGAGGCGCTCTCGAATTCATTTAAAGAAGTGCCAAGGTTTTACCACAGGAGCTTTGCATTTATAGAAAAAACAAAATAATGTGCCCATGACAGGAAGCGCCAGATGTTCTTTCACTCAAGTGAAACAATCAGAACTCACTTGTGTAATGTCTGCGTGTGTGTCTTTTATAGAGACAAGTTAATAAAGAAATAACAGAGAGGCTGCGTGTTGTAACGGTGTGGGCCTAGAAATTAGGCCGGGTAGCAGCCGTTTTTCAGCTGTTCAGTGGCCTACTATGGGGGGCAGGAAGCGTGTGCACACTTCCGGCCGGTAGTGCACCGCCCACCATATTGGTAGGGGAGGCAGCGCTGGCGCAGGAGCACACCGGCGGCAGCATTCTAAGTGGGAAGTAATCTATTTAAATTAGGGTGCTGAGCTTCTTGCAGGACTGGTTTTCCATTTCGGACACCCCCCACCCCCCCCAGCACTTCACTTGCCACGTGCTGACCTCGCTCAGCACAACATGATGCTAACCGGCATGAAGACTCCCTCGCTAGCACTATTTAAAGCGCTAGCCAGTTCTTACAGGCTAATTGCTGGTTTACTATTTCTGGCTACTTTCTGACTTCTAGACATTTTTTGCTGAATTCCAGCACTCTTGAAAGCTCACTTTGTCTGCACAGAGCGAGGTTTTGCTTCTTTTACACTGTTGTTTCTCTTTGCCTCACAAATTATCTGGCTTCAGACATGCCTGGACTGATAGGGCTACCTCTAGGAATAGATGACGATTGGGAGCAGCAAGGGAGACACCACAGAGATGGACAAGCTGCCAGAAGAGGGAGGAGGAGGGCACTGCACCGGAGCACTCCACCTACCTCAACTTCACTGAGGAACAATGTATGAGGCACCTTCACTTTATTAAGGAAGCTGTCACTGAGCTATATCAGCTGCTACAGCCACAACTCCAGCCTCTCATCAGCTCATGGACAGCACTGCCTGTAGCTGTCAAGGTCACTGTGCCCCCTACTTTTGTGCCACGGGCTCCTTTCAGGCTGCAACAGGTAACATTAGCACCATCTCACATTTCGCAGTACACCGATGTATCAGGGAGGTCACCGAGGCTCTATACATCAGGAGAAACACTTACAATTCCTTCCCCATCGACAGTGAAGCAGGATGAGAGTGCACTAGGTTTTGCATGCATGGCAGGCTTCCCCATGTTGCAAGCTGCCATTGACTGCACACACATTGCCTTGCGCACTCCCTTCCTTAACTCCAGATTTATTGGTCTTGCCCTCACTTCACTACAAAGGCAAATACCAATACCAAATCCAGATCGAAAAACAAATTTATCAAGTAAATCATGTCAGCATTGATAAAACAAAAATTCCTATTCTCGTGCTCCTACGAGGTGTTTCCCCAGTGGCTACATCTTAGGAGGTGGAAGACTGCTGAGCTTCCATTTAGGACAGATGGCTGTGGAGGACGACCTCGTGCAGCTCTGGGCCTCGAGGTCAGCATCTTGGTGTGGGCTGCAGCAGTTGTGGCTGTCTGTCTGAGTGGCACCAGCAAGGGGACTGGTGGAGTGTCTTGCAGGGGATCAGGCATTCTGCCATTCTGAGAGAGGACAGCCTGTGCCTCTCCAATGGAGCCAAGGCCACTCTCATGGGGCAATGCCTCAGCACACCTAGCTCTCTGCTTGAGAACAGAGTGCTGGTGTGATATGAGGCCCTGGAAGCCCCTTTCAACAGTAGGCCTCAACGCCAAGATGGCAGCCATCTGAACTTCCAATGCCAGCAGTGTGAGTTGCCATAGTAACCCTTTGAGCTTCCATGGCGGATCTTTTACTGCATTCTATCACCACTCACACTACACATGGTTTAAATCTGTTTGCTAGTAGCAAATAATCTGATCATAATTTTCCCAGTAGTAGAATAAAAGGGTCATATAGCAAATTTTCCAAGAAACTGAAAACAGAGAACAATCTTCCTATTGCTGTTTCCAAAACATAAACTCCTCAGGGATGAAGTGGATTCATAAAGTTAATCGTTACAGATTTTTTGCTAGTACTAATTCAATAACATGTATCCCTGTTGGGTTTTATTATTTGAAATGTCACTGCAGCCTAAAGGATTGCATAATGTGCCCTCTAACCCAGTGGCTGCAGGATTGCTGCTGTTACCACACTGTGTGAGCTGTAGTGCTAGCAGTGAGTTATTATTTAAAAGGCAATAATACTTTTTACACCTGCCCTTTTATCTCTTCCCTTCCCACCATCCAGTGCCCCAAATACTCCTTCCAGGTGAAATAGCGATTTAGTTGTACTTCTTTCAGTTTAGTATTCGATGCGGTCTCCTCTACATTGGGGAAACCAAATACAGATTGGATGATCGCTTTGCTGAACACCTCCGTTCAGTCCGTAAGCGTGACCCTGAGCTTCCGGTCGCTTGTCATTTTAATTCTCCGCTTCACTCCCACTCTGACCTCGGCCTCCGACACTGTTCCAATGAAGCTCAACAGAAGCTCAGGGAACAGCACCTCATCTTTCGATTAGGCACTTTACAGCCTTAACATTGAGTTCAACAATCTCAGATGATATCCACTGCTCCCATTTTTTCGGACAGCAGCTGCTGGTAATGATTCTGCTGTTGCCATCTACAGTTTTTCTAGACCTGTCTTTTATTTCTTTACTTATCCCATTACCACCCGCTTTTGCCTTGCACCATCATCCCTTTTGTCTTTTAATCTCTCCTGCCTTCCACCCTATCACAGGCCTTCCCTTTTGTTCTTTCCTCCCCTCCCCGCTTTCCCTGCCCCTGCACTTGCTTAAAACCTGTTACATCTCTAACTTTTTCCAGTTCTGACGAAAGGTCATCGACCTGAAACGTTAACTCTGTTTCTTGCTCCACTGCTGGTGCCTGACTTGCTGACTATTTCCAGCATTTTATGTTTATATGTAAGTTATTATTTTCTGCTCTCAGACTGGCTGCCAATTTAGGCATCCTCACCTAATACACTGCTGTCTTACAATGCATGCTAATGGCACTTCACAGCATCGCACATTGAAACATATTCATGTACTTTCTAAATGCACAGGCATGCCATGTTTCATCTGGGCACACTGCATTGCTGCTCTCTGTGACATATGTCAAGCATGGGAGTGGTAGCATAGTGGTAATGTCACTGGGCTAGTAATCCAGCAGGCCTGGACTAATAATCCAGAGATGTGAGTTCAAATCCCACCATGGCAGCTGGGGGAAATTAAATTCAGTTAATTAAATAAGTCTGGAATAAAAAGTTGGTATTAGTAATGGTGATCATGAAACTATTGGATTGTCATAAGAACCCATCTGGTTCACTAATGAGCTAGAGAAGGAAATCTGCCATCCTTACCTGGTCTGGCTTATATGTGACTCCAGACCCACAGCAACGTGGTTGACTCTGAGCAAGCCATTCAGTTGTAAGAAACAATAAGAAGATGACAACCCGGCATCGACCTCGTCACTGGCTTCGGACATGACAAAGGCACGCCCAGTCGACCCTGTAAAGTCCTCCTCACCTAACATCTGGCAACTTGGGCCAAAATTGGGAGAGCTGCCCCACAGACTAGTCAAGCAACAGCCTGACATAGTCATACTCACAGAATCATACCTTGCAGCCAATGTCCCAAACTCCTCCATCACCATCCCTGGGTATGTCCTGTCCCACAGACCCATCAGTGGTATACAGTCAGAAGGGAGTGGCCCTGGGAGTCCTCAACATTGACTCTGGGTCTCATGGCATCAGGTCAGGCATGGGCAAGGAAACCACCTACTGCACTCCCTTAGCTGATAAATCAGTACACCTACATGTTGAAGAAGCACTGAGGGTAGAAAGGGCAAAGAATGTACTGTGGGGGGACTTCAATGTCCATCACCAAGAGTAGCACCACTACTGATCGAGCTGGCTGAGTCCTGAAGGACATAGCTGCCAGAGCAGGTAGTGAGAGAACCAACACAAGGGGAAAAACGTACTTGACCTCGTCCTCACCAATCTACCTGTCGCAGATGCATCTGTCCATGACAGCATTAGTAGCAGTCCTTGTGGAGATGAAGTCCTGTCTTCACACTGAGGACACCCTCTGTTGTGTGGCACTACCACCGTGCGAAATGGGATAGATCTAGCAGCTCAAAACTGGGTAGCTGTGGAGCAGCAGCAGAACTATATTCCACCACAATCTGTAACTTTATGGCCTGGCATTACCATCAAGCCAGGTGACCAACCCTGGTTCAAAGAGGAGTGTAGAAGAGCAGCACCAGGCATACCTTAAAAATGAGGTGGAAGCTGCAACAGAAGCAGTGCTACAGACAGAGCTAAGCAATCCCACCACCAATGGATCAGATCAAAGCTGTGCTGAATGGTGGTGGACCATTAAACAACTGACAGGAGGAGGTGGTTCCATGACCATCACCATCCTCAATGATGGTGGAGCCCAGCATGTGAGTGCAAAAGACAAGGCTGAAGCGTTTGCAACCATCTTCAGCCAGAAGTGCCACATGGATGATCCATCTCGGCCTCCTCCGGAGTTCGCCACCATCACAGAAGTCAGCCAATTCAATTCATTCCACGTGATATCAAGAAATGGCTGAGCGCACTGGATACAGCAAAGGCTATGGGCCCCGACAATATCCCGGCTGTTGTGTTGAAGACTTGTGCTCCAGAACTAGCCGCACCTCTAGCCAAGCTGCTCCAGTACATCTAAAATGATGGCATCTACCTGACAATGTGGAAAACTGCCCAGGTATGTCCTGTCCACAAAAAGCAGGACAAATCCAATCCGGCCAATTACCGCCCCATCAGTCGACTCTCAATCATCAGCAAAATGATGGAAGCGGCATTTACTCACCAATAACCTGCTCAATTTGTATTCAGCCAGGACCACTCAGCTCCAGACCTCAATATAAACATGGACAAAGGAGCTGAATTCCAGAGTTGAAGTGAAAGTGACTGCCCTTGACATCAAGGCAGCATTTGACCGAGTGTGACATCAAGGAGCCCTCGTAAAACTGAAGTCAATGGGAATCAGGGGAAAAACTGGCTGGAGTCATACCTAACACAAAGAATCCTGGAACTCCCTCCCTAACAGCACTGTGGGAGTACCTTCACCACACGGACTGCAGCGGTTCAAGAAGGTGGCTCACCACTACCTTCTCAAGGGCAATTAGGGATGGGCAATAAATGCTGTCCTTGCCAGCAACGCCCACATCCCATGAACGAATACATTTAAAAAAAAGCACTAAGCATGCTGCCCACAAATGATATATGAATGCTGTAAGTGCACACACTCACGTAAGGAGCTGCTCATCTCAGCTTTGGTGATCCACATCTTCTCTCATTCCAACTATCTACAGGCAGGAGGCTGATCACCTAAGCTGCAACCTTTGTCTCTTTACTAGATGGCAGCCCTGGAATAAGGAGGCAATAGAGAGAGCAGGAGTTCTCCCAAGAGGATAAAGCGGCTGACCCCAGTGAGTGACCTCAACCAAGCATCTCACAGCACCATGCATTATCCATTCCACCAGTAATAAAGACAAGCACAGATATTTTCACTGTGGGGGGGGAGCGGGAAACAATAAGTTGCAGGACAGAGCATTTAGTGAAGCATAAAGCAGTGAGGAGGACCAAGTGCAGAAGGAATTGGAATTGAGCAAGTGTTCACAATTATTTAACCCTGAGCTGAGCTTCCGACCACATATCCTCTCCATCACCAAGACTACTTCCACCGTCGTAACATCGTCCATCTCCTCACCTGCCTCAGCTCATCTGCTGCTGAAACCCTCATCCATGCCTTTGTTACCTCTAGAGTCGACTATTCCAATGCTGTCATGGCCGACCTCCCACCTTGTACCCTCTGTAAACTTGAGTTCATCCAACAACTCTGCTGCCTGTATCCTAACTCATTCACTCATCATCCCTGTGCTCGCTAACCTACATTAGTTCCCGGTCAGGCAGCACCTTAATTTTCAAATTCTCATCCTTTTTTCAAATCCCTCCATGGCCTTGCCCCTCTGCAACATCCTCAGGCCCTATAACCCTCTGAGATCTCTGCTCTCCCCCAATTCTGGCTTCTTGCACATACCTGATTTTATTAACTCCACCATTGGTGGCCGTGCCTTCAGCTGCCTAGGACCTAAGCTCTGGGATTCCCTCCCTAAACCTCTCCGTCTCTCTGTCTCTCTCTCCTCCTTAAAACCTACCTCTTTGACCCAGCTTTTGCTCACCTGTCCTAATATCTCCTTATGTAGCTCGGTGTCAAATTTTGTTTGATAATGCTCCTGTGAAGTGCCTTGGGATGTTTTACTATGTTAAAGGTGCTAAATAAATATGTTGTTCTTCTTGTTGTTGTTGGCTGGAAGACCAGATTGAGGACTCCTTCAGCTGTTGAGTCAAGGATTGAGACATCACATAGTTTGGTAGCTCAGCAGTGCTTTAGATTATACATTTATATAGAGCCTAGCACATCTCTCAGAAACATCACAATTTACTTCACATACAATCAATTACCGGGAAGTACCGTGACGGTGTTCTTCTGCAGCAGCCATTTTTGGCGCAAGATCCCTGCTGGGAGCACAAGATCGGTGAATTTAGCCTGTTTTGGAACATTATAGGGTAGATTTTACAAATTCCAATTCCTGACAGATCTTTGCATGGTAGCAGTGAAAATTGGGAATTTGGTCATAGAGGTCAGTGTATCCCCTAGGATTTTTTGTCCATTAATAAATTCCCGAATGTTCTCCCAGGGTGCGAACTTCTACATCAAGAGGGCAAATATGTAAAATCTATCATTATGTTTCAGATAACTTTTATTTTCCATACTGCTCCATAAAATGCAAGAAGATTGTAGTCATGGTCGGTCATCAACCAGCTCCCGCTTTCACTGGAGCCACTCCTAATAAGATAGTGGCATATTTTGATTCCAAATAAACAAGGGGTGAATAATTCAGAGTGATGGAAATTCAACCAAAACCCAGTTTTTGCCCAAATTCTAATTTTCCACTTGCTTGATTATATTAATCTCTTAAATGGAATAATTTACCTGAAGTTCAGAGTTCCTGGTTGCTTAGCTGAAACCATGGCCCCGATATTAATGGAGAGACCGGGAGTGTGCACAGGAGAATGGTAACACGGGGTAAACCCAGCAAGGCCAGTTACGTGGAGGCCCTGCCAATCTTAACAGCAGGGCCTCATTTGAATAAAAGAATGCAGAATCCCGCCCAACAGCCGGATAGATGGACAGCCTGGCAGATGGGTGAGTGCGGGAATTTGCAGCAGGAGACCACAACCAAGGACATGTGGGAATGATCCCCGGCAGTTAGTGGAGGCTATGGCCACGATCAGGAGTGGGGACAGGGTGGGAGTCTGGCTGCGATCGGGGGAAGTGGGGGAGCCCGGTGCAAGGGAAGTCCCAGGTTTCCTCATGTGGGATGTGTATGTGGCACTGTGGGAAGTCCAGGATGCTTTTCATGTATTGGACAACCACATGTTCAGGAAGTGTCATCAGCTGGAGGAGCTTGAGTTCCGGGTTTCTGAGCTTGAGCAGTGGCTGGTGTCATGCAGTGCATCCACGAGGCTGAGAGCTATGTGGCTAGCACGTTCCAGGAGGTGGTCACCCTGCAGTTTAAGAGTTTGCAGGCAGAGAGGGAATAGGTGACTGCCAAACAGAAAAAGAGGACCAGGCAGGTAGTGCATAA
The DNA here is from genome assembly GCA_030390025.1 of Squalus acanthias. NCBI lineage: Eukaryota > Metazoa > Chordata > Chondrichthyes > Squaliformes > Squalidae > Squalus > Squalus acanthias. Next base: position 45,083 of record JASTWF010000822.1, read on the forward strand.
GTCTCTTGAATGCATCTTGCTCTCTAACTGGTGAAGGCGATGGTTCCTTTGGGGAGTACGGGCAGAGCCAAGTCCATGTCATCTTTGAGGTCCTGCTTATTAATCTCTTTCCTAGCTCCCTAAAATCTGCCTGCAGGACCTCATCCCTCTTTCTACCTATGTCATTGGTACCGATATGGACCACAACCTCTGGCTGTTCCCCCTCCCCCCCTCAGAATGTCCTACAGGCACCCTGTGACATCCTTGACCCTGGCACCATGGGTGGCTCAGCTGTACAAGGGGGTAGAAGGAAGGTCAGAAACGCAATAGTGATATGTGATTCAATAGTTACATGCCAGGGTCAAGGATGTCACTGAACGGCTGCAGGACATTCTGAGGGGGGAGGTTTTAAATTGCTTGGCAGGGGGATGGGAGCCTGAGCATAGATTCAGAAGGGAGAGAAGCAAAGCTGGAAATGGAAGGCAGTAAATTATTAAGTGAGTTTGGAAGGTAGAGGAAATAAAAGCTAAAAAATAGACAACAAAAGGGTTTTTGGCAGTGCTTAATGGTATATACTTCAATGCAAGGAGTCTAGTGAATAAGGTAGATGAGCTGTGGGCACAGATAGACACGTAGAAGTATGATATCATAGCTATTACTGAAACATGGCTGAAAGGAGGGTAGGAATGACAGCTCAACATTCCTGGTTACAGGGTTTTCAGACGAGATAGAGAGCGGGATAAAAAAGGAAGGGATCACAATATTGGTTAAAGAAACAATTACAGCTGCGAGGAGGGAGGATATCTTAGAAGGATCATCAAATGAAGCCATATGGGTTGAACTGAAGAACAAAAAAAGGGGTAATCACACTGCTGGGAGTGTACTATAGAACCCCAAATAGTTAGAGGGAGATAGAAGAGCAAATATGTAGGCAAATTTCTGAGAAGTGCAGAAACAATAGGACAGTAATAGTAGGGGATTTCAACTACTCTAATATTAACTGGGATACAATCAGTGTAAAAGGTATAGAGGGTGTAGAATTCATAAAATGCATTCAGGAGAACTTTTTTAGCCAGTACGTAGCAAGCCCAACAAGAGAGGGGGCAGTTCTGGACTTAGTTTTGGGAATGATGCTGGGTAGGTAGAAGGGGCATCAGTGGGAGAGCATGTTGGTGGTAGTGATCATAATTCTGTTAGATTTAGCATAGTTATGGAAAAGGTCAAAGATAGACCAGGAGTAAAAGTTCTCAACTGGGGAAAGGCCAATTTTACTAAGCTGAGATGTGATTTAGCAAATGTGGACTGGAAACAGCTACTTGAAGGTAAATCAGTGTCCAAGCAGTGGGAGGCATTCAAGAGGAGATAGTGAAGGTTCAGAGCAAATATGTTCCCACAAATAAAAAGGGTGGGACTCCCAAATCTAGAGCCCGCTGGATGTCGAGCGGCATACAGGGTAGGATAAGGCAAAAAAGGGAAGCTTATGTCAGATACAGAGAGCTAAAAACTGCAGAAAGCCTAGAGAAAGTGCAGGGGTAAAATTAAAAAGGAAATTAGGAAATTAGGAAATCAAAGAGAGGACATGAAAAAATATTGGCAAGTAAAATCAAGGAAATTCCAATGTTTTATAAATACGTAAAGAGCAAAAGGATAACTAAAGAAAGAGTAGAGACCAAATAGGTAAGCTGTGTGTGGAGGCAGAAGATGTGGGTATGGTTCTTAATACAGGAAACTCTCGTTTAAACGGCACCTAAATATCCGGAATTCTCTAATAACCGGCAAAATTCATACTCCGAAAACTACAGTATACAGTCGTTTATAAGTTTTGTTTTACTGTTAAGTAATTAAAGAGTTATGGATTACCCTCAACTGGCATTACTGTACTTAATCAAGCATCTTCCACCATTCATTTAACGCAACATTGTGTAGGGGAGTACCCAATTATACTGCACATTTCTTGATTTTTTTATTTTTGTTTGTTAAAAATAGCCTCGGTAGATAACCCTCTCCGTTATCCGGAATTTTTAATCAACCGGCACCATCCCGGTCCCGTCGGTGCCGGATACGAAAGAGTTTCCTGTAAATACTTTGCGTCTGTCTTCACAAAAGAGAGGGTGATGTGGCCATTGCAGTTAAGGAGGAGGAGTGTGAAGTATTAGATGAGATAAACATAGTGAGAGAGGATGTATTAAGGGGTTTAGCATCTTTGCAAGGCCCAGGTGAAATGTATCAGAGGCTCTTAAGAGAAGCAAGGGAGAAAATAGCAATAATAACAGAAATTGCTGGAAACACTCAGCAGGTCAGGCAGTATCGAGGAGACACAGAGTTAACGTTTTGGGTCGAGGTCCCTTCGTCAGAACTGGAAAAGGTTAGAGAAGAGAGATTTTTAAGCAAGTGCGGGGGCAGGGACAGGGAGGAGGGGAGGAAAGAACAAAAGGAACTGTGATAGGCTGGAAGGCAGGAGAGATTGACTGACAAAAGGGATGATGGTGCAAAGCAAAAAGAGAAGGTAATGGGACAGGTTAAGAAACAAAAGATGACTCTAGATGAGGTGTAAATGGCGATGGCAGAAGCATCAACAGATACCATGTGGGAAAAAAAACTATAGGGGCCGAGGTTATAGTCTGAAATTGTTGAACTCGATGTTGAGTCCAGAGGCTGTAAAGTGCCTAATCGAAAAGTGAAGTGCTGTTCCTCGAGCTTGGGTTGAGCTTCGTTGGAACAGTGTAAGAGGCCGAGGATGGAGAGATTAGAGTGGGAGTGGAGGGGAGAATTAAAGTGACAGGCGACCAGAAGCTGGGGGTCACGCTTACGGATTGAACGGAGGTGTTCCGCAAAGCAGTCACCCAATCTACGTTTGGTCTCCCCAATGTCGAGGAGACTGCATCATGAGCAGTGAATACAATATACTAAATTGCAAAAAGTACAAGTAAATCGCTGTTTCACCTGGAAGGAGTATTTGGGGCCCTGGACAGTGGGAAGGGAGGAGGTAAAAGGGCATATGTTGCATCTCCTGTGCTTGCATGTGAAGGTGCCGGGCGAAGGGGAAGGGATGTTGGGGGTGATAGGGGGGACCAGGGTGTCGTGGAGGGAGCAGTCCCTTTGGAATGCTGAAATGGGGGAGGAGGGGAAGATGTGTTTGGTGCTGGGATCATGCTGGAGGTGGCGGAAATGGCGGAGGATGATCCGTTGAATGTGGAGGCTGGTGGGGTGAAAGGTGAGGACAAGGGGAACCCTATCATGGTTCTGGAAGGGAGGGGAAGGGGTGAGAGTAGAAGTGTAGGAAATGGAACGGACATGGTGAGGGCTGTGTCAACCACGGTAGAGTGGAATCTTCGGTTGAGGAAAAAGGAAGACATATCAGAAGCACTGGCATCATCAGAGCAGATGCGGCAGAGATGGAGAAACTGGGAGAATGGCATAGAGTCCTTACAGGAAGCGGGGTGGGAAGAAGTGTAGTCCAGGTAGCTGTGGGAGTCAGTGGGCTTATAGTGGATGTTTGTCGATAGTCCTATCCCCAGAAATGGAAACAGAGAAGTCAAGGAAGGGAAGGGAAGTGTTGGAGATGGACCATGTGAAGGTGAGGGAAGGGTGGAAATTGAAAGCAAAGTGAATGAAATTTTCTAGTTCTAGGAAATAGCAACGGCTCTGACTATCATTTTCCAATCCTCTCTGGCTACAGGTGTGGTGCCGGAGGACTGGAAGACTGCTAACGTGCTACCGTTGTTTAAAAATGGAGAAAGAGATAGACCGAGTAATTGCAGGCCAATCAGCCTAACCTCGGTGGTGGGCAAATTATTGGAAAAATTTCTAAGGGACGGTATTGATCGTCATTTAGAAAGTCACAGATTAATCAAGGACAGTCAGCATGGATTTGTTAAAGGGACTAAATTGTCTGACTAAATTGATTGAATTTTTTGAGGAGGTAACGAGGAGGGTCAATGAGGTCAATACGTCTGATGTAGTCTACATGGATTTTAGCAATGCTTTTGACAAGGTCCCACATGGCAGACTGGTCAGAATAGTTAAAGCCCATGGGATCCACGGGAAAGTGGCAAGTTGGATCTAAAATTGGCTCAGTGGCAGGAAGCAAAGTGTAATGGTCGACAGGTGTTTTTGTGACTGGAAGGCTGTATCCAGTGGGGTTCCGCAGGGCTCAGTACTAGGTCTCTTGCTTTTTGTGGTATATATCAATGATTTAGACTTCAATGTAGGGGGCATGATTAAGAAGTTTGCAGATGATACAAAAATTGGCCGTGTGGTTGATAGTGAGGAAGAACGCTGTAGACTGCAGGAAGATATCAATGGACTGGTCAGGTGGGCAGAAAAGTGGCAAATGGAATTCAATCCGGAGAAGTATGAGGTAATGCATTTGGGGAGGGCTAACAAGGCAAGGGAATACACAATAAATGATAGGTTACTGAGAAGCGTAGAGGAACAGAGGGACATTGAAGTGCATGTTCACAGATCCCTGAAGGTAGCAGAACAGGTAGATAAGGTGGTTAAGAAGGCATACATTCCTTTATTAGCCGAGACATAGAATATAAGAGCAGGGAGGTTATGCTTCAACTGTATAAAACACTAGTTAGGCCACAGCTAGAGTACTGCGTACAGTTCTGGTCACCACATTACAGGAAAGATGTGATTGCTCTAGAGAGGGTACAGAGGAAATTTACAATGATACAAAAATTGGCTGTGTGGTTGATAGTGAGGACGATAGCTGTAGACTGTAGGAAGATATCAATGGACTGGTCAGCTGGGCAGAAAAGTGGCAAATGGAATTCAATCCGGAGAAGTGTGAGGTAATGCATTTGGGGAGGGCTGGAGAATTGCTTTGACTGGAGAATTTTAGCTATGAGGAAAGATTGGATAGGCTGGGTTTGTTTTCTTTGGAACAGAGGAGGTTGAGGGGAGACTTGATTGAGGTGTATAAAATTATGAGTGGCCTAGATAGAGTGGATAGGAAGGACATATTTCCCTTAACAAACAGGTCAATAACCAGAGGGCATAGATTTAAAGTAATTGGTAGAAGGATTAGAGGGGAGTTGAGGAGAATTATTTTCACCCAGAGGGTGGAGGGGGTCTGGAACTCACTGCCTGAAAGAGTGGTAGAGGCAGAAACCCTCATCTTATTTATAAAGTACTTGGATATGCACTTGAAGTGCTTCAACCCTCAAGGCTACGGACCAAGAGCTGGAAAGTGGGATTAAGCTGGATAGCTCTTTGTCGGCCGGCACAGACACAATGGGCCGAATGGCCTCTTTCAGTGCCATAAATTTCTATGATTCTATGAGGCCTGGAGGAGCACTCATGCCTCTCCTGCTCCACAAGGAAATGTGGAAAACAAATGTAAAACTTATGTTTTGGGCCTTTTCTTGCCCGGGATCCGGTTCCAGGCAGGTTTAGCCTGACGGAGAGCTGACAGTACCCCACCCCACCCCGCACCACCACTACTGCTGAGGTCTCAGCTTGAAATTGCTGATTGGGTCCTGATGACATCATTGGACCTGATCTGCATATTTAAAACAGGACCCCGCTTGCCTGCTCAAAAGAGCAGGTTAATATGGGGACACTGCAGGCAAGAAGCAGGATTGGTGGGGGTAAGTGACTCGACTTATTTTTACTGTCCCCCCCCACGCCAGGTGGGGCAGTTAAAAATGGAGCCCCAAGCTTCTCCACCCACTTCGTTTATAGTTTCTAAATATGGGTATTTTCTTTCACAGTTTTCCTTTTCATGCTATCAACACTTCAGTTTTCCAACTGAATGTTCCAGGAGTCAGAGAGTGAAAGCTCCAATCTTCAACAGACTGAGGCTTCAGTCGCCGATTGATGTCCGCTCTTTGCAACTGACTGGAATACAGCTCCACTCACGTGCTTTGGCTACCTTTTGGTTCTAACATGATTCCAGCAGTAACATCAGAGACATCATGAAACTTCATTAGATTTTTTTTCCATTCAGTATGGAAAATGTTCCACATGATCTGAACATAACACTCTTCTTACCTCATCCTTCACTCTGTCTTTATCCATCTGTTCCATTTATAGCTGTTTACAGTCTCCATGAAGGATTGCAACAATCAATTAAGAAATTTAATTTGAGAATCCCAAGTTACCAAACTGCGTCAGAGTTCTTAAAAAAAAGCTGAAGAGTCAGGGGACAGCTGAAAGCTGGAGGCATTTTGTAACAGTTGTTATTCCAGGTATATCCCAATATATTAAGTTTTATATCTTGAGTTAATCAATAACAAGCATAACCTTCAGGTTAATCTAACAACAATGAACAAGATTGTAACCTTTTGAGTTTAGAGATTGTGGTTAGTGATAAATGGGTTAATGACTCAGTTAAAACAATCGACACAGGAATATTGTGCAAGCACATTAAACATTTGCTTACTAATAGTTCCAACAGCAATTTCTAGTTTTTCATTTCTTTCCTTTCCCCCCCCAACCTTTTTGAAGCTAATACACAGACTTCAAAGGAGGGATGTTACGATGGATGAGAATCAGGGCAGAAAACCTGGCAAGTGTTTTCCTCCGGGTCCAGAAATACCAGGAATTATTGGCACCTCCCCACGAAATAATATGGGGGGTATTTTGGTGATAGGGTGAAAACAGGCGCTAAGTGGGTGCTGTGCTAATAAGACATGCCTGTTTAAAAGTCTAGTTTTAGCATGCAATTTTGGAGCTAATTGATGATTACCATGATTTAAACATGCCTGGATGTGCTAAACCATACCTGCAGGTTTAGCACTCAAGAGCTGATTAGACGCAATTTTCGTGGGGCAGTAAGTATATGTGGGCTCCACTCACCCACTTCCACTGAAGGTGTGGAGTGCACTGACGGACACACAACAGAGCATTTCAGGATGGCTCAGGGACCGAGGGAGAGGCTGCACAGGTTCTTGGACGAGGCACTGGAGGTCCTGGTGGAGGAGGTGGGATGTCCTGTACCCGCAGGGGGGGGGGGAAGGAGCCCACCTCGCCCTCCTGTCCCTCTCTTCTGCAGCACCTAGTGCTGCTCTGTCTGGCCTCATCTCCTCCTCCCATTCCTCCTCCAGACCAAGGAGGACCCCTAGCAAGATGCCCATGACCAAGCACTCCCTTTCTCCAGGTGACTCCTATAAGGTGTCCAATAAAGTAGAGTAGCACAGCACTCACTCTCTTTAGGTGAAGTCCTCAGAGAATTTCCAGAATAAATTTGATAGTGTGGTGAAGTCTTGACAAAGTGTCCCAGAAAGTTCCCCCAATGTTCTCAAAAGTCCTCTTCAAACCTTCAGCAGCAAGTGAACATTGAAGCTGAGCATTAAGTAGCACTCAAAATCCTGAACAAGACTTGTTTACTCCTATTCAGCTGGTCGCTGTTAGGAGAGGTCGTTAATTGAAGTGCAAGCCACAAAAATGCCGTGCAGCCTCTTTAATGAGCGCTGGCAGGCAATTTAATTGTCAATCAGACCCTTAACGATCCTCTGGGCCACTGTTCCTAGCGTGCATCAACTGCTTTACCAAGATGGCGTCTTCCACTAAAGGTGAGCTCAACCAGTGTTGCAGCTCAAGACCCCAGCTTGGCAACCTCGGAGAATCTTTAGTGCTAAGGTGTCCGGGGAAAATCACCCCCAATGAGTTTAAACAAAATTCAGGGATTAATCCTGTTAACTTTATTTATATATATATGGCTCCAATACATTTATCACAGTGCACTTACCGCATGCAACCTCGCTGTGTCAGTCTCTCAACTGAAATCAACAATCACTGACCCCCTTCTTCCATCTATGGACCTGCAATATCTTTATATTAAAAGATCTTATATCTGTTGTGTGCAACAAGTTTGTTATCTGTGTTATGACGGTTCCCCAGTGTTTGCCACTAGATGCTTTCTTTTCTAATTGGTTATTTAGGTTATTTTCTACTTTTATTATTCATCAATCATATTGTACAAACATTTTCTCTCTAATTCCAAATTTCTCCCTAATCACATTCCAGCAAAACAAATAGTGCCTGGAATATAACCACCATAACAGTTTTTACCTACCTTACTATAGACCCCTAAAAATAAAATGTAGTACATAATAGATACAAAATTCACAAAGCAATCACAAGTATCTGAATAAAAGTTGTTTCAATAACTTCCCTCCCTTCCACAAACAATGTGCTGGGCTTTGAACAATCTGAGCTCTGAGTACACCCTTGGTGGTGCAAGGCCGTGCAAAACTCAGCAGAACTTCTGCCCATTCAGACCAAGCTTTAGAGGTAAGTAGCTTGGGTAATTCAAACATAAAGGGCCACTCACAGGCTTTTTTAGTAAATTATTTTGGATGCACTTTTTCCAAATATAATTTTTATCATTATTTTGTATAAATGTTTCCTGTTATTTGTTGGATCAGACCATGGAGGAAATGTTCCTATTAGTAGACTAACAGTCGAATCATTCAGCAGAGCTTTCAGCTTTGGCGGGAGGGGGAGCGTTACCTGGACACTAAGTTCCAGGAGGCAGTCACACCCACTAGAGTAATTACTTCCAATTTGGCCCATGGTTAGGGACAGGAGGGTGTGACTACAAGCAAGGCAGGTATTGGGATCCAGGAGGCAGTGATGGAGGAGCCTCAGCCCTTGGCCTTGTCCAACAGGTACGAGATTCTTGCTCCCTGTGTGGACGAGGGCAGGGACTGCAGGGAGGATGAGCAATCTGACCACAGCACCGTGATGCAGGGAGCCATTCAAGTGGGGGGAGTAAAAAGAAATGTTGTAGTGATAGGGGACAGTATAGTTAGGGGGATAGATACTGTTCTCTGCAGCCAAGAGCGTGAGTCCCGAAGGCTGCGTTGCCTGCCAGGGTTAAGGACATCTCCTTGGGCTGGAAAAAAACTTGGAGTGGGAGGGGAAAGATCCAGTTGACATGGTCCACGTAGGTACCAATGACATAGGTAGGACAAAGAAAGAGGTTCTGCTGAGGGAGTATGAGCAGCTAGGGGCTAAATTAAAAAGCAGAACCATAAAGGTAATAATCTCTGGATTACTACCTGAGCCATGAGTGAATTTGCATAGGGTAAATAAGATCAGAGAAATGAATGATTCTCAAAGACTGGTGTGGGAGAAATGGGTTTCGATTTGTGGGGCACTGGCACCAGTACTGGGATAAGAGGGAGCTGTTCCGTTTGGATGGGCTTCACTCGAACCATGCTGGGGCTAGAGTCCTGGCGAATTGAATAACTAGGGCTGTAGAGAGGGCTTTAAACTAAATAGTGGGGGGGAGGGTCCATGTGAGCAGGAATTTAAAAAGTCAATGAGAAATGAGAAAACAATAGAGCAGGATAGAGTTGGGGGAAATAATCACAGAGTGTGACAGGAAGGGACAAATTGTTTAAAAATAAGAGTGCAACAGAAAATGGAGCCAAAACAAGTAGAAATGGTAAAGAGATAAAGTTAAAAGCCCTATATCTGAATGCACACAGCATTCGTAACAAGATAGATGAGTTGATGGCACAAATAGATACAAATGGGTATGATCTGATCGCCATTATAGAGAAATGGTTGCAAGGTGACCAGGGCTGGGAACTGAATATTCCAGGGTATTTGACAATTCGGAAGGATAGACAGAAAGAAAAGGGAGGTGGGGTGGCTTTGTTGGTAAAGGATGGGATCAGTGCAATGGTGAGAAGTGATATTGGCTCAGAAGATCAAGATGTAGAATCGGTTTGGGTGGAGATAAAAAATAATAAGGGGAAAAAGTCTCTGGTGGGCGTAGTCTACAGGCCCCCGAACAGTAGCAATACTGTTGGACAGAGTATAAATCAACAAATAATGGAGGCCTGTAAAAAAGGTACGGTAATAATCATGGATGATTTTAATCTCCATATTGATTGGACAAATCAAATTGGCCATAGTAGCCTTGGGGAGGAGTTCATAGAGTGTTTCCGGGATGGTTTCCTGGAACAGTATGTAATGGAACCACCCAGGGAGCAGGCTATCTTGGATCTGGTACTGTGTAATGAGACAGAATTAATAAATGATCTCATAATAAAGGATCCTCTAGGAAAGAGTGATCATAACATGGTTGAATTTCAAATTCAGTTGGAGGGTGAGAAAGTTGTATCTCAAACCAGTGTCCTGATCTTAAACAAAGGCAATTACAATGGCATGAGGGCAGAACTGGCTAAAGTGGACTGGAAAAATAAATTAAAGGGTAAGACAGTTGAAATGCAGTGGTGGACATTTAAGGAGATATTTTATAACTCTCAACAAAAATATATTCCAGTGAGAAAGAAAGATTTTAAGAGAAGGGAGCACTATCCATGGCTAACTAAGGAAGTAAAGGATGGTATCAAATTGAAAACGAAGGCATACAATGTTGCCAAGATTGGTGGGAGGCCAGTGGATTGTGAAATTTTTAAAAACCAGCAAAGGATGACTAAAAAAAAATAAAGAGAGAGAAGATGAATTATGAGAGTAAACTGGCATGAAATATTAAAACAGAAAGTAAGAGTTTCTACAGGTATATAAAAAGGAAGAGAGTAGCTAAAGTAAACATTGGTCCCTTAGAGGATGAGACTGGGGAATTAATAATGGGGAACATGGAAATGGCCGAGACTCTGAACAAATATTTTGTATCTGTCTTCACGGTAGAAGACACTAACAACATCCCAATAATGGACAATCAAGGGGCCACAGGGAAGGGGGATCTAATCACAATCACTATCATTAAGGAAAAAGTACTTGGTAAAATAATGGGACTAAAAGACGACAAGTCCCCTGGACCAGATGGCCTGCATCCCAGAGTCTTAAAAGAAGTGGCTGCAGAGATAGTGGATGCATTGGTTGCAATGTACCAAAATTCCCTGGACTCTGGAGAGCTCCCAGCGGATTGGAAAACTGCAAGTGTAACACCCCTATTTAAGAAAGGAGGGAGACAGAAAGCAGGAAACTATAAACCAGTTAGCCTAACATCTGTTGTTGGGAAAATGCTGGAGTCCTTCATCAAGGAAGCAATAGCAGGGCATTTGGAAAATCATAATGCAATCAAGCAGAGTCAGCATGGTTTTATGAAAGGGAAATCAGGTTTAACAAATTTGCTGGAGTTCTTTGAGGATGTAACGAGCAGGGTGGATAAGGGTGAGCCAGTGGATGTGGTGTATTTGGATTTCCAGAAGGCTTTCGATAAGGTGCCACATAAAAGGTTACTGCATAAGATAAGAGCTCATGGAGTTGGGGGTAATATATTAGCATGGATAGAGAATTGGCTAACTAACAGAAAGCAGAGAGTCAGGATAAATGGGTAATTTTCCGGTTGGCAAACGGTAACTAGTGGGGTGCCACAGGGATCGGTGCTGGGGCCTCAACTATTTACAATCTACATTAATGACTTGGATGAAGGGACCGAGTGCAATGTAGCCAAGTTTGTGGATGATACAAAGATGGGTGGGAAAGCAAGTTGTGCAGGGGACTCAAAGAATCTTCAAAGGGATATAGACAGGCTAAGTGAGTGGGCAAACATTTGGCAGATGGAGTATAATATGGGAAAGTGCGAGGTTATCCACTTTGGCAAGAAAAATAAAAAAGCAAATTATTATTTAAATGGAGGGAGATTACAAAATGCTACCGTTCAGAGGGACCTGGGGGTCCTTGTGCATGAAACACAAAAAGTTAGCATGCAGGTGCAGCAAGTAATCAAAAAGGCAAATGAAATGTTGGCCTTTATTGCAAGGGGTTTGGAGTATAAAAGCAGGGAAGTCCTGCTGCAACTTTACAGGGTATTGGTGAGACCACACCTTGAGTACTGCGTACAGTTTTAGTCTCCTTATTTAAGGAAGGATATACTTGCATTGGAGGCAGTTCAGAGACGATTCACACAGTTGATTCCTGAGATGAGGGGGTTGACTTATGAAGAAAGGTTGAGCAGGTTGGGCCTATACTCATGTGAATTTAGAAGAATGAGAGGTGATCTTATTGAAACATATAAGATACTGAGGGGGCTCGACAAGGTAGATGCAGAGAGGATGTTTCCCCTCGTGGGAAAATCTAGAACTCGGGGGCATAGTTTCAGATTAAAGGGTCGCCCTTTTTGAACTGAGACGAGGAGGAATTTCTTCTCTCAGAGGGTCGTAAATCTGTGGAATTCTCTGCCCCAGAGAGCCGTGGAGGCTGGGTCATTAAATACATTTAAGGTGGAGATAGACAATTTTTTACAAGATAAGGGAGTGAAGGGTTATGGGGAGTGGGCAGGGAAGTGGCTTTGAGCCCAAGATCAGCCATGATCTTATTGAATGGCGGAGCAGGCTCGAGGGGCCAGGTGGCCTATTCCTGCTCCTAATTCTTATGTTCTTATGTTCTTATGTAATGGGCAACATCAGATCAACTGCCCATTATAAGTACCACCCAATTTTGCTGTCCATTTCCAAATCAATGTGAATGAAAATCAGGCAGAGCATATAATGAGCAGTCGATGCGATATCGCCTGTTTTACATCTCTGCCAAAGTGGAATCTTTTGCCCATTATTTCCAATATCAAAGAGAAGCCGACTATAAAGAAAATCCTTCTAATAATTTTCAAAACAGGAAGCTCCTTAAAGATGAGGGAATCTAAAAAGTTGCTCCCACAATACCAACAGTCACTCCACTTAGGCAGCACCAGGGCAAATAACTGGAAGCTGCAGTTTGCATTGCCATTTAGCAGGTCACTTTTTTTAATTCCCTACAACTAACTTAACCATGTCCACTGTAGCATTCCCTCAGCATGTTCAGTGATCTGCATAGGAGCAAGCTTTTGGATAGCAATGCAGGCAGTGGAGCCCTCCCTGCATAATGGCCCTCTTCATCTGATCTTCTTGCATGTTGGAACTAGATAAAATAGTGCAGAACCCAAAGACTTCAGAACAGCAATCTGACAGCTCACAACAGATATTCTGGCCTTAAGAGTTCTGTCACTAGGCAATCTGCTGCAGAAGGCCCATGAGTTGTCATCTGCTCCATGATAAACTGCAGTATGGAGAAGACTACCTGCATGACTATACAGATGCAACTAAAAGATCCGTCCACACTTATAAGACTTTGCAGGGCATTTGGTGCATTCAATTGAAAGAGAAATCAGGTGGGGTGTATAACGGGGTGCGTTTAGTGATACCACTTGGTGCAAATAAACAAAAAGTTTATTCACACCACCAAGAAGTGGGAGGACAATATTCACCCAGCACTTTGTCTGGAATGTGTAATTTGATCCAGTCTGCTGTAGAGTAATTCTTGTTCTTTGCAATGTGTAATTTGATTCTGTCATTGTCAGGCAGGCTACAAAGTTCAGACAAGGCACAGAACTATCACTACCGATTTCAGAGAATGCACAGTGCTAACATTCTGGAGTTCAGAGAATGAACAACAATAACATTACCGAGTTCAGAGGGCACACAACGCTAATATTATTGATTTCAGAGACCACACAGCGCTAACTCTCTTGAGTTCAGTGAACACACAGCGCTAAATCTCTTGAGTTCAGAGAACACACAGCATAACACTCTTGTCTTGAATTCAGAGAACGCAGAGCACAAACAGTCTTGCCTGTTTTATGCCTCCCCCAAAGTTGAAAGTTCTGCAAGTGGGTGGAAACAGTTTGTGGCATGCATACTTGGCCAATCTATTTGGTATAAGGTCATGATCAATAGTGTTACTTGGATGATTTGCTGAAGTCTGTAAAGTTCTTCCACAGCTAAGTCCTATAAGTGGTGGAAACAATATTGATGTGGACCACCCATGCACTCTGGAAGGTTCGCCTGTGAGGACAGTGCCCAGCAGTGACAAACTGGACAACCCTTCTCTGCTGCACTTCTTGCTGCAGCTCCTCTAATGATACATTGGCAAAGCAAGGGCACATGGATGCCTCTGCTCCATTGTAGCAATGAAGTGTATCATGGTGAAAACTTAATCCATCTGAAACAGGGGGAGAAATTCAGTATCGCCCCGTTTGGGGCGCAATTATCGGCTGGGCGCAAAGGTTAGCGCCTGGCGCTAATTATCGCCTCCGACTGCAAATTTGACTTTTATCGCCCCTGGAGGTGATTGGAGCGCTAAATCAGGCGCTACACACCTGTCTTAAGGCGCAAAGGCCGAGGAGCGAGGCGCTAACTCAGAGCGCGGGCGCAGCGCAGGTGCTGTCAGTTAGCGATGGAACACAGACACACTGGCGCTAGACAGTTCTTAAAGGGGAGGGTTGATCTTGCTCTCCAGCCACACCCTGCTCATTGGAGCCTTGAATCTCGGCCTGGAGAGACCTGTGCCTAAATCTTCCAGCCAAGGACTATGGAGAGGGTGAGAGAACGAGCTCAGCGCTTCAGCGAGCAGGCCTTGGATGCTCTGGTTGGCGCGGTGGAACGCAGAAGATCTATACTCTTCCCTGAGAGTGGCAGGAGGCCTTTGCCGCGCGAGTACAGAAGAGTGTGGAGGGAGGTGGCTCAGAGCGTCTCCTGCAGGAGCATGGTGCCCAGGACCCATGTACAATGTCGAAAAAAGTTCAACGACCTCACTCGGATCGTCAGGGTGAGTGGCTTTTTTTCAATACCTCTCCATCCCTCCATCTCAACCTCACTCTATGGCCAGAGGGTCTTAAAACCCCAATGCACAACACTCATCCAACACCTATGGCCCTCTCATGACACACACACGCACATTCCACACTTTGCATACAGTAAGGGCTATTCACCTATGGGAGGCACATCAGGCAAGACCATGGCTGCATACAGTAAGGGCTATTCACCTATGGGAGGCACATCAGGCAAGACCATGGCTGCATACAGTAAGGGCTATTCACCTATGGGAGGCACATCAGGCAAGACCATGGCTGTATATTTACTCAGACGCCGTCCTTTTTCTTGCAGGCCAAGCTATCTCATAATAGGAGACAGCAGCAACGGACGGGTGGAGGGCGGCCTCAGCTGCAACCCCTCAGCGATCTTGAGGCGCGCGTCCACAGGATTGTGGCAAGCCGGGTGATCGGTCCCGTCGCCACTGGAGACGCCGACCCCGTTCTGGACAGCAATGGTAAGGTCAGCACCTTTTTGTCCTCTGTCCTTCCACTTGTCCCTCACAACACCAGCCTTTGACACTTTCAATCCAACTTACTAAATCGCTGCACTTATTCCTCCCTTACTGCCACCCTGTCTTCACGCTAAAGCCACTCTTGTACCTCCCTGCTTTCAGATGATGATTCACCAGCTGAGGAGATGGGCCCTCAAGCTGCCAGTGGGAGTGAAGCTGCAGGCGAGGAGGAAGATGAAGGCGGAGCATCAGTGCCACCCTCTTCCGAGGAAGCCCATGCCCACACTGGGAACACGCCTTCCCTGGAGGGGAGCAGGGGGGAAGGGTCTGATGAGGGTGAAGCTCCAGGACCCAGCAGGCTGCAGCAACGCCATGGGGGTAGGGAAGAACAGGGGTCTTCTCCCCGGAGGGAGAGTATGCCAGCGACTCCTACTGCACTGGACGCAGAGGAGGAGCGGCTCATCGCTGAAATGAACACCCAGGCGGTGGACATGCACACTGAGCTCATGGGTGCAGTGGGAAGGGTGCCCGAATGCATTGAATCACTGGCAAGGAGTGTGGAGCACTTCGCTGTAGCACAGGCGGATGCCACACTAAAGCTTAGTGCTGCAATTCAGTCACTGGCTGCCATGACCCCATCTCAGACTGCTCTCTTGCAGACTCAGATTGAGGTCACGCAAGCACTGACTGCTGCCATTGTCACTGGTTCGGACACATTTCCTCAGGGCTCTCACCGCGCCGCAGCAGGCCAGCAATCTGTGCTCCAGCAGATTGCTCCGGATGCTGAAGTGCTGCCCCGTGGGAGTGCCAGTGTGTCGGTCGAGCAGGGAGTTGCTGTCCTCTCTCAAGATGACAGCATTCCTGCTGCCACCACTGTCACTTCTCCACTGCACTTGCCACTGCCTGTAGGACAGACTGCTGCCGCCCATGCAGAGTTGGTGCAGTCTGCAGCCGGGCCCTCCAGGCCCAGAGCTGGTCGAGGCCGTCCTTCAAGGGCATCTGCAGTCTCAGGTTCTGACAATCAGCAGCCTTCCACCAGCCTTGCTGCAGCCACTGAGGTCCCATTACGGAGGAGCAGTAGGGTGGGAAGGGGGGAAGTGCGCAAGGGAAGGAGATCACCCTCGAAGGGCTAAAAGTAGGAGGTGTGACAAAATGTTGGTCATTTTTTTATTAAAGGCTAAGGTTCGTGGTCAAACTTTTGAACATTATCTCCAGGTTATGAGAACCAGTTCTGTTAATGACTGTGTTTTTGTGTTTCTTTCTATTAGTTTGTCATGAGGAAATGACACACACAGAGTTTGTGAAATAAATAAGTTTTTGTATTCAAAATATACATGTTTGGTCTTTGGAATCATTGGTGCCTTGGCCGGCTTAGGGGTTGCGGGTTGGTTTCATTCATGTTGTTCTCAATGGCAGAAGCCATTTCCTCAGCAGGGGCCTAGAAGCGGCTTGCTATCCGCCGTTGACGGACGGCCCTTGCAGTTTCAACATTGTGGGCCGCCCTCCCGCCTTGGTGCTGCTGATGATCATCCTCCTCCTCCTCTTCCTCCTCTTCCTCCTCCTCCTCTGGTGGTGCTCCAAGGCCTGGTGGCATTGGCTGGGTCCTGAGGATTGCCATGTTATGCAGCATGCAGCACACAACTACGAAGTGGGAAACTCGCTCAGGCGAGTACTGCAGGGCACCTCCAGAATGGTCCAGACAGCGGAACCGTTGCTTGAGCACGCCGATTGTGTGCTCAACGATGTTCCTGGTAGCTTGATGGCTCTCGTTGTACTGCAGCTCAGCAGGGGTGTTGGGCGTACGGAGCGGTGTCATCAGCCAGGTGCTCAGTGGATATCCCTTGTCCCCGAGAAGCCAACCAACTGGCTGATGCGGTGCCTCGAAAAGTTCTGCCACAGTAGTCTGGCGCAGGATGAATGCATCGTGGCAGCTGTCAGGATAGTGGGCATTGACAGCGAGTATCAGCTGTCTGTGGTCACAGACCAACTGAACGTTCAAGGAATGGAACCCCTTTCTGTTCCGGAAATCCTCGGCATTCTCATGCGGAGCACGCAAAGCCACATGCGTGCAGTCAATGGCGCCCTGCACCATGGGGAAGCCCGCTATCCTCGCAAAGCCCATAGCGCGTTCATGCTGCTTGTCTGGGGTCATGGGGAAAGAGATGTACTCTCGTCTCCTTTTAAAGAGGGCATTTGTGACCTGACGGATGCAGCAATGCACCGCGAACTGGGAGATATTGGCGATGTCCCCAGTAGCAGATTGAAATGAGCCAGTGGCATAAAAGTTCAGAGCCACTGTGATCTTCACTGCCACCGACAGAGACGTCCTGGACCTCAGTTGAGGCTGCAGATCTGGCTGCAGCAGGTGGCAGAGCTCAGTGACCACCTCCTTGCTGAAGCGCAGCCTTCGCAAACACTGCTCCTCAGACATATGAATGTAGGAGAGCTGTTGATGATATACCCTGGGAGGGTAAGGTCTCCTGTACAGAGGCCTGTTGGCCCTCCTCCATCTGGCCATGATTGCCACTCTCTCTCTGCGTCTCTGTGTCCTCCGATTATGGTGGCGCAGGACGATGCTCCCAATCAGTGCAGCCCCCAAGTCTCTTAGCAATCAAAGTTATGAAGGCCAAAAACCAAAGTACCTGCAAAGTTTTGATCAGTAGCCAAAACTACCTCACACAGCGTTGACTCAATGCAGAAGTCTCTCTTTCTCTCTCTCCGAATCTCTCTCTCTCTCTCTGAGAACGAGTGGTGCAAAAATGTCAACCACAGAGAAAGACAGGAAGAGGCCCCCTTTAAATAGCGCCCCCACAGCCCCACAGCGACTGGTAGCGTTCCAGTCTTCCGGTCGTTGGTAGCGCCAGGCGGAAAGGATGGGGGCGCCACTCAATTTCCACTCCGGGGCGCCACAAGGGTGCTGCACCCTCGTATGACGTCATGATCTGCGTGCGCAGGAGATCGCAGCGGTAAAGTTTAGCGCCGCCGCAAAATGTCTAGTTAAGTTCGCGAGCGGCGCAAACATCGCTGTGCCCAGGCGCTAGTTGCTTTGCGCCCCATTAGCACCCTCTTAAGGCACTAACGGGAGGCGCAACCAACTGAATTTTTCCCCCAAAATTCTGCTTTAGGTCTTATAATCCCTATAGCAGCGAGAGGTATCCTGCACTCAAACAGTAAGGGCTGGATTTTGAATGACCCATGGAGTCGGGTTTGGAGGCGTGCGGGGGGTTAAATTTGCGGGGTCAGGGTTTCCGACCCCATCCCGACTCCATCCCGCCTCCACGCAATTTTGACAAAATCAGTCGCGAGGTTCCAAGAGGTGGGAGAGGCCATTAAAGCCCTTAACAAGCCCTAAATTGGGTCTGTAATGCTATTTTGAAACGTTGCAGCTAGTTTAACCCTTTTCTGACGTGAAGCACGCCTGGTGTGAAACACTCCAGTGAAACCTGGCGGGAGCACAAATGGATAGCTGACTATCGGCTGCAAGTCCACTATTACAACGGAGATGTGATGAAGGTAGTAGTATTAGGTGTGAAAGTCGCCTCTCCTACTGCTACATTCAATGTCGTGGCAATTGGTGTAAGAGGACTGGTGTAAGAGGACTTGGATGCAAAAATCTCTCTCTCTCTCTCTCTCTCTCTCATTTGCATCCAGGTCCACTCACATCAGAAGCAATGCAGAAAGGTCCTCTCTCACCAGCAGCCACACAATCTCTGAGAGCAGGCAGTCAGCCATGATGACATCATCAGAGGCGGGTTTCAGACTGAAACCACTAATTAGGTC
Organism: Squalus acanthias; assembly: GCA_030390025.1. NCBI lineage: Eukaryota > Metazoa > Chordata > Chondrichthyes > Squaliformes > Squalidae > Squalus > Squalus acanthias. The sequence continues at coordinate 63,854 of JASTWF010000822.1, forward strand.
ATGGGTTCCCACATGCTGCAACTCAATTGCCCAATTAAGTGAAAATTGCATCAGGCATCCACATTAATCTGGAGTCAGGGGGGAAACACGAAATGCGGATTACACGACCCCAACCCGACCCCAAGACAAAATCCAGCCCTAAGTGACCACATTACACACCACATATATAGTTAGGCCTAACTCAGGAGGATTGGTAGCATCAGATATGTGGAACTCTAATGGACACAGACCGTTTACATTTGGTTCCACTTTTGATCTATGAACATTGCAGAAAATCTGTGCTTCCGCAGCACAACCCCTCAGAGATGAATTAGAGTGGTGCAAATAGATTTCCCCTCCAATTTTCCTGCGGGTAAATGCCTTGCATCTGCTCACTGCCTCACCCTGGTGGTCTGGTTTGGATTGGAAACTTGTAAAGGGACTTACTTTCCGCTGGTTACACGTTTGCACCGTTTTAAGAATTATTTTACCATTTATTTTATTATTGGATGAAATTAAGCCTCCATGGGGTGAATAGCATTCCCATATCCTGCAACTCTAAATCAAAATACATCAGCTCATCAACAATGCTACCAAATATATTGCTTTCACTTAACAGGGAGCATATTCATTCCCACCAGTCAAATAAATATTTTTTAAATGTTTCCAAAATCAAGTGTTGCCATTTGCAATGGTTAATACAAACCCTCGAGTTCACTGAATCTGCAGGGTTAGCGTTGTATTATAGGATTTAGACATAGCAAGTGGCACAATTACAAGTGCTACAAAGTATTCAATCATTTTCATTTTTGATTCACTTCTTGGCTGGAAATAACTTTTAATGAGCTGCTTGAAAAGCCTATAAAATGACAACCAATAATCCACTGGATTACACAATTTCCTCTTTGTTTTCTTCAAAAAAAGGACCACATTGAATTATTTTGGTTGCCTTTCTTCAAAACCAAAGATGCAGTAGAGGCAAATCTCATCTGATTTTGATCAGCTGACTGCCATGAAGTTGAAATATAACCACAGTTACTGGTCCCCAAATGGCACTCATTAAATGGCGCTTGTTGAATAATTACTCTGCGTCAGTATTTACAGTGGAAGAAGAGGATAGCATGCTGGAAATCTCAAGGACACTTATATTGAATCGGGGACAGAGACTCAATAAAATTAACGTAAGTAAAATAACAGAAATAAAGAAAATAATGGCACTAAAGAGTGACAAATCCCCAGGACCAGATGGTTTCCATCCCAGGGTTTTAAAGGAAGTAGGTGAGCACATTGCAGATACCCTAACTATAATCTTCCAAAGTTTTCGCGATTCAGGAACCGTTCCTTTAGATTGGAAAATTGCGTATGTCACTCCGCTATTTAAGAATGGTGAGAGAGGGAAACCAGGGAATTATAGATCAGTTAGCCTAACATCTGTTGTCGGGAAATTGCTAGATTCTATAATTAAGGATAGGGTGACTGAACACCTTGAAAATTTTCAGTTGATCAGAGAGAGCCAGCATGGATTTGTGAAAGGTAGGTCATGCCGAACAAACTTGACTGAATTTTTTGAAGAGGTGACTAAAGTAGTAGACAGGGGATTGTCTATGGATGTTATTTATATGGACTTCCAGAAGGCATCTGATAAAGTGTCACATAGGAGATTATTAACTAAGGTAGAAGCCCACAGAATTGAGGGCAAATTATTGACCTGGCTAGGAAATTGGCTAAGCGGCAGGAGACAGAGTGTAGGGATAATGGGCAGGTACTCCAATTGGCAGGATGTGACTAGTGGTGTCCCTGCAGGGATCTGTATTGGGGCCTCAACTATTCACAGTATATATTAACGACTCAGATGATGGGGTAGAAAGCCACATATTCAAATTTGCTGATGACACAAAGATAGACGGCATTGTAGGCAGTGTAGATGAAAGCATAAAATTACCAAGGGATATTGATAGATTAAGTGAATGGGCAAAACTGTGGCAAATCGATTTCAATGTAGACAAATATGAGGTCATCCACTTTGGACCTAAACAGGATAGAACAGGGTACTTTCTAAATGGTGAAAAGCTAAAAACAGTGGAGGTCCAAAGAGACTTGGGGGTTCAGGTACATAGATCATTAAAATGTCATGAACAGGTACAGAAAATAATCCAAAAGGCTAGTGGAATGCTGGCCTTTATATCTAAAGGACTAGAATACAAGGTAGCATAGGTTTACCAGAATGATACCCAAACTTCAAGGGTTAAGTTACGAGGAGAGATTGCACAAATTAAGGTTGTATACCCTAGAATTTAGATGGTTAATAGGGCCATTCAAGTGGAGGGAGTGAAAGGTAATGTAGTTGTGGTAGAGGACAGTATAGTCAGAGGGATACTGTTCTTTGCAGCCGTGACCGGGAGGTGCAAAGGTTGTGTTGCCTGCCCGATGCCAGGGTTAAGGACATCTCCTCGTGGCTGAAGAAGAACTTGGAGTGGGAAGGGGAGGATCCAGTTGTCGTGGTCCACGTAGAAACCAACGACATAGGTAGAACGAGGAATGTGGTTCTGCTGAGAGAGTTTGAGGAGTTGAGATCCAAATTAAAAAGCAGAACCTCAAAGGTAATAATCTCTGGATTGTTACCTGAGCCACGCGCCAATTGGCATAGGGATAAGCAGATTAAAAGCTTAAATGCGTGGCTCAAAGAGTGGTGTGGTAGGCAGTGGTTTTGCTTCATGGGGCACTGGCACCAGTACTGGGGAAAGAGGGAGCTGTTCTGTTGGGATGGGCTCTACTTAAACCGGACTGGAACTAGTGTCCTAGCGAATCGAATAACTAGGGCAGTAGACAGGGCTTAAAACTAATGAAGGGGGGGTGGGAGGATTCATGAAAGAGTAAATTTAAAAGCAGCAAGAGAAATGTCAAGGCTCTAGAACAGAACAGAATTTTGGGTAAAAATAAGCAGAGTGGATCAGGAAGCGACAGAGAGAGTAACAAAGGTATTAGGGCATCAGTGACTATGGTGACATCAGGGAAAAATAGATAGAACTCAAAGCTAAAGGCACTATATCTGAATGCACGAAGCATTCGCGACAAAATAGAGATAGAAATGAATAGATTTAATCTAATAGCCATTACGGAGACGTGGTTACAAAGTGACCAAAGTTGGGAACTAAATATTCCAGGATACTTAACTTTTAGAAGAGTAGGCAAAATGGAAAAGGAGGAGGGGTAGCCCTGATAATAAAGGATGGGATAAAGACAGTAGAGAAAAAGGATCTTAGCTCCAAAAATCAAGAATTAGAATCAGTTTGGGTGGAGTTAAGAAACAGCAAGGGGCAGAAAACATTGGTGGAAGTTGTTTATAGGCCCCCAAACAGTAGTTGGAATGTAGGGCAGAGTATAAATCAGGAAATTAGAGGCGCATGTAACAAGGGTAATACAGTAATCATGGGGGACTTTAATCTACATATAAACTGGGCAAACCAAATTTGCAGTAATAGTGTGAAGGACAAATTCATGGAATGTATACTAAGATAGTTTTCTAGATTAGTATGTTGAGGAACCAACTAGGGAACAGGTTATTTTAGATCTAGTATTGCACAGTGAGAAAGGGTTAATTAATAATCTTATAGTAAAGGAGCCCTTCGGGAAGAGTGACCATAATATGAGAGAATTTTATATTAAGTTTGAAAGTGATTTAGTTAAATCCGAAACTGGGGTCTTAAATCTAAACAAAGCAAACTACGTAGATATGAGGGGTGACTTGGCTAAGGTAAATTGGGAAACTACATTAAAAGGTATGACAGTAGACAAGCAATGGCTAGCATTTAAAGATTACATAATTTACAACAAATATACATTCCTTTGAGGCACAAAAACTCCACAGGAAAAATAGTCCAACCGTGGCTAACAATAGAAGTTAAAGATAGTATTAGATCAAAGGAAGAGGCTTATAATGTTGCCAAAAAGAGCAGTCAGCCTGAGGATTGTGAGGATTTTAGAATTCAGCAAAGGAGGACCAAGAAATTGATAAAGAAAGGGAAAATAGAATATGAGAGTAAACTAGTGAGAGACATAAAAACAGATTGTTAAAGCTTCTATAGGTATGTACAAAGGAAAAGATTAGCAAAAGTAAAAGTGGGTCTCTTACAGGCTGAGACAGGAGAAATGATAATGGGGAATAAGGAAATGGTAGAGAAATTAAACAAATACTTCATGGAAGAAGACGCAAAAAACTTTTTGTAAATAGTGGAAAACCAAGGGTCTAGTGAGAATGAGGAACTGTAAAAAATTAGTATTAGTAAAAAAAAGTACTGGAGAAATTAATGGGACTGAAAGCCAATAAATCCCCTGTACCTGATGGCCTACATCCTAGGGTTGGAGTATAATGTGGGAAAATGCGAGGTTATCCACTTTGGCAGGAAAAATAAAAAAGCAAACTATTATTTAAATGGAGAGAGATTACAAAATGCTACAGTGCATGAAACACAAAATGCAGGTACAGCAAGTAATCAAAAAGGCAAATGGAGTGTTGGCCTTTATTTCAAGGGGGTTAGAGTATAAAAGCAGGGAAGTCCTGCTACAACTGTACAGGGTATTGGTGAGACCACACCTTCAGTACTGCGTACAGTTTTGGTCTCCTTATTTAAGGAAGGATATACTTGCATTGGAGGCAGTTCAGAGACGATTCACTAGGTTAATTCCAGAGATGAGGGGTTTGACTTATGAGGAAAGGTTGAGCAGGCTGGGCCTATACTCATTGGAATTTAGAAGAATGAGAGGTGATCTTATCGAAACATATAAGATACTGAGGGGGCTCGACAGGGTAGATGCAGAGAGGATGTTTCCCCTCATGGGGAAATCTAGAAAACGGGGGCACAGTCTCAGAATAAAGGGTCGCCCTTTTATAACTGAGATGAGGAGGCACTTCTTCTCTCAGAGGGTCATAAATTTGTGGAATTCTCTGCCCCAGAGAGCTGTGGAGGCTGGGTCATTAAATACATTTAAAGTGGAGATAGACAGATTTTTGCAAGATAAAGGAGTGAAGAGTTATGGGGAGTGGGCTGGGAAGTGGCTTTGAGCCCTAGATCAGCCATGATCTTATTGAATGGCGGAGCAGGCTCGAGGGGCCTTATTCCTGCTCCTATTTCCTATGTTCTTATGTTTTGAAAGAGGTGGCTAAAGAGATAGTGGATGCATTGGTTGTCATCTTCCAAAATTCCATTGATTCTAGAATGGTTCCCGTGGATTGGAAGGTAGCAAATGTAACCCCACTACTTAAAAAAGGAGGGAGAGAGAAAATGGGGAACTACAGACCAGTTAGCCTGACATCAGTAGTAGGGAAAATGCTAGAATCTATTAGAAAATAATAATAGGATTGGGCAGAATCAACAAGTATTTATGAAAGAGAAATTATGTTTGACAAATCTGTTACAGTTTTTTGAGGTTGTAACTAGCAAAATAGATAAGGGGGAACCAGTGGATGTGGTGTATTTGGATTTTCAGAAGGTATTCGATAAGGTGCCACACAAGAGGTTATTAAACAAAATTAGGGCTCATGGGATTGGTGGTAATATATTAGCATGGATTGACGATTGGTTAACGGACAGAAAACAGAGAATAGGAATACACGGGTAATTTTCGGGTTGGCAGGCTGTAACTAGTGGGGTACCGCAAGGATCAGTGCTTGGGCCTCAGCTATTCACAATCTATAACATTAGCCTGTACTTTCCGATGCCTATGGGTGTGTACGAGCTGTGTACACACCGGTAGGGACATCGGAAATGCCAGTTTCAGGCATGCAAAGCGCATGCGCTGAAAATCGGCATTTCTGACCTGTCAAGAATCCTCTTGACAGATCAAACGCCTGCCCTAGAGAAGGGCCCGCTGAAAACCCTTAGAAATCTTACGCCTGGTAAAAGCATGATGTGGAGATGCCGGTGTTGGACTGGGGTGGACAAATGTGAGAAGTCGCACAACACCAGGTTATAGTCCAACAGCTTTATTTGAAATCACAAGCTTTCGGAGCGCTGCTCCTTCGTCAGGTGAAGTGAAGAGATGCATATAGGCACAGCATATATAGTCAGAGAACACTGCCAGATGATTACAGTTAATCTTTCCAACTGCCCTTTATCACACCTCGGCAGAGAGATAATCACAGCAATCAAAGGTGTGGATGGTGTCCAAACAGGTCAGTCAGGAAAACATTACATCAAAGACAATGTGGCAGATGCTGTATGGAAAACAAAAAACTTTTGGTGCTGGAAATCACAGCAGGGCCGGCCGCATCTGTGTAGAGAGAACAAGCCAACGACGACTCGAGTCTGGATGACTCTACGTCAGGTGGGGTTACATGTAGCGTGACATGAACCCAAGATCCCGGTTGAGGCCGTCCTCATGGGTGCAGAACTTGGCTATCAGTTTCTGCTCGACGATTTTGCGTTGTCGTGTGTCTCGAAGGCCGCCTTGGAGAACGCTTACCCAAAGATCGGAGGCTGAATGTCCTTTACTGCTGAAGTGTTCCCCGACTGGGAGGGAACACTCCTGCCTGGCGATTGTTGTGCGGTGTCCGTTCATACGTTGTCGCAGTGTCTGCATGGTCTCGCCGATGTACCATGCTCCGGGGCATCCTTTCCTGCAACGTATGAGGTAGACAACGTTGGCCGAGTCACATGAGTATGTACCATGTACCTGGTGGGTGGTGTCCTCACGTGTGATGATGGTATCTGTGTTGATGATCTGGCATGTCTTGCAGAGGTTGCCGTGGCAGGGTTGTGTGGTGTTGTGGTCGCTGTTCTCCTGAAAGCTGGGTAATTTGCTGCGAACGATGGTCTGTTTGAGGTTAGGCGGCTGTTTGAAGGCGAGTAGTGTGGGCGTGGGGATGGCCTTAGCGAGGTGTTCGTCGTCATCGATGACATGTTGAAGGCTGCGAAGAACAGGGCGTAGTTTCTCCGCTCTGGGGAAGTACTGGGCGACGTAGGGTACTCTGTTGGTTGTGTCCCGTGTCTGTCTTCTGAGGAGGTCTATGCGATTTTTCGCTGTGGCCCGTCGGAACTGTTGATCGACGAGTCGAGCGTCATATCCCGTTCTTACGAGGGCGTCTTTCAGTGTCTGTAGGTGTCCATCGCGTTCCTCCTCGTCTGAGCAGATCCTGTGTATTCGCAGGGCTTGTCCATAGGGGATGGCTTCTTTAACGAGGTTTTCCTCGGGTAGAGGCAGCTGTTACAAGGGGGCATAACTATAAGGTGCATGGGGGGAGATATAGAAGGGATGTCCGAGGTAGATTCTTTACTCAGAGAGTGGTTGGGGTGTGGAATGGACTGCCTGCTGTGATAGTGGAGTCGGACACTTTAGGAACTTTCAAGCGGTTATTGGATAAGCACATGGAGCACACCAGAGTGATAGGGAGTGTGATAGCTTGATCTTGGTCTCGGACAATGCTCGGCACAACATCGAGGGCCGAAGGGCCTGTACTGTGCTGTACTGTTCTATGTATCTATGTATCTATGTTAGCGTGGAAGCTGGAGAAGTGGAGCATCATGAGGTTGTCCGTGGGCTTGCGGTAGAGTGAAGTGCTGAGGCGTCTGTCTTTGATGGAGATTCGTGTGTCCAAGAATGAAACCGATTCTGAGGAGTAGTCCATGGTGAGTTTGATGGTGGGATGGAACTTGTTGATGTTGTCGTGTAGTCTTTTCAGTGATTCTTCGCCGTGGGTCCATAGGAAGAAAATGTCGTCGATGTATCTAGTGTATAGCGTTGGTTGGAGGTCCTGTGCAGCGAAGAAGTCTTGCTTGAACTTGTGCATGAAGATGTTGGCGTATTGGGGTGTGAATTTGGTCCCCATGGCTGTTCCGTGTGTTTGGGTAAAAAAACTGGTTGTCGAAGGTGAAGACATTGTGGTCAAGGATGAAGCGGATGAGTTGTAGGATGGCGTCTGGAGATTGGCTGTTGTTGGTGTTGAATACTGAGGCTGTCGCAGCGATGCCGTCATCGTGGGGGGATACTGGTGTAGAGTGCCGAGACGTCCATCGTGGCGAGGAATGTTCCTGGTTCAACTGGTCCGTGGGTGCTGAGTTTCTGTAAGAAGTCTGTAGTGTCGCGACAGAAGCTGGGGGTTCCCTGTAAGATGGGTTTCAGGATGCCCTCGACGTATCCAGAGAGGTTCTCACAAAGGGTTCCGTTGCCTGATACGATAGGACGTCCGGGTGTGTTGGCTTTCTGTATCTTTGGGAGGCAGTAGAAGTCTCCCACGCGGGGAGTACGTGGGATGAGAGCGCGTAGGATGCTTTGAAGGTCTGGATCGAAGGTCTTGATCAGTCTATTGAGTTGGCGGGTGTGTTCTTTGGTCAGATATGCTGTGCCTATATGCATCTCTTCACTTCACCTGACGAAGGAGCAGCGCTCCGAAAGCTTGTGATTTAAAATAAAGCTGTTGGACTATAACCTGGTGTTGTGCGACTTCTCACATTGGTAAAAGCAGGCGTAAGGCCTGTTTTTTTTACCAGCATAAGAGTTTAAAAAAGTTAAAAATATAATTTGTTTTCACTCATTTATAATTAAAAAATACTTTTTAAAGAGGTAAGTTTATTTTTAGCCCCGTAAAAAACCTTAATTATTTTTTTCAAAAAATTTAATTTTTGTTTAAAATATTTAATTTAATGTAATTTTAACGCATTTTAAAAACGTGATGGTTTTTTAAAAATGCATTTAATGTTTTAGTGCCTTTTTTCAGTGATCCCCATTCATACTTTTGACAGGTCTATCTGTCAAAAGTATGAAGGGGGATTCCCTTCTTTCATTGGCTTGCCAGGCCCTCGTGATCCCAGGGACGCTTGCGAACTGCCTGCGCCCCTGGGATACGTGGGCCCTGCGCATTGTGACTGTGGAAAGGCCCAGCATTGGAAGTGTCTGGACCTCGGGAGCCCTCAGGTAAGTGCATCGATATTTTTCCGATAGGAGGCATCCGCACGCAGGAAGCCTCCTATCGGAAATTACGGGCCATTGATTTGGATGAGGAGACCAAATGTAATATATCCAAGTTTGCTGATGATACAAAGGTAGATGGGAATATAAGTTGTGAGGTGGATGGAAAGAGGCTTCAAGGGGATATAGACAGGCTAAGTGAGTGGACAAGAACATGGCAAATGGAATATAATGTGGAGAAATGTGAAGTTATCCACTTTGGTAGAAAAAATAGAGAAGCAGAGTATTTTTTAAATGGTGAGAGATTGGGAAATGTTGGTGTTCAGAGGGACCTGGGTGTCCTTGTACACGATTCACTGAAAGTTAACATGCAGGTACAGCAAGCAATTAAGAAAGCAAATGATATTTAAGGGGCTATCAGTGGAAGGGCAATGGCAGACATTTAGAGATCGCATGGATGAACTACAACAATTGTACATCCCGGTCTGGCATAAAAATAAAAAAGGGAAGGTGGCTCAACCATGGCTAACAAGGGAAATCAGGGATAGTATTAAAACCAAGGAAGTTGCATACAAATTGGCCAGAAGTAGCAGCAAACCCGGGGACTGGGAGAACTTCAAAACTCAGCAGAGGAGGACGAAGGGTTTGATTAGGGCAGGGAAAATAAAATATGAAAGGAAGCTTGCAGAGAACATTAAAATGGACTGCAAAAGCTTCGATAAATATGTAAAAAGAAAGAGGTTAGTAAAAACAAACGTAGGTCCCCTGCAGTCGGAAACAGGGGAAGTCGTAATGGGGAACAAGGAAATGGCAGATCAATTGAACAAGTACTTTGGTTCGGTGTTTACTGTGGAGGACACACACAACCTGCCGGAAATAAAAGGGGTCAGAGGATCTGGTAAGAGGGAGGAGCTGAGGGAAATCCTTATTAGTCGGGAAAAGGTATTGGGGAAATTGATGGGACTGAAGGCTGAAAAATCCCCGGGGCCTGATGGTCTGCATCCCCGAGTACTTAAGGAGGTGGCCTTGGAAATAGTGGATGCATTGACGATCATTTTCCAACATTCCTTAGACTCTGGATCAGTTCCGATGGAGTGGAGGGTTGCCAATGTAACCCCTCTTTTTAAAAAAGGAGGGAGGGAGAAAGCAGGGAATTATAGACCGGTCAGCCTGACATCGGTCGTGGGTAAAATGATGGAAGCAATTATTAAAGATGTCATAACAGACCATTTGGAAAGTGGCGACATGATAGGTCCAAGTCAGCATGGATTTGTGAAAGGGAAATCATGCTTGACAAATCTTCTGGAATTTTTTGAGGATGTTTCCAATAGGGTGGACAGGGGGGAACCAGTAGATGTGGTGTATTTGGACTTTCAGAAGGCCTTCGACAAGGTCCCACACAAGAGATTGCTGAGCAAAGTTAAAGCACATGGGATTGGGGGTAATGTGTTGACGTGGATTGAGAACTGGTTGGCACACAGGAAACAAAGAGTAGGAGTAAATGGGTACTTTTCAGAATGGCAGGCAGTGATCAGCGAGGTACCGCAGGGTTCGGTGCTGGGACCCCAGCTGTTTACATTATATATTAATGATTTGGACGAAGGGATTAAATGTAATATCTCCAAATTTGCGGATGACACTACATTGGGAGGCAGTGTGAACAATGAGGAGGATGCTAGGAGGCTACAGAGTGACTTGGACAGGTTGGGTGAATGGGCAAATGTATGGCAGATGAAGTACAATGTGGATAAATGTGAGGTTATCCACTTTGGTGGTAAAAATAGAGAGGCGGACTATTACCTGAATGGTGGCAGATTAGGGAAAGGGGACGTGCAACGAGACCTGGGCGTCATGGTACATCAGTCACTGAAGGTGGGAATGCAAGTGCAGCAGGCAGTCAAGAAAGCAAACGGAATGATGGCCTTCATAGCAAGGGGATTTGAGTACAGGAGTAGGGAGGTGATGCTACAGTTGTACAGGGCCTTGGTGAGGCCACACCTGGAGTATTGTGCGCAGTTTTGGTCTCCTAACTTAAGGAAGGACATTCTTGCTATTGAGGGAGTGCAGCGAAGGTTCACTAGATTGATTCCTGGGATGGCCGGACTGACATATCAAGAAAGATTGGGTCAACTGAACTTGTATCCTCTGGAGTTCAGAAGAATGAGGGGGGATCTTATAGAGACATTTAAAATCCTGACTGGTTTAGACAAATTAGATGCGGGCAGAATGTTCCCAATGGTAGGGAAAACTAGAACCAGGGGTCACAGTCTAAGGATTAAGGGGAAGCCATTTAGGATTGAGCTGAGGAGGAACTTCTTCACCCAGAGAGTGGTGAATCTATGGAATTCTCTTCCACAGAAGGTTGTTGAGGCCAGTTCGCTAAATATATTCAAAAGGGAGTTAGATATAACACTCACAACTAAGGGGATCAAGGGGTATGGCGAGAAAGCAGGAATGGGGTACTGAGGTAGCATGTTCAGCCATGAACGCATTGAATGGCGGTGCAGGCTCGAAGGACCGAATGGTCTACTCCTGTACCTATTTTCTATGTTTCTATGTTGCTATATGTTGGCCTTTATTACAAGAGGATTTGAGTATAAGAGTAAAGATGTCTTACTGCAATTATATAGGACCCTGGTGAGACCACACCTGGAGTATTGTGTACAGTTTTGGTCTCCTTACCTAAGGAAGGATATACTTGCCATAGAGGGAGTGCAACGAAGGTTCACCAGACTGATTCCTGGGATGGGAGGATTGTTCTATGAGGAGAGGTTGAGTAGACTAGACCTATATTGTCTAAAGTTTAGAAGAATGAGAGGTGATCTCATTGAAACATAAAATTCTTACAGGGCTTGACAGGGTAGATGCAGGGTGGATGTTTCCCCTGGCTGGGGAGTCGAGAACCAGGAGTCACAGTCTCAGAATAAGGAGTCAGCCATTTAGGACTGAGATGAGGAGAAATTTCTTCACTCAGAGGGTGGTGAATCTTTGGAATTCTCTACCCCAGAGGGCTGTGGAGGCTCAGTCGTTGAGTATATTCAAGTCAGATATCGATAGATCTTTGGATATTAAGGGAATCAAGGGATATGGGGATAGTGCAGGAAAGTGGAGTTGAGGTAGAAGATCAGCCTTGATCTTATTGAATGGCAGAGCAGGCTCAAGGGGCCGAATGGCCTATTCCTGCTCCTATTTCTTATATTCTTATGTACTGCTCGAAGTTTTCAAGCTATTAAGGTGGGACAGATAGGCTAGATAGAGAGAAACTATTTCCACTGGTTGGGGATTCTAGGACTGGGGGCATAGTCTAAAAATTAGAGTCAGACCTTTCAGGAGTTAAATTAGGAAACACTTCTATGGTGGTAGAAGTTTGGAACTCTCTTCTGCAAATGACAATTGATGCTAGATCAATTGTTAAGTTTAAATGTGACATTGATAGCTTTTTGTTAACCAAAGGTATTGAGGGATATGGGCTAAAGGCGGGTATATGGAGTTAGGTCGCAGTTCAGCCATGATCTCATTGAATGGCAGAACAGGCTCGAGGGGCTAAATGGCTTACTCCTGTTCCTATGTTATCACATTCTTTGACCACAAGTGACAAATACACAGCAGATGCCAAATTGTTTCTCCAGCCCTTGGACATGGGCTTGTGTAACATTTAAACTACCGCAGCATAGCAGTTACATCATTTATGAAGAACTTACAACTGCAGCATGACTGTGTCACTGCAGGTTCAAAGCTCCAGTTGCAAGATGAGAGACTGACTCTGAGCTAGTGTGAAAATTACATCTACAGATCAGTTGGTCACTGACTTCAATCTACCACTGGGACGAAGGCCATCTCTTGCTCTAACAGCAGCTTTGTCAACCAGAGCTTGCTTTAAGATTTGGGAAGGATGGTAGGCACTGACTTTTGCAACTGTAAAGAATTTATGATTTCATTAATGATGTTATAGTTATATAAAGCTCTGGTTCAGCCACACCTGGAGTACCATGTTCAGTTCTGGGCACCGCACCTCAGGAAGGCCATATTGCCCTTGGAGACGGTGCAGCACAGATTCACCAGAATGAAACCGGGGCTAAAAGGGTTAAATTATGAGGACAGGTTGCATAGACTAGCCTCTTTCTGTGCTGTATAACTCTATGGGGTAAAAATTGAGTCGCGCCCCATTTGGGGCGCTAACCTCGCCGGGGCGCGACTTTTAGCGCCCCGAAAAAATTAGCGGCCCCGCGCCGGAACTTCAGTGGTTGCGCCCCAAGAGGGAAGCGGGGCGCCACTGGAAGCACCCCGCATCCCTCTTGGGGCGCTGCGAGGGAATATCCTGGCGCTACGTGCCGCGGTATTGCAGGCCTTCCTCCCCTTCTTAAAGGGGAGGGACCCTGCGCAGCGCGAACCGGGGCCCAGCTGGGCCCCCAGGGATCGGGAGTGCTGGCAAAAGAGCCCGGCACTCAAGAGAAGTGCCGGGCTCTTGGAGCGCAGCCGGCACTTCACGGTGGGGGGGCTTCACGGGGGCCGGGGACAGCAACGGGGGCAGGTGCTGGCAGGCGGCCAGCAACAAAAATGGCCGCCTGCCACCTCCCCTTTAAATATCGCCGCCCCGGCCGCACGTACGCCTCCCTGAACCCGTCGGACATAGCGTCTGGCGGTAAATCAGGGGGCGCGACTGAAGATCACGGCCGGGGCGCGAGCGGGGTGCTGCGCACGGCGATGACGTCATCGCCGGCGGCGCAGCGCCACAGGGCGCTACCGGCTGCCGCCGCCGCTAACCTCCCGCTGAATTTTTCGGGAGGCGTGGGCGGCGCTGCGCCCGGGCGTTAGCTGCTTTACGCCCCATTAGCGCCCTCTTAAGGCGCTAACGGGAGGCGCAAGCAGCTGAATTTTTCCCCCTATGACTCTATCTATGAGGGTAGAGAGAAACTATTTCCTCTCCATCCTTCCACCACTCCAGCCTTCACATTCAACGGATCAGCCTCCACTATTTCCGCCACCTCCAGTGCAATGCCACCAACAAACAGATCTTCCCCTCCCCTTTCAGCATTCCAAAGGGACTGTTCCCTCCACGACACCCTGGTCCATTCTTCCATCACCCCCAGGACCTGCTCGCCTTCCCACGACAACTTCCCGTGCAAGTGCAGGAGATGCAACACCTGCCCTTTCACCTCCTCCCTTCCCACCATCCAGGGCCCCAAACACACCTTCCAGGGGAAACATCGATTTACTTGCACTTCTTTCAATTTAGTACACTGTAGTTGCTGCTCACGATGCAGTCTCCTCTACATCGGGGAGACCAAACACAGATTGGGTGATTGCTTTGCTGAACACTTCCATTCAGTCCGCAAGCATGGCCCTGAGCCTCCGGTCGCTTGCCATTTTAATTCCCTGTCCCACTAACACTTTTGACCTCTCTGTCCTTGGCCACCTATACTGTTCCAATGAAGCTCAACGGAAGCTCGAGGAACAGGACTAATTAGGCACTTTTCAACGTTTCGGACTCAACGTTGATTTCAATAACTTCAGATCATAACTACTGTTCCCATTTTTCTGACAGCAGATTCTGGTAATTATTCTGCTGTTGTCATTTACAGCATTTCTGGACCCATCTTTTGTTTCTTTACTTGCCCCATTATCACTGCCTTTTGCCTCGCACCATCATCCCTTTTGTGATTTAATCACTCCTGCTCTCCAGCATATCACAGACCTTCCCTTTTGTTCCTTCCTCCGTGTCAGGAAGCACTTCTTCACATAAAGGGTAGTGGAAAACTGGAACTTGTTCCCCCAAAAAGCTCTTGAGTCTGGGTCAATTGAAAATGTCAAAACTGAGATTGATAGATTTTTGTTAGGCAAGGATATTAAGGGTAACGGAACCAAGACGGGTAGATTGAGTTAAGATACAGACCAGCCATAATCTCATTGACTGGCGGAACAGGCTCGAGGGGCTGAATGGCTTACTCCTGTTGCTATGTTCCTGAACAGTATCCACTGACAGTGCAGAGTTTTTCACCTTTTGAGAACTTAAGAATAAAATCTGTTTTCTAAAACACAAAAGGCAAAATACTGAACACCTGCATTACATCTGTAACATTAATCTATTATATATCTATTTACTACATTTAGAGCACAACTTAAAACCAGGGACAAAGGCACTTGATAAAACTGTTTTTGGGTTGAGGTTCACTTTTATCTACCTTACATTATTGCTACAAAGTTAGAAGCCACAGATATGCTGGAGGAGCTTGTTGGCTCATGTCATGTGCACATCACGGCTTCGAGCATTCCATGCTCCAATATTCCTCTCACATTGTTGCTGTAAACCATTGCTATTATCTATTAGTAAAAAGATTTTAAAAGTGGCTCCTTCCTCCCTCCTTTAAAAATAGCTCTAATACACTGACAAAGAATTTACTTAAACTACTTTTGTACAGTAGCTTTTTTTCTTCATAAATTTCCCGTACGAGTCCACAGCTATGATAATGATTCTGCTCTCTACAACTAGAAGAAGCTGTGTGAGGCTAAACTGAGGTACCTAGCCTTTGACTTTCCTTCCTTCTCTGGGGGTGAAAGCCTGGCTTCTGCTTGGCTGAACCCATACTGGCCTGACCTACATCTGGATTTCTCCATGTTGGGAATTACTGGCAAAAACCCATGTCCTACTGAGCCACGGTACAAGTCAATCTGTTAACACCATGGCAACAACTTTTGAAGATTTTCTTCAAATTAAATATATATCTCGGCTCCTGAGTTCTCAAGCAGCAGGTGCTCACCTCTAAAGCTGCCAAAATGGTTCCCCAGCATCTCCAGCGTGCTGTTAAGAAAAACTATTTAGTGATTTAAGGAAAAAAAAATGTGTGCATTCGTGCTGAGTCTGTGTCTACATTTGCAAAAAGTAGCTACAAAGTTGACAGGACAGGATTTTCCTCTTACTGCATTTGGGCACATGGAGCATTGATCGTACCCCATAAAGGAGCTCACCTGGCTTTCCATACATTAAACTAACTGGATGGAAAGTTGTGTGGGCTCCATTATAGAGATTATATGAGGAGGTAGTGGTGGGCCTTCTGTGGCTGTGCTCGGTAATTTCTCTCATATTTTGGACTTATTTAGCAATATTTCACAGAGAACTTTATTTATTATTTATTATTTATGTTGTTAATTTAGTTGTTATTTTCATACTTGCAGCAAAATTGTTACAATGGTCATCAAGGTGCTCTGTTTTCATAATACAATTAACTTTATAGATCTATATATTCCTATTAAGCCCAGCATTTTGCTATTTCAATGCCTCCCTGGTAAAATGTTTCTTTGTTGTGGTAAATCCCTTTGAGTTGGATTTAATATGTTGCCAATTTTCATATTCCTCTCCAAAAGTGGGAAGAGTAAATTTTCATAGACTCAACCTCCCAGGGTAGAGTCGCGCTCAACAAGAGTGCATATTGGAGAATTGGTTGCAGAGGTCAGAATGCCAAATTTTTGATCATCAAAATTAATGAGCAGAGAATCAGGAGCCCTACAAATCAGCTGTGCTAACATAAAAACATCAGAAATAGGAGCAGGAGTAGGCCATTCGGCCCTTCGAGCCTGCTCCGCCATTCAATGAGATCATGGCTGATCTTCTGCTTCAACTCCATTCACCGGCCCTATCGCCATATCCCATGATGCCCTTACTAGTCAGAAATCTATCGACTTCTGTTTTGAATATATCCAATGACTGAGCCTCCACAGCCCTCTGGGGTAGAGAATTCCAAAGATTCACCACCCTTTGTGTGAAGAAATTTCTTCTCATCTCAGTCCTGAAGGGCCTACCCTTTATCCTGAGGCTCTGGCCCCTGGTTCTAGACTCCCCAGCCAAGGGAAACATTCTCCCAGCATCCACCCTATCAAGCCCTGTAATAATTGTGTATGCTTCAATGAGATCCCCTCTCATTCTTCTGAATTCAAGAGAATACAGGCCTAGTTTATTCAATCTCTTCTTATAATCTCCTGTCAAGTGAGACTCCGTGCTGTCAATGAATGCTCCAAAAGTTTACCCCAGTGACGTATGCGATGTAGGACTCTATAAAACCTGAGGTCCAAAAATCCACAGCCCTTCTAGGCACTCCCATCGTGTTCAGCAGGAGTGGATCCATGTTTTAGATGAAACCTTTGTCAGCGTCAAAACATGGTAACCTGCGTCAAAGCGGGCGTGGTCTCCCAGGTCAGGAGTTTCCTCAACCATGGCCTGGCAATCTGCTGGCAGGCTGCTACTCTCACTGGAAAGAGGTGAACAGGCTGGCAGAAATAGAACCCATCTGGGGGTCCAGGTTGGGACTTAGCCTGGCTCCCCAAAGATTTTTAAAAATTGCACGTATTTTTCACCCTCCTTAGAGGTTGATGGGCCACATTCCACATATTTCCAGGAGGGGCCATTGACACCCACCCCTCACTGAAATGGGCAGCCACCACCGCAATTTCTGCCTCCACTGACTCGCAGATATCTGCCTAGATTAGGGAGCCCTCCCCGGAACCCGCAAGTCTTCCAGGGTCAGCGGCAGAGGCTCCTGGCACTTACACTGGGATGTCACCCCTGTGGATTTTCAGGGTCATTCTTCATGTGTGAAATTGAGTTCTTTGAGGAAGTGACCAGAATAGTGGATGATGCAGTTGATATTTTATATCTAGATTTATAAAATCAATTGACAGGGCTGCACAAAAGGTTATTCGAAAAGTTTAGATTATATGGTATTACAGGAAAGATATCCTGTTGGATAGGTAACTGAAATCATGTAACCAGAGAGCACTGAATGGCATCTGGTCGCAGCAATAACAGCTTGCATTTATATGGCACCTTTAACTTAGAAAAACAGCCCAAAGCCCTTCACAGAGGCGTAATGGGAGGCTGCCAGGAGAGCATTGGAATAATCGAGTCTTAAGGCATGGATGTGGGTATCAGCAGCAGATGGGCTGATGGAGTCTGGAGGTTGGTGATATTAAGGAGCTGGGACCCAGAAATTCCCAACCTTAGCGCAGGACGTTAACGCTGGTTTTCTTGCAAAAATGGTGGCCGTCTCGCTTCCACCCGCTTCCAGCACGGGACACGGCGGCCGCCATTTTGGTAAGGGCCATACTGCTGGACTCTGAAATGTAAATTAGCAGATCGTGATGCCAATTGGCGTGCAATGCCTGCCTTGATGTCACAACTCCTAATTTGGACGTTTTCGCACGCCATAACACCGGATCCTGAGCACGCACAGAAAAGCATGTGTGAATCAGCCCTGCAGAGAAGCTGGCAAGAATTTTCTTTACCAGGGCGAGTTGGGTGTGGGCAGTCAGCGTGGCGGGTCGCGACCCCGATCTTGCTTCCATCCCACTGGAGAAATCGACTTTGCGCTGATGGGGCCGATTAAGCCCGCCCTGCGCGTTACCCGGCCCTATTAAATGGTGCGGTCTGATGATGTCATCGATGACGCGTTTTCAGCAGGGATATTTAAAGGAGCCATGGCCACATTGCATTTGAAGGTTCATCTAGGAGTGCGTAGTCACTGCACTGGAGATTTTGATTGCTCCAAACACGTGGAGACATGACTGCGCAGAGGCAGAGGGCTGCACCCAGGTTCTCCGATGACTCCCTCCATATGCTTCACTCTGCCTTCCCAACCTGACTCCTGCACATCCTTACTCACACCTCTCTCTCTATCTACATCTGTGATAAAGTCTGCGGGCGGTGCTTGCGAGATCCGGAACTCCAGGCAACTAGACACGTCGGTAAACGAGTTCGCGAGTCCAGAAGGACGGGAGAGTGAAGAGAGGCGGTGAGTGTTTACTGGAGAGTGTGATCGGAGAGCGGACGGGCGAGGTCAGGTAAGGACATTAAGATGGGGCCCCCGGGGTCCCTTATTAATAGTTACATGACAGATAGACGTTCGCTGATAGACAGAATGCAGAAAGATGGCTGGGATGTTAGCCAGTCATTAGAGTCACAACGAGAGTGGGTACGTAAGCAAAAAAGGGAGAAAACCAAGAAAACGGGAGTTCTTTTGGTACACCAATTGGCGGGACTAATCGAGCAAGTAGATAAGGTCCGAGAGACTGATAAGGCCAAAAACAGAGAAATAGCAGATTTAAAAAAGAAGATAGAAATACTAGAGGGAATAAATCAAGAACAAAGTAGAATGTGTCCCGGAAGGTGGACGGGGTGTAACACAGATCCACTCCCCCCGTACGGACTTTCCGGACCAACAGCCCCAACTGAAGAAACAGTTGGGGATACAACAGAAGAATATTTTGCGGCCTCCGTTAGAATGAGGGGCCAGCCTGGTGCCGCCGGGGCAAGGGCGGATTTTCAGCCTTTTACCCCGGGAGAAAGACAACAGATTTTGAAAGACCTGGGGAACTTACAAACACGAAGTGCCAACACCAAGTTCTGGGCAAACCTAGATATGGTTTGGCTGGGACACAGCCTCCACCTGCGTGACGTTCATCAGTTGGTCCGGGCAGCATGTCCGGTCGACCGATGGCGCCTCACGCAAACCACCCCCAATCAGGCCAATACGGATTATAAGACCGGTCGATGGACTGAACAATGTCCATTGGCAGATACAATAGACCGACAACAGGCTCCCTTTAATCTGTTTAAAACAGAAATCCAGCGGGTGTTAGGAGAGGCCCCGACTAATTGGAGTAAGATAACGTCCTGTAAGCAGCAAAAGGGCGAGGGGGCCTCCGAATATGGAGAAAGGCTGTTTATTGTTTATGGAGAGTCATCAGGCCAACCAGGGCCGGCAAGAACTGACCCCGCTTTCATTCAGGCCTTTAAAGATGGCTTGTATCCCGCACACCAGGCTATCATCAAGATGGGCGTAGTAACAACCAGGAATTACGACGACCTAGTAGAGTGGGCTTGTGGGGTAGACGGGTTAAAGGCCAAAGAGGAAGGTACGGTCAAGGTTAAACAGGAAAGTGTAAGTGCGGTAAAACAGGCAGCGGGACCCAAGGGGGCATGTCATGGTTGCGGGAAGCCTGGACATTTTATTAGAGATTGTATGGCTAAGAAGACATGTACTTACTGTAATAAGAAGGGGGAAAAATTCAGCTGCTTGCGCCTCCCGTTAGCGCCTTAAGTGGGCGCTAATGGGGCGTAAAGCAGCTAACGCCCGGGCGCAGCGCCGCCCACGCCTCCCGAAAAATTTAGTGGGAGGTTAGCGGCGGCGGCAGCCGGTAGCGCCCTGTGGCGCTGCGCCGCCGGCGATGACGTCATCGCCGTGCGCAGCACCCCGCTCGCGCCCCGGCCGTGATCTTCAGTCGCGCCCCCTGATTTACCGCCAGACGCTATGTCCGACGGGTTCAGGGAGGCGTACGTGCGGCCGGGGCGGCGATATTTAAAGCGGAGGTGGCAGGCGGCCATTTTTGTTGCTGGCCGCCTGCCAGCACCTGCCCCCGGCCCCCGTGAAGCCCCCCCACCGTGAAGTGCCGACTGCGCTCCATGAGCCCGGCACTTCTCTTGAGTGCCGGGCTCTTTTGCCGGCACTCCCGATCCCTGGGGGCCCAGCTGGGCCCCGGTTCGCGCTGCGCAGGGTCCCTCCCCTTTAAGAAGGGGAGGAAGGCCTGCAATACCACGGCGCGACACGTAGCGCCAGGATATTCACTCGCAGCGCCCCAAGAGGGATGCGGGCTGCTTCCAGTTGCGCCCCGCTTCCCTCTTGGGGCGCAACCACTGAAGTTCCGGCGCGGGGCCGCTAATTTTTTCGGGGCGCTAAAAGTCGCGCCCCGGCGAGGTTAGCGCCCCAAATGGGGCGCGACTCAATTTTTACCCCGAAGGGCCATACTGAGGCCACTTGTTTCAGTAAACATGGCAGACCTGAGACGACCCACGTCACCATGACCCCCGAAGAAAAGAGACAATATCAACAGTGGAAAGAGACACAGTGACAGTCAGCGGCCCCCGTAAAAGGAGACATAGGGGAGAACCCAGCTGAGGGGATCCTGGGAACAGGAGCCCCACACAGTTGTAAAAAAATATAGATGAGGACATTGGAGAAGAGATTATCAAAGACACCCCTCTAAAGGAAGTGGAGGAAACATTCTATGTAGATGGATCCCGTAAATATATTAATGGACAACCCTGAACCGGGTGGGCAGTAGTTAATAGTAAGATGGAAGTAGTTAAATCTGGACGGTTAGACGGTAGCTTATCAGCCCAAGTAGCAGAGTTGGTCGCGTTGACTCAAGCATTGAATGAAGCAAAGAACCAGGTAGTCAATATATACACAGATAGCCGGTATGCCTTCGGGGTAGTGCATGACTACATGACAGCATGGGGACGTAGAGGGTATATAACCACAGGAGGTAACCCCATCAAACATCAGGGACGAATAGAGGCCTTGCTAGAAGCAAGCAAAAGACCTAAACAGGTGGCAGTTATCAAAATTAAGGCCCATCAGAAAGAACCAGACAAGACAAGCCCAGACTGGGACAGCCACCAGGGGAACCAGGCGGCTGATTGGGCAGCACAGGCAGCTCTAGAACAGGAGGAGATAAACGAAGTACCGGTGGGCAGCGTAGACAGCCCGGAGAACGAAATAAAGATCTGGGAAGTCCAAGACGAAGCATCAGACACGGAAAAGGAAATATGGGTAAGAAATGGAGCTGGAGTAGGATCCGATCGAGTCTGGCGAAAAGAAGGTAAAGTAGTAGCACCGGAGTGCATACAACAGACTCTGCTAGAGATACATCACGGTATTTCACATACAGGGAGAGAGGCAATGAGCTCCTTAATAAGTAAGGATTGGTGGTGGAAGGGATGGGAAGAGACATCGCGAGGCACTGTCAGCGATGTATCACTTGTGCTCAGCATAATCCTGGCCGGCCTATTAAAATTAGAATGGGCCACCAGCCAAGACCCCGAGGTCCTTGGGAGCACATACAAATTGATTTTACGGGACCACTTCCCCAGTCCCATGGAAAAATATACTGCCTTGTGATAATTGACCAGTTCACAAGGTGGGTAGAAGCTTTCCCAACGCGGAATTGCATGGCCTTAACGGTAGCCAGAATCCTGGCCGAGGAAGTAATCCCGCGGTGGGGAGTGCCCTTGCAAATCGACTCTGACCAAGGAACGCACTTTACAGGGAGTGTAGTAAAGAATATTTGTCAGCTGATGGGGATCAAACAGAAGTTCCATATCCCTTACCACCCCCAGAGCTCGGGAATGGTTGAAAGAATGAATCGAACACTCAAAAACGCTTTAGCAAAAGCAATACAGGAATCTGGGAAAACATGGGTTGAGGTTTTACCCCTTATCCTAATGAAGTTACGAGCCACCACGAATCGTACGACAGGCCTGACCCCTTATGAACTAATGACAGGAAGGGCGATGCAATTACCAGAAGGCATCATAACAGGTGGGGCTGATGTGGGCCCCTTAAAGGACAGACTACGGCGTTATGTCTTAGAGCTTAGCACCCAACTGAAGGGGATGCGCCAAGCCATACGAGACAATCAGGAAGTTCAAGATCAGGCACAGGAGAGGGTCATGACACCCTCCGTGCCGTCAGCGGGCAGCAAAGTGATGCTGAAGGTCCTGCCTGACAAGCCAGGCTTCGCCCCAAAATGGAGCGGACCCTACGAAATTATAATTAGTGGTGATACCTGTGCCTGTCTGGACATAAGGGGGAAGGGAGTCTGGAAACATTGGACACAATTAAAAATATATGGAGAAAAGATGAACTAATGGGCGCTTCTTTGTGTTTCTTTTACCTACAGATCAAGCGACCCGTAAATGTCCAATTACCTTACCTGTTTGCATTCGTGCTTTGGCTTATTGCATTTGGTGTACTACTGTGTTTTTATGTTTGTATGTTAATACAAGAGTGCTACCAGAAGCGGCAACGACGCGGTGATAGACAGTGCCTGCTTCCAAGTAAAAATGGGGATACCACTGTGTTTAATAGCGTTAACATGCATTGTTTCGGGAATGGAAAGGGGCTCCCGTAAGCGAAGAGAGCTCCAGGTGAATACCTTTGTATATATGTCGTATGAATACGTAAAGGAGACAGGGCAAAGTAGCTGTTGGGTGTGTAGTCATATTCCGATCCACAGTAAGGGTGGGATACCACTGCGGCCCATACCCCTGAATCTCACGGAACTAGCAGAATTTGCGCTTAATGACCAGAACAGCTATCATGACGTCACGAGGGAGGAGTTCCGAGGTGGAGGGTACCCATTGGAATGATTTAAGGGATGTTACAAACCCAAGTACAACTCTAGTAAAGATCCACCCTTCCTCGCCCTAACAAACACAACCGGGGTCGGAAGACCCGTCGGGGAAATATGTTGGACAAGGAGTGTAAGTAGAGGGGTGAAGGTGAATCTAGAGGCAGGAAATAGTAATTGCACCCAAACCTTTGTGACATATGAGGAGAGGAACACGGCATTTGACAGCTGGTGGTTTAATACCACTGGTCTGCTAAACTTAACGAGTAACCAACCGTGGAATGGGACCCGACGGGCCACAGATAGTCAGATGGGTTTCACTATCTTTCGGGCAAACATGGATATGACGGCCTACAATGGAACATATTTTATATGCGGGAACAAGGCGTACCCATGGCTGCCCAGAGATTGGACCGGGTCATGTTACCTGGGATACGTTATGCCTTATGTATACCATCTCAAATCCCTCACGGAGCACCATTGTTATCGAACCAGGCGAGGAATTACGGAGACTGAGTGATTCTTCGCCGTCGCCTTCCCCCACTGGGAGGGTGGGTAAATTAGCATGGGAAATCATTAACAATGCCCAAATTCTCGAGAAGGTAGCCAACGACACCACAGAAGCCCTTGCAGAAATAAGCGCAGAAATGGTAGCCCTCAGGACAGTGGCCATGCAAAACAGGATGGCACTGGACTACCTGCTTGCAAAGGAAGGAGGCACTTGCGCGGTGATCGGGCAAGAGTGTTGTACTTACATCCCTGATAGTTCGGAAAACATCACCAACTTGGTAAATCACATGAAGGAAGAGATTAAGAAATTACACCGGGAACCGACACAGTCATGGCTAGAATGGTTGGGGCTAACAGAATGGGGCCCCTGGATTATGCACGTAATGGTTGTGATAGTGATGATATGTGTCGCTGTATGTTGCTTGATAACCTTGTTAAAGACATGTTGTAAGATTGCCACAACCCAGCTAATGTCAGTCAGCGCCGTACGGGAAGAGGAGCCGTTGCTCAAAGACGAAGAAAAGGAAGGATACACCGATCTCCAGCCCATGGAGGAAACGCATGACACCGTCGCCGGGGTAGCCAGCCCTCAAGAGATGAGCCAGTGGCTGTAGCGTCGACCCCGTGAAGAGGCACGGAGCAGTGGTTTCCTGGGGGCAAGAAGGTCGTGCCCCCGGACCAACAGAAGGGAGTGTTGGAGAAGAAAATTATTAAAGAAATGTCGGAGAAGAAAAACTCATCCAGTTAATGAACTTTAAATTCGCTGACACAGGACTTTTCTGCAATGGGTTGGCAGTCTGCCTTGTCAGACAACGTTGCAACATACAGGGCTCGAGATAACACTGTCACATAGACGAGGCTGATCACATCAACTGTATCCTGACGTTAATTGATTTACTATGCTTAACAATTGTATACATAAAATTGATTGGATTCTAATGACTATCACATGCTCATGTGAGCACGATGTAATCAATGATGGATGTATAAAATACTGTGCCCCAGAGTGACTTATTTGAGAGGTCGGTGACTGCACGCGGGTGCATCACTGCTCTCCCAGAGCGCTCTGAATAAAGTGTACTCCCGCATTTAACCGTGTAAATTGGTGTCTGAGTTTTATTGCTCAGTCGGGCTAAGTCGGGTAACGCGTCGACTCTCCTTCACGGTTAGTCCGCTTAAGGCTCCGATTAGCCCCTACAACACTTCCATCCCACTGGAGAAATCGACTTTGCGCTGATGGGGCCGATTAAGCCCGCCCTGCGCGTTACCCGGCCCTATTAAATGGTGCGGTCTGATGATGTCATCGATGACGCGTTTTCAGCAGGGATATTTAAAGGAGCCATGGCCACATTGCATTTGAAGGTTCATCTAGGAGTGCGTAGTCTCTGCACTGGAGATTTTGATTGCTCCAAACACGTGGAGACATGACTGCGCAGAGGCAGAGGGCTGCACCCAGGTTCTCCGATGACTCCCTCCATATGCTTCACTCTGCCTTCCCAACCTGACTCCTGCACATCCTTACTCACACCTCTCTCTCTATCTACATCTTACTAGCCACCCCTCACACTCACCCTCATCTGAATGCAATCATACAAACTAACAACACATAAGGAGGCCACTTGGCATTGCCTCCCCAATCCATCATAGTCACCCTCTAAAGATGAAACACATCCATTCCTTACACTCATTCCATCACTCTCACTCAAACTTCTCTTCTTTCCCTCCTTGCAGGAAAAGAGAGCCCACATTAAAAGGGAGAGGGAGAGAACTATAGGTGGAACGCCATCATTTGCCACCTTCACACTCTTCTTCTTCTTCTTCTTAGGCAGTCCCTCGGAACCGAGGATGACTTGCTTCCACATTAAAAATGAGTTTGCAGGTGACTGATGAGTCCAATGCGGGACCTACAGTCTCTGTCACAGGTGGGGCAGACGGTGGTTGAAGGGGCGGGTGGGTGGGGTGCTTGGGTTGCGCTCCCTGCGCTGCCTGCGCTTGGCTTCCGCTTGCTCCTGGCGAAGAGACTCGAGGTGTTCTGCGCCTTCCCGGATGCTTCTCCTCCACTTTGTGCGGTCTTGGGCCAGGGATTCCCAGGTGTCGGTGGGGATGTTACACTTTTTCAAGGAGGCTTTGAGGGTGTCCTTGAAGCGTTTCCTCTGCCCACCTGGGGCTCTCTTGCAGTGCCGGAGCTCCGAGTAGAGCGCTTGTTTTGGGAGTCTCGTATCGGGCATGCGGACAATGTGACCCGTCCATCGGAGCTGATCAAGTGTGGTCAAAGCTTCGATGCTGGGGATGTTGGCCTGAGCGAGAACACTGACGTTGGTGCACCTATCCTGCCAATGGATTTGCAGGATCTTGCGGAGGCAGCATTGGTGGTACCTCTCCAGTGCTTTGAGGTGCCTGCTGTACATGGTCCATGTCTCTGAGGCATACAGCAGGGCGGGTATCACTGCTGCTCTGTAGACCATGAGCTTAGTGCCGGGTTTGACGTCCTGGTCTTCAAACACTCTCTTCCTCAGGCGACCGAAGGCTGCACTGGCACACTGAAGGCGGTGTTGGACTTTGTCGTCGACGTCTGCCCTTGTTGACAGTAGGCTTCCGAGGTATGGAAAGTGGTACACATTGTCCAAGGCCTTGTCGTGGATTTTGATAATCGGGGGGCAGTACTGTGTGGCGGGTTGGTAGAGGACCTCTGTCTTACGGATGTTTAGTGTAAGGCCCATGCTCTCGTACGCTTTGGTGAAGGTGTTGACGATGGTTTGGAGTTCGACCTCCGAGTGAGGGAGACGCAAGCGTCGTCTGCATACTGTAATTCGATGACAGAGGATGGGACGACCTTGGATCTGGGCTGGAGGCGATGGAGGTTGAACAGTTTCCCGTTTGTTCTGTAAATTAGCTCCACTCCAGTGGGGAGCTTACTGAGGGTGAGATGGAGCATTGCAGCAAGGAAGATCGAGAAGAGCGTTGGTGCGATGACACAGCCTTGCTTGACCCCGGTTCGTACGTGAATTGGGTCTGTGGTGGAACCGTTGGTCAGGATCACGGCTTGCATGTCGTCGTGAAGCAGGTGGAGGATGGTGACAAACTTTTGAGGGCAGCCGAATTTGAGGAGGACACTCCATAATCCCTCATGGTTGACAGTGTCGAAGGCCTTTGTGAGATCAAAGAAGGCCATGTACAGCGGTTGGTGCTGTTCCCTGCATTTCTCTTGTAATTGACGTGCGGTGAAGATCATGTCCATTGTGCCCCTTAGTGGGCGCAATCCGCATTGCGACTCTGGGAGGAGCCCTTCAGCAACAGAAGAGGAGGCTGCGTTGGAAGTATCGGGAGTGGTCAAGCAGCTGGAGGTGGGAGACTGAGAGAGAGGGCATCTCAGCAACCTGGTGACAGAATTACATATCATACAGCTACATGGCATACAGCAGTCACTCATATGGGGACTGATGTCATCAGTCATTGAATAGCCTTCATGTGCATAATGGTATTCCTCATATGCCATATCTAACTCATGTCTTTACTCTCCCACAGGTCCATCAAGAGCCCCCCCACCCCCCATCCCCCACTGTCCAGGAGGAAGAGGAAGGCGACTTACTTCTCAGAGGAGCCTCCAGCCTCTGAAGGCGCAGTGTCACCAGACATAAGCGCACCCAGCGCAGAGACGCACACCTCAGTGGGTCCCACATGAGATAGAGTAGTGTTGTCACCTGGTCTATCACAAGTCACAAGTGAGCAAGAGCAGATGGTGGAGACAGGGACAGCAGTGGAGGCTCCTTGCCGGGTGCAAGACGCTCCCAGCTCTGCTCAGCTGCATGCAGATGCTGAGCCTCAGGGGCCATCCAGAAAGAGGGCAATCCTAGAGGTGCAGCAAGAGGTGCAGGAGGCTCTGACAGGTTTTGTGACCGCGATGTCTACAAATGTGCAGAGAATGGAGGGGTCTATCTCCAACATGAGCACCACTGTGTCGCAGGCGATGGCAACTGTAGGCTCTTCCATGGAAAGGATGACCACCTGCATGGAGCAGCTAGTGCACCACTCACAGGCGCACATGGTCTCTATGGAGAATAGATGGCAGATGCTCATAGACCTCCTGTCTAGGAGGGATGTCAGCATAGATGTGGGTCCTCATAGCCCCATTGCTGTGCAGCAAGGTGCTCTCCAGCTCCTTGCTAGCTGGAAATGCGGGTGGCCCATGAGAGGGATGACGGTGAGAGGGGATATGGAAGTGAGGGCTGCTCTCAAAGCGCTCACACTTCTCTCCCGTTGCTACCACCTCAGTCAGAGCCCCAGATGCCTCCTCGGACAGCGATGGCTGAGTCTGCCCCTGCACAGTCTTAGGAGGAGTATGTGATGTGGAGATGCCGGCGTTGGACTGGGGTGGACAAAAATGAGAAGTCGCACAACACCAGGTTATAGTCCACTTTGGAGGGGCCATCAGAGGCTCTCAAACCCAGAGGACGTCCACCAAAAATACTAAGCAGTCACAGCTTAGGTGGTAGAGGTTTGGAACCCTCTTCCACAAACAGCAATTGATGCTAGATCAATTGTTAATTTTAAATCTGAGATTAATAGATTTTTTTTAACCAAAGGTATGAAGGGACCTGGGCCAAAGGCGGGTATATGGAGTTAGGTTGCAGATCAGTGATGATCTCATTGAATGGCGGAACAGGCTCGAGGGGCTAAATGGCCTACTCCTGTTCCTATGTTCCTATGTTCTCTGCTCCTGCTCATGTATCGCTCGGGCTTCCCCAGACAGGTGGTCCTGTGCCTGCACCTTGAATGGGGGCAAAGCCAGGGTAGCCACAGTAATAAGGCAGGAGGGGCATTGCTGGCTGTCTCATGTCAATTCTGTGCAACCAAAGGGTGCTCACTTTCAGAGGCACCCAGAGAAGCTGGTGGTGATTCCAAATTGCCGTAGTGTTCCCAGAAAGCACAGGTTGTGAAATTTTAAGGGACGGAAAATCACAGGCTGTGGTCCTGCAATTTCCCAAACTCTGGAAGTCCCACTCTGCCCCAGGAGCCACTAATCACAGAATCAGCCATCTGGGAGTCCAACTTTTCTTCAGGAATCACTGGATATCGATCAGTACACTGGCTGATTTTTCCTACCACTAGTCCAAGGAAACTGGGAGCCCCAGTTTCAATCAACTAGCTCAGCACAGACCAGGGATTAGACCTGGTCCCTCTGTGGTCTCCATGGCTCAGAACAATCACTGAGCAATGAATTTACTCACTGAACTATTAGGGGAACTCAACAGATATTGTCCAACTGCAGAACAGAATAGGGACTAAAGCTAATGTCTATGGTTCAAAACAACCACTGAGCAGTGAAGTTACCCAATGAGCCATTGGGGGAGCTTGGCTGAGATTGTTTAACTACAGCAAGTAGAAGCTGCAAAGTAAAGATTGCTGATTTGTAACACTCAGTGTCATGTCACACAGTGGGGTGAACTTGGTCTTGGGTGATAGTGCAATACAGGCAGTAGCGGATCGGCAGCCTGTTTTATACGCCATCCAATTTACTTTTCCATTGAAGTCAACGGAAACAAAAACCATTGAGGTGTAAATCAGAGCCGATTCGCTACTGACCACTTTGCACTACCGCCCAAGACCAAGTTCACCCCCAATATGTTCATCCACTGGGCACAAGGAACTTTGGAAAGCACTGATTAAAGCTTTTTAGGCTTAGTAGACAATTAAGTTAGAGGGGTATTTATTAAAAACATCATAGCCCCCATTCTCCAATCTGTTCTCGCTGTTAATGAGGCTTTATACAGGTAGCGGAGCCCTTAGATATCTGAGCAAAAGTATAAGAATGTCTAACTACCCTTTTTACAATGTTGTACCAAGTCCTTAAAGTGGACAGGACTTGATTTTCTGCCCAGATCTCCCACCATAACTTTGGCGAAAGATTGGCAGAACCCCTGGAGAAATGGTGCAAATCACTAAAAAAGGCTGTTTAAACCACCTCTCCAGGGGTTTTCCCATCTCATAATAAGAAATAACGAGAACACCTGTGGGAAATTGAGAGCCACATGGGGAAAAATTCAGTACCTTAATGCCTTCCATTAGCGCCAGCAGATGGCGCTAACAGGGCGCTAGAGCATTATCGCCAGGGCGAGGCGAATCCAACGCCGCATGCCAAATCCCGCCCCCTGCAGTGACGCCGCTAATAGTTATCACCGGACGATTCAATGCCAGGTGGATCATGACATCAGTGAGTGTGCAATGTATAGACTGCATTACAGCACTAAGATGTTGCGTCGCTTCCACCTGTGCTGCAATGGAAGCTGCCAGATCGCCCATCACACGCGGCATCAGGTCTGGGTTGCCACGATCTCTCTGGGAGTCTACCAGCCTTTGCAAACTGGAAATGATGGGCTCCATGGTGTGCGCAGAACCTTGTGCAATGTTGGAGGCGGACTCCTCCACGCTCCTCACCATTGCCAAGAGGCTCTCGGGCACCCTTGCCATTGCACCTATCATCTCTGTGCGCATGCCCATCACCCTTCTTCTAAATGCCTCCCCATCGAGGTTCTCATCTGAGTCCTGTGCAGCAGAACTCGTGCGCGAACTCACCCTCCGGGGAGCTGGCCCCCGAGCTATCCTTTCCCCCTGGCCTTGCTGCAACCCACTCGTCCCTGGTGCCTCACCTTGTGCAGATCACGCTACCATACTAGCCTCTAAAGAACGTGTAGTGCCAGTATCCTTTGAGTGTAACGCCAATGAGCTTGGGCTTTAAGACTTGAATTAGGACTCCAATCATTTCTTTGAGCAGTGAGAATGAATTTTGCATGCAGTCTAAAGCATCAGTGCCTGCTGCTAATTCTCCAACTTTTCTAATTTTACCGCCCATTCCTGGGCTATAATGAATTTCTAGCCCACGGTGTTGTATTCTTTTCCCACACTCAGGCCACGATTTCGCCTACCAAGGCGGTCTAATTGCGACCAAGGTAGGTGGCGAACTGCAACCCCGCTCCTGGTTCCATCGTGCTCTGTTGAAGTGATTTTGTGCTGATTGGGCTTGTTAAGCCCGCCCTGCGAGGTTCCCGGCCAATTAAAAGGAAGTGGGTCAGATGACGTCATTTGATGACGCGTCATCAGCCGGTTTCCTTAAAGGGACACGTTCATTTTGACAGTTGTACTGTCAGTGTTCTGCAGCATTGAGGTGCTGCAAACACTGACAAGCACTGCACAGAGGTGCATGGCTGCACCCAGGCTCCCTCATGACTCTCTCCATGTGCTTATGGAGGGAGTCACAGCACGCAGGGGGTTCTCTTCCCTTCCAATGGGCGGAAGAGACCTCCTCAGAACACCAACGCAGCCTGGTTGTACATTGCAGAGGAGGACACAAGCAGGGATGTCATCAGGAGGACCTGGCTGCAGTGGCGCAAACCTTTCAATGATCTCAGTAGATCTTGAAACGTTACTGCAAAGCCACACTCAACCTCATCCTGCTGTGCCTCTCATCACATCCCCATCACTCTGCCTTCCCTACCCTACTCCTGCACATCCTTACTCATACCAACTTACCTTGCACCTCCACCCATCCCTCTCTCTCTATCTACATTACACATCCCCATCTCACTAGCCACCCCTCACACCCACCCTCATCCTTGTTCAATCATTCCAACTAACACCACACAAGAGTAGGCACTTGGATCTTTTAGCTAATGTTCATGTAAAGTTTCTGCTAATGTGTTGTCAAACATTGAAATCTTTATTTTGAACACTTTACGTTCGTGGACAGATTTGAGTGCACCTTTGGAAGTGGCGTAGTGAGTTGTAGTGAATGGTGAGAAATAAGGGCACCCGCCACAATGGTGATGAGCGTGAAAGGAATGGCTTGGGCATTGTAGGGATGCTTTATGGTGCTGGTGTGGGGTGGTGCCAACCTGGCGCATCATGTGGCAGCCAGGGTGTACAGTGTCAAGTGAAGTAAATCTGGCCATGGTGAGGCTATCCCTGGCCTCCCAGGCAGCAATGTGGTCAGGTGCTGATGCCCTCTGTCCTGTCCAGCATCAGGTGATTGCAGAGAAGGTTGGTGTTGTTGTTGGTGATGAAGGTGTGCCTGGTGATGTTGGTGTTGGGGCTGATCGTGGTGGGTTTCTGAGGATCAAGGTGAGATTTTTTGAAGGGCACCGATGCTGATGGAATAGATGGCAGCTGAAGTTGAGATGACAGAAGTGATCTGTCAATGGTGAGAGAGGTTGTTCCAAGGATGTGACAGTGGATAGAGAATTTACTCCAAACACTTCCAAACTGCATAAAGTTCAAAAGTGTGTTCCAAATCCTGAAGGCTCCAGCTTCTAACATTGGAAAGTGAACAGCTGTGAAATGGTAGCTTTTATACCACTTTTGCAGCTGTCACCTATTCAGAGCGATGGAGAGTCATTGAAAACCCGGCTTACTTACGTGACGTGATCCCCGAGCACCATAAAACTTGTCAAGAAGCTGGAAAAATGGTAAGTAGATGGTAAAATGCTATTTAAGTAACTTTTAACAGCCTCTTAACTATTTCAATTGGCTCACCCGTCGCTTAGTGTCGGGTCTGTAACAGGCAGGCAGACCCTACACTTGGGAAACTGACACGGAGGCGGGTTCACAGCGGGCTCCCAACCCGCTGTCAATCTTTTTGATTTTGACAGCGGACCCGCCTCCGAACCCGCCGTCTGAGCGCCGGCAAGATTCTGGCCTCACTGTTCCTGTTCCGTGCTGTAGTGAGGCAATTTCATCCAAGCTCCCCTTTGGCTCAATGGGTTAACCACTATCCAATAAAATACCAGCTCCTTCTTAAGCAGACTACTATATTTACTTCACATAAAGGATCAAAAACACATCACCTGTTCTGCACCTTATAGTAAAGCAAAAGCAAAAGCATAGATAGAGCATCTCAAAGCATAGCATCACTATCTAGCATGAATTGCTATTTAATAATAAGGGACTTTGTTAATATACATGAAGCATATCCATCTGAAGAGTGGAGGGATACTAGAAATATTTCTATTTTACACAACAATTCTTGAAAAAACTTCAGGCTGCTTGCAGGAGGAATGTAGATGGAGGAAGTCACACAGCTAACCACAGCTGAATGGCACTTCAGGCACAGTAAAACTGGAAACAGTCCCAATAGGTCTTTAAGGTCAGGTCACTGACGCCTTCGGGAGGACCAGACAGCCCCTGTCCCAGAGATGTGCAGGAGAGAGCATCTGCGGGCAAATAGATGAGCAGCAGAAACAGGTTGACAAGAGAGCCTAACTGCTTGCCCACTGTCCCAAGTCAGCTTTCACAGATGTGCACATCGGACAGCCAGCTATCCAGCTGTGCCTAGGCAGTCTTAGGAGATTGAGTAGATTGGGTCTATACTCTCATAGAGTCATAGGGGGAAAAATTCAGTATCGCCCCGTTTGGGGCGCCATTATCGGCTGTGCGCAAAGTTTAGCGCCTGGCGCTAATTATCGCCTCCAACTGCAAACTTGGCTTTTATCGTCCCTGGAGATGATTGGAGCGTTAAATGAGGCACTACACACCTGTCTTAAGGCGCAAAGGCCGAGGAGCGAGGTGCTAACTCAGATCACGGGCGCAGCGCAGGTGCTGTCAGTTAGCGATGGAAAACAGACACATTGGCGCCGGACAGTTCTTAAAGGGGAGGGTCGATCTTGCTCTCCAGCCACACCCTGCACATTGGAGCCTTGAATCTCGGCCTGGAGAGACCTGTGCCTAAATCTTCCAGCCAAGGACTATGGAGAGGGTGAGAGAACGAGCTCAACGCTTCAGCGAGCGGGCCTTGGATGCTTTGGTTGGCGCGGTGGAGCGCAGAAGATCAATACTCTTCCCTGAGAGTGGCAGGAGGCCTTTGCCGCGCGAGTACAGAAGAGTGTGGAGGGAGGTGGCTCAGAGCGTCTCCTCCAGGAGCATGGTGCCCAGGACCCATACTCAATGTCGAAAAAAGTTCAACGACCTCACTCGGGTCGTCAGGGTGAGTGGCTTTCTTTCAATACCTCTCCATCCCTCCATCTCAACCTCACTCTATGGCCAGAGGGTCTTAAAACCCCAATGCCCAACACTCATCCAACACCTATGGCCCTCTCATGAAACACACACGCACATTCCACACTTTGCAGACAGTAAGGGCTATTCACCTATGGGAGGCACATCAGGCAAGACCATGGCTGCATACAGTAAAGGCTATTCAATTTATGGGAGGCACATCAGGCAAGACCATGGCTGTATATTTACTCAGACGCCGTCCTTTTTCTTGCAGGCCAAGCTATCTCATAATAGGAGACAGCAGCAACGGACGGGTGGAGGGCGGCCTCAGCTGCAACCCCTCAGCGATCTTGAGGCACGCATCCACAGGATTGTGGCAAGCCAGGTGATCGGTCCCGTCGACTCTGGAGAGGCCAACCACGTACTGGACAGCAATGGTAAGGTCATCAGCTTTTTCTCCTCTCTCCTTCCACTTGTTCCTTACAACACCAGCCTTTGACACTTTCAATCCAACTTACTAAATCGCTGCATTCATTCCTCCCTTACTGCCCCCCTGTCCTCACGCTAAAGCCACTCTTGTACCTCGCTGCTTTCAGATGGTGATTCACCAGCTGAGGAGACGGGCCCTCAAGCTGCCAGTGGGAGTGAAGCTGCAGGCGAGGAGGAAGATGAAGCCGGAGCATCAGCGCCACCCTCTCCCGAGGAAGCCCATGCCCACATTGGGAACATGCCTTCCCTGGAGGGGAGCAGGGGGGAAGGGTCTGATGAGGGTAAAGCTCCAGGACCCAGCGGGCTGCAGCAACGCGATGGGGGTAGGGAAGCTCGGGGGCCTTCTCACCGAAGGGAGATTAGGCCAGCGAGTCCTACTGCACTGGACGCTGAGGAGGAGCAGCTCATCGCTGAAATGAACACCCAGGCGGTGGACCTGCACACTGAGCTCATGGGTGCAGTGGGAAGAGTGCCCGAATGCATTGAATCACTGGCAAGGAGTGCTGAGCACTTCGCTGTAGCACAGGCGGACGCCACGCTAAAGCTTAGTGCTGCAATTCAGTCACTGGCTGCCATGACCCCATCTCAGACTGCTCTCATGCAGACTCAGATTGAGGTCACGCAAGCACTGACTGCTGCCATTGTCGCTGGTTCGGACACATTTCCCCGGGGCTCTCACCGCGCCGCAGCAGGCCAGCAATCTGTGCTCCAGCAGATTGCTCCGGATGCTGAAGTGCTGCCCCGTGGGAGTGCCAGTGTGTCGGTCAAGCAGGGAGTTGCTGTCCTCTCTCAAGATGACAGCATTCCTGCTGCCACCACTGTCACTTCCCCATTGCACTTGCCACCGCCTGTAGCCCAGGCTGCTGCCGCCCATGCAGAGTTGGTGCAGTCTGCAGCCGGGCCCTCCAGGCCCAGAGCTGGTCGAGGCCGTCCTTCAAGGGCATATGCAGTCTCAGGTTCTGACAATCAGCAGCCTTCCACCAGCCTTGCTGCAGCCATTGGGGCCCCATTACGGAGGAGCAGTAGGGTGGGAAGGGGGGAAGTGCGCAAGGGAAGGAGATCACCCTCGAAGGAGGTGAGACAAAATGTTTGTCAATTTTTTATTAAAGGCCGAGATTCGTGGTCAAACTTTTGTTCAGTGTTTTGAACATTATCTCCAGGTTGTGAGAACCAGTTATGTTAATGACTGTGTTTTTTGTTTCTTTCTATTAGTTTGTCATGAAGAAATGACACACACAGAGTTTGTAAAATAAATAATTTTTTGTATTCAAAATGTACATGTTTGGTCTTTGGAATCATTGTTGCCTTGGCCGGCTTAGCGGTTGCGGGTTGGTTTCATTCATGTTGTTCTCAATGGCAGAAGCCATTTCCTCGGCATGGGCCTAGAAGCGACTTGCTATCAGCCGTTGACGGACGGCCCTTCCAGTTTCAACATTGTGGGCCTCCCTCCCGCCTTGGTGCTGCTGATGATCATCCTCCTCCTCTTCCTCCTCCTCCTCCGGTGGTGCTCCAAGGCCTGGTGGCATTGGCTGGGTCCTGAGGATTGCCAGGTTATGAAGAATGCAGCACACAACCATGAAGAGGGAGACTCACTCAGGCGAGTACTGCAGGGCTCCTCCTGAGTGGTCTAGACAGCGGAACCGTTGCTTGAGCACGCCGATTGTGTGCTCAACGATGTTCCTGGTGGCGAGATGGCTCTCGTTGTACCGCAGCTCAGCAGGGGTGTTGAGGGTATGGAGCAGTGTCATCAGCCAGGTGCACAGTGGATAACCCTTGTCCCCGAGAAGCCAACCACTTGGGTGATGCGGTGCCTGAAAATCATCTGCCACAGTAGTCTGGCATAGGATGAATGCATCGTGGCTGCTGACAGGATAGTGGGCACTGACAGCGAGTATCAGCTGTCTGTGGTCACAGACCTACTGGACGTTTAGGGAGTGGTATCCCTTTCGGTTGCGGAAATCCTCTGCATTCTCATGCGGTGCACGCAATGCCACATGCATGCAGTCAATGGCGCCCTGCACCATGGGGAAGCCCACTATCCTCGCAAAGCCCAATGCGCGTTCATGCTGTTTGGCCCGGGTCATCGGGAAAGAGATGTAGTGTCGTCTCCTTTTATAGAGGGCTTTTGTGACCTGATGGATGCAGCAATGGACAGCGAACTGGGAGATATTGGCGATGTCCCCAATAGCTGCTTGAAAGGAGCCGGTGGCATAAAAGTTCAGAGC
The DNA here is from genome assembly GCA_030390025.1 of Squalus acanthias. Lineage (NCBI taxonomy): Eukaryota > Metazoa > Chordata > Chondrichthyes > Squaliformes > Squalidae > Squalus > Squalus acanthias. The sequence goes on from JASTWF010000822.1 coordinate 100,126, forward strand.
CACTGTGATCTTCACTGCCACCGACAGAGACGTCCTGGTCCTGAGTTGAGGCTGCAGATCTGGTTGCAGCATGTGGCAGAGCTCAGTGACCACCTCCTTGCTGAAGCGCAGCCTTCGCAAACACTGCTCCTCAGACATATTAATGTAGGAGAATTGTTGGCGAAATAACCTGGGAGGGTAAGGTCTCCTGTACAGAGGCCTGTTGGCCCTCCTCCGTCTGGCCATGATTGCCACTCTCTCTCTGTGTCTCTGTGTCCTCCGAATCTGCCGGCGCAGGACGACGCCCCCAATCAGTGCAGCCCCCAAGTCTCTTGGCAATCAAAGTAATGAAGGTCAAAAGCAAAAGTACCTGCAAAGTGATGCTCAGGAGCCAAAACTACTTCACACAGCGTTGACTCTATGCAGAAGTCTCTCCTTCTCTCTCTCAGAATCTCTCTCTCTGTCAGAACGGGTGGTGCAAAAATGTCTACCACAGAAAAACCCAGGAAGAGGCCGCATTTAAATAGCGTCCCCCTAGCCCCACAGCGACTGGGAAATGTTCCAGTCCACCTGTCGTTGCTTGCGCCAGGCGGAAAGGAGGGGGTCGCCACTCAATATCCGCTCCGGGGCACCACAAGGGCGTTGCACGCTCGAATGACGTCAAGATCTGCGTGCGCATGAGATCATATTGTTTAGCGCCGCCACAAAATGTCTGGTCAATTTCGTGAGCGGCGCAGATATCGCCGCGCCCAGGCGCTAGTTGCTTTGTGCCCCATTAGCGCCCTCTTAAGCCGCTAACGGGAGGCGCAAACCAACTGAATTTTCCCCCCATAGAGTCATAATAGATTTATACAGCACAGAAAGAGGCCCTTCGGCCCATCGTGTCCTGCGCCGGCCATCAAGCCCTGTCTATTTTAATCCCATTTTTCAGCACTTGGTCCGTAGCCTTGTATGCTATGGCGTTTCAAGTGCTCATCTAAATGCTTCTTGAATGTTGTGAGGGTTCCTGCCTCTACCACCCTTTCAGGCAGTGAGTTCCAGATTCCAACCACCCTCTGGGTGAAAAAGTTTCTCCTCAAATCCCCTCTAAACTTCCTGCCCCTTACCTTGAAACTATGCCCCCTGGTTATTGACCCCTCTACTAAGGGGAAAAGTTCCTTTCTTTCTACCCTATCTATGCCCCTCATAATTTTGTACACCTCAATCAGGTCCCCCCTCAGCCTTCTCTACTCTAAGGAAAACAACCCCAGCCTGTCCAGTCTCTCTTCATAGCTGAAGCGCTCCAGCCCAGGTAACATCCTGGTGAATCTCCTCTGCACCCTCTCCAATGTAATCACATCTTTCCTATAGTCTGGCAACCAGAACTGCACACAATATTCCAGCTGTGGCCTAACTAGCGTTTTGCACAGCTCCATCATAACCTCCCTGCTCTTATATTCTATGCCTCGGCTAATGAAGGCAAGTATCCCATTTGCCTTTTTAACCACCTTATCTACCAGTCCTGCTGCCATCAGGGATCTATGTACATACACACCAAGGTCCCTCTGATCCTCTGTCATTCCTAGGATCCTACCATTAATTGTGTATTCCCTTGCCTTGTTTGTCCTCCCAAAATGCATCACCTCACATTTTTCAGGGTTAAATTCCATTTGCCACTGTTCTGCCCATCTAACCATCCCATCTATATCATCCTGTAGCCTGAGGCTTCCCTCCTCGCTATTTACCACTCCACCAATTTTCGTGTCATCTGCAAACTTACTGATCATACCTCCTACATTCATATCTAAATCATTAATGTACACTACAAACAGCAAAGGACCCAGCACCGATCCCTGTGGTACACCACTGGACACGGGTTTCCAGTCACAAAAAAAACCTTCGACCATCACCCTCTGCCTCCTGCCACTAAGCCAGTTTTGGATCCAATGTGCCAAATTGCCCTGGATCCCATGGGTTCGTAACTTCTTTACCAGTCTCCCATTTGGGACTTTGTCAAAAGCCTTACTGAAGTCCATGTAGACTACATCAACTGCACTACCCTCATCCACACACCTAGTCACCCCCTCGAAAAATTCAATAAAATTGGTCAGACATGATCTCCCCCTGACAAAGCCATGCTGACTATTCCTGATTAATCCCTACCTATCCAACTGGAGACTAATTCTGTCCCTCAGAATTCTTTACAATAATTTCCCTACCACTGATGTTAGGCTCACTGGCCTGTAATTCCCTGGTTTATCCCGACTACCCTGCTTGAACAATGGTACTACGTTGGCTGTTATCCAGTCCTCTGGCACCTTCCCTGTGGCCAGAGAGGTTCTGAAAATTTGTGTCAGAGCCCCTGCAATCTCCTCTCTTGCCTCACACAGCAGCCTGGGATACATCCCATTGGGCCTGGGGATTTATCCACTTTTAAGCCCGCTAAAACCGCTAGTACCTCCTCCCTCTCAATACTAATTTGTTCAAGTATATCACAATCCCCCTGCCTGATTTCTATGCCTAAATCACACTTCTCCATAGTGAACACAGATGCAAAATATTCATTTAAAACCTCACCCACATCTTCCAGCTCTACACACAGATTGCCACTTTGGTCCCTAATGGGCCCTACTCTTTCCCTGGTTATCCTCTTGCCCTTAATATACTTATAAAACACCTTGGGATTTTCATTTATTTTGCCCGCCAGTGTTTTTTCATGCCCCCTCTTCGCTCTCCTAATTTCTTTTTTAAGTATCCCCCTGCACTTTCTATACTCCTCTAGGGCTTCCACTGTTTTTAGTCCTTTGTATCTGCCAAAAGCCTCCCTTTTTTTCCTAATCCATTCTTGTATATCCCTTGACATCCAGGGTTCCCTGGGCTTGTTGGTCCCACCCTTGACCTTTACGGGAACATGTTGGCGTTGTACTCTCTCTATTTCCTTTCTGAAAGACTCCCATTGCTCTGATGTGGATTTTCCTGCAAGTAGCTGATCCCAGTCCACTTTGGCCAGATCCTGCCTTATCATATTAAAATCGGCCTTCCACCAATTTAGAACCTTTATTTCCTATCCATCTTTGTCTTTTTCCATGACTACCTTAAATCTCACCGAATTATGGTCACTGTCACCAAAATGCTCTCCTACTGACGCATCTATCACTTGCCCGGCTACATTCCCTAGAATTAGGTCCAGTACCACCCCCTCTCTTGTAGGACTTTCTACATGCTGGCTCAAAATGCTCTCCTGGATGCACTTTAAGAATTCCGCACCCTCTAAGCCTTTCACACTCTGACTATCCCAGTTGATATTGGGGAAGTTCAAATCCCCTACTATTATTACCCCATTATTTCTACACTTCTCTGAGATGTGCCTACATATCTGTTCCTCTATCTCCCCCTGACTGTTTGGGGGCTTATAATACACTCCCAGCAAAGTGCTTGCCCCCTTTTTGTTCTTAAGTTCTACCCATATGGCCTCATTAGAGGAACCTGCTAAGATATCATCACTCCTTACAGCAGTACTTGACTCCTTGATTAATATTGCGACACCCCCTCCTCTTTTACACCCCCCTTTGTCTCGCCTGAAGATTCTATACCCCGGAATATTGAGCTCTCTGGAGTTTAGAAGAATGAGATGTGATCTCATTGAAATATATAAGATTCTGAAGGGGATTGACAGGGTGGATGCTGAGAGGTTGTTTCCCCTGGCTGGAGAGACTAGAACTAGGGGGCATTGGCCCAAAAATTAGTCTTAGTACGCGAGAGTACGCACTGTGTACTCTCGCGTATTCTGTCTCCAATTGCCGGTTTTCTGCATGCACTGCGCATGCGCTGAAAACCAGCACTTGGTGAACTCAAAAAGGGGCGGTTCCTAGGTGAACCGCGTGCGCGCTACAGGCTGCGCGCACGCAGTGCACTTAGTGCTTTGAACGCGCAGGTAAGCATGGAAGATTTTGCACATAAAGAAAGGAGGCGTAAGACCCTCTTTTAACAAGGTAAGTTGTTAATTAAGTATTATTTTAATTTTTTTTCAACAGGTTTATCTTTTTTAGAGACTTTAAAGAAAGGTAAGTTTATTTTTATAACTTTTAAAAAGATTTTAAATTTTTTCAAAAATTTAATTTTTTGTTTAAAGTGGTTAATTTATTTAACTATACTTATTTTATTAATGTGATGGGTTTTTTTTAAATTTAATTGAGGTTTAGCTGTTCTTTTGGGGGGGTATAGATTCATAGCTTTGACAGCCCTTGCTGTCAAAACTATGAATGAAAGATGGTGTGCTGCCATTGGCTCTAACTGAATCACGTGATCCCACAGCTTGCATGAATTAACTGCGTCTGTGGGATACGCACACACTGCACAGCTGCAGCCTTGAAACTAAAGTTCGTGTGAGCTTGGAAGGAAAAGGCAGGCGCGCAGTGAAATATCGCGGGGAAGCCTTACCCCCGCAGGAAGGCTCCGTCTTTAATTTCTGGGCCATTGTCTCAGGATAGGGGGTCGGCCATTTAAGACTGAGATGAGTAGGAGTTTCTTCACTCAGAGGATTGTGAATCTTATTTGTAAAAACAAAGTGAAGTCTGGGTATTCCCAGCTTTCTGCTGATTCAAAGAGTTGATAGTATTTATGAAGTAATCCTTGTCCTTTGTGCCAGAATATCCTCACATCTGCTGCATGTGGTATAATGGGGTGATATTTTCTGTAGTGGTCTTATGAACATGGCACACAAATTTCTTCACTCTATCCCTATTTTGAACTTATGGCTTTTTTATTGCCCTGGCCTACCAGTACTTGGAGTTTTAACCAACAGTCTTTCTACTAATCTTTGATGAACATAAGAACACAAGAATTAGGAGCAGGAGTAAGCCATACAGCACCTCGCGCCTACTCCACCATTCAATAAGATCACGGCTGATCTTCGACCTCAAGTACACTTTCCCGGACGATCCCCATATCCCTTGATTACCCTAGACTCCAAAAATCTATCTATCTCAGCTTTGAATATACTCAATGATTTAGCATCCAGAGCCATTGTGGTAGAGAAATCCAAAGATTCACAACCCTCTGATTGAATAAATTCCTCCTCGTTTCAGTCTTAAATGGCCGATCCCTTATCCTGAGATTATGCCCCCTAGTTCTAGACTCTCCAGCCAGGAGAAACAATATCTCAGCATCTACCCAGTCAATCCTCCTCAGAATCTTCAATGAGATCAACTCTAATTCTTCTAAACTCCATTTAATCTACTCAATCTCTCCTCATAGGACAATCCTCTCATCCCAGGAATCAATCTAGTGAACCTTCGTTGCACTGCCTTTAAGACAAGTATATCCTTCCTCAGATAAGGAGACCAAAATTGTGCACAGTATTCCAGATATGGTCTCACCAAAGCCCTGTACAATTGTAGCAAGACTTCCTTACTCTTGTACTCTAATCCCCTTGCAATAAAGGCCAACATGCCATTTGCCTTCCTAATTGATTGCTGTACCTGCATGCTAACTCTTTGCGTTTCCCTTTTGAGGACACCTAAATCTCTCGGAATACCAACATTTAATAATTTCTCACAATTTAAAAAGTATGATGGCCTAGAAATTTCAGTACGGCAAAAACCTGCTGGTGCCACTGCGGGCAGAAGTTAATGGCAGGTATTTTAGTGCTGCCTGCTAATTTAAATTAGTGCAGCACTAAAATTACAGTGCAACCCTCTTTTTCCGGTGCTACTCTCAGCAGCATGCCTAATGTAGAATGGCCATAGCATCCCTGGAACAAGAACAGCGTTGTCTTAGAGTAAAACTGTTATTTAAGAAAGCAGTGTCGGTCCCTTAAAGGGGAAATGCCTTCTAAAATGAAACAAAAAATCCATAAAAAATAGGCAGTTTCTAGCCCTTAGCGCTCAACTACCTTCTGAAAAAAAATAAACATTAAAAATAATTCCCAAATGGCAGTCTCCAGCTCTTAAAGCTGAACCTCCTGAGCTCCCACCATCACAGAAGTCAGTCTTCAGCCAATTCGATTCACTCCATGTGATATCAAGAAACGGCTGAATGCACTGGATACAGCAAAGACTATGGGACACGACAATATCCCGGCTGTATTGCTGAAGACCTGTGCTCCAGAACTAGCCATGCCTCCAGCCAAGCTGCTCCAGTACAGCTATAACACTGGCATCTACCCAACAATGTGGGAAAATGCCCAGGTATGTTGTGTCCACAAAAAAAAGCAGGACAAATCAAATACGGCCAATTACAGCCCCATCAGTCTACTCTCAATCATCAGCAAAGTGATGGAAGGTGTCATTGACAGTGCTATCAAGCGGCACTTACACAGCAATAACCTGCTCACCAGTGCTCAGTTTGGGTTCCCCCAGGGCCACTCGGCTACAGACATCATTACAGCCTTGGTCCACACATGCACAAAAGAGCTGAATTCCAGAGCTGAGGTAAGAGTGATTGCCCTTGACATCAAGGCAGCATTTGACCGAGTGTGGCATCAAGGAGCCGTAGTTAAATTGAAGTCAATGGGAATCAGGGGGAAAGCTCTCCACTGGCTGGAGTCATAACTAGCACAAAAGAAGATGGTTGTGGTTGTTGGAGGCCAATCATCTCAGCCCCAGGATATCACTGCAGGAGTTCCTCAGGGCAGTGTTCCAGGCCCAACCATCTTCAGCTGCTTCAACAATGACCTTCCCTCCATCAGAGGGTCAGAAGTGGGGATGTTCGCTGATGATTGCACAGTGTTCAGTTCCAATCACAACTCCTCAGATAATGAAGCAATCCATGCCCGAATGCAGCAAGACCTGGACGACATTCAGGTTTGGGCTGATAAGTGGCAGGTAACATTCGGGCCATACAAGTGCCAGGCAATGACTATCTCCAACAAGAGAGTCTAACCACCGCCCCATGACATTCAACAGCATTACCATCGCTGAATCCCCCACCATCAACATCCTGGGAGTCACTATTTGATCAGAAACTTGATGGACCAGCCACGTAAATACTGTGGCTACAAGAGCAGGTCAGAGGTTGGGTATTCTGCAGCGAGTGTCTCACCTCCTGACACACAAAAGCTTTCCACCATCTACAAGGCACAAGTCAGGAATGTGATGGAATACTCTGCACTTGCCTGGATGAGTGCAGCTCCAACAACAATCAAGAAGCCCGCTTGATTGGCAACCCATCTACCACCTTAAACATTCACTCCCTCCACCACCGGCGTACCGTGGCTGCAGCGTGTACCATCTACAAGATGCACTGCAGCAACTCGCCAAGGCTTCTTTGACCAACACTTCCCTAACCCGTGACCTCTACCACCTAGAAGGACAAGGGATGCAGGCGCATAGGAACACCACCACCTCCAGTTCCCCTCCAAGTCAGACACCATCCTGACTTGGAAATATATCGCCGTTCCTTCATTGTCCCCGGGTCAATATTCTGGAACTCCCTCCCTAACAGCACTGTGCGAGCACTTTCACCACATGGACTACATAAGAACATAAGAACATAAGAAATAGGAGCAGGAGTAGGCCAATCGGCCCCTCGAGCCTGCTCCGCCATTCAATAAGATCATGGCTGATCTGATCCTAACCGCCAATCTACTATCTACTATCACAGAACCATCTCCTGCATCTAACAGAATTGCACACACGAAATAGGAGCAGAATCAGGCTACACGGTCCCTGGGCCCGCTTCACTATCCACAGGGCCATGACCGATCCGAACCTAGACTCATGTCCAAATTCCTGCCCGCTCCCCGTAACCCTTAATGCCCTTTACTTCTAGGAAACTGTCTATTTCTGTTTTAAATTTATTTAATGATGTAGCTTCTACAGCTTTTTGTGGCAGCATATTCCATGGACCTACCATCCTCTGAGTGAAGTAGTTCCTCCTCATCTCAGTTTTGAAAGAGTAGCCCCTTATTCTAAGACTATGTCCCCTAGTACTAGTCTCACCCGTCATCGGGAACATCCTCCCCGCATCCACCCAATCCAACCCCTTCACAATCTTATATGTTTCAATAAGATCTCCTCTCATTCTTCTGAACTCCAATGAGTAGAGTCCCAATCTACACAACCTCTCCTCATATGACCACCCCCTCATCCCCGGGATTAACCGAGTGAACCTTTTTTGCACTGCCTCGAGAGCAAGGATGTCTTTCCTTAAGTAAGGACACCAAAACTGTATGCAGTATTCCAGGTGCGGTCTCACCAATACCTTGTACAACTGAAGCAATACCTCCCTATTTTATATTCTATCCCCCTAGCAATGAAAGCCAACATTCCATTGGCCTTCTTAATCACTTGCTGCACCTGCATACTAACCTTTTGAGTTTTGTGCACCAGGACCCCCAGATCCCTTTGCACTTCAGTACTCTCCAGTTTCTTGCCATTAAGATAATAAATTGCTCTAGGATTTTTCCTGCCAAAGTGCATCACCTCACACTTTCCAGTGTTGTATTCCATCTGCCAAATCTCTGCCCACTTACTTAGCCTGTCTATGTCCCCTTGCAGGTTTTTTATGTCCTCCTCACTCACTACTTTCCCTCCCATCTTAGTATCATCTGCAAATTTTGATATGTTACACTTGGTCCCTTCCTCCAAATCGTTAATATAGATTGTAAAGAGTTGGGGACCCAGCACTGACCCCTGTGGAACACCACTAGTTACTGATTGCCAGTCTGAGAATGAACCATTTATCCCAACTCTTTGCTTTCTGTTAGATAGCCAATCCTCTATCCATGCCAGAATATTACCCCCAATCCCGTGATTTTTTACCTTAAGCAATAATCTTTTGTGTGGCACCTTGTCAAATGCCTTTTGGAAGTCTAAATACACTACGTCTACAGCGGTTCAAGACAATGGCTCACCACCACCTTCTCAAGGGCAATTAGGGATGGGCAATAAATGCTGGCCTTGCCAGCAATGCCCACATCATAGAATCATAAAATGATAGAAATTTACAGCACAAAAGGAGGGCATTTGGCCCATCATATCAGTGCTGGCTGAAAAAGAGCTATCCAGCCTAATCCCACTTTCCAACTCTTGGTCCGTAGCCCTGTAGGTCACGGCACCTCAACTGCACTTCCAAGCACATTTTAAATGTGATGAGGGTTTCTGCCTCTACCACCCTTTCAGGCAGTGAGTTTCAGACCCCCACAACCCTCTGGGTGAAAATAGTTCTCCTCAATTCCCCTATAATCCTTCTACCAAGTACTTTAAATCTATGCCCCCTGGTTATTGACCTCTCTGTTAAGGGAAATAGGTCCTTCCTATCCACTCTATTTGGATTCCTCATAATTTTATACACCTCAATTAAGTCTCCCCTCAATCTCCTCTGTTCCAAAGAAAACAACCCCAGCCTATCCGATCTTTCCTCACAGAGAAAATTCTCCAGTCCTGGCAACATCCTCATAAATCTTCTCTATACCCTCTCTAGTGCAATCACATCTTTCCTGTAATGTGGTGACCAGAACTGTACACAGTACTCTAGCTGTGGCCTAACTAGTGTTTTATACAGTTGAAGCATAACCTCCCTGCTCTTGTATTCTATGCCGCGGCTAATAAAGGAAAGAATCCTGTATGCCTTCTTAACCACCTTATCTACCTGTTCTGCTAACTTCAGGGATCTGTGGACATGCACTCCAAGGTCCCTCTGTTCCTCTACTCTTCTCAGTGTCCTACCACTTATTGTGTATTCCCTTGCCTTGTTAGCCCTCCCCAAATGCATTACCACGCACTTCTCTGGATTGAATTCCATTTGCCACTTTTCTGCCCAACTGACTAGTCCAATGATATCTTCCTGCAGTCTACAGCTATCTTCTTCACTATCAACCACATGGCCAATTTTAGTATCATCTGCAAACTTCTTAATCATGCCCCCTACATTGAAGTCTAAATCATTGATATATACCACAAAAAGCAAGAGACCTAGTACTGAGCCCTGCGGAACCCTACTGGAAACAGCCTTCCAGTCATAAAAAACACCCGTCGACCATTACCCTTTGCTTCCTGCCACTGAGCTCATTTTGGATCCAACTTGCCACTTTCCCTTGGATCCCATGGGCTTCTACTTTTCTGACCAGTCTGCCATGTGGGACCTTGTCAAAAGCCTTGCTAAAATCCATGTAGACTACATCAAATGCACTACCCTCATTGACCCTCCTTGTTACCTCCTCAAAAAAAGTTAGTCAGACACGACCTTCCCTTAACAAATCCATGCTGACTGTCCTTGATTAATCCGTGGCTTTCTAAATGATGATTAATACTGTCCCTCAGAATTTTTTCCAGTAATTTGCCCACCACCTAGGTTTGGCTGACTGGCCTGTAATTACTCAGTCTATCCTTTTCTCCTTTTTTAAACATCGGTACAACATTAGCAGTCCTCCAGTCCATCCGGCACCACACCTGTAACCACTATTTCCTCCCTTAATTCTCTTAACAGCATGGGATGCATTTCATTCGGGCCTTGCGATTTATCTAGTCTCAATATTTCCCTTAATATTTCCTCTCTCACTGTGGATTTCTTGCATATGTGAAATGAGGAAGGCACAAGCGTAGAGTTGTGGTGAGGGGAGGGCAGAAAAGCAAGAGGTGCCTGCGTGCAGTCTACATCCCGTGAACGAGTAAAAAAAAAGGCTTTCCACACTTAAGAAAATGGTAAAAGTGCTTCAGCACTAACACAAATGGCTCAACATGCCAGGGAAGGAGCACCCAGGGTCTCACACGCAGCACTCCAGCTTTGTGCAGGGGTGTCAACACTGCAAGAGAGGTCCTCTACCCAGAGGGACCCGGAGGCCCTCCAGAAAAAACGATGTAGGACCAGATCACCGAGGCCATCACTGCCAGCAGTGTTACCCCCACCACCTGGCTCCAGTGCCCAAAGAAGTTTCATGACCTCAGACCAGTGGTCAAGGTCAGTGAATGCTCCTTTAAAAGCCATCTCCTATCAACTGCACCACCAGCCTCGCACACTGCTCAATACATGACCCTCCCGCCATTACTCACCTACTAATAATCTGTGCCAAACATGAGGCACACCTCCCATTCCTAGCTTCACCTCACCCCCTTGGAGGAGACAGTGCTAGCCATTCTTGGCAGGGGCATGGCCGAGCCCTTGGCCAGCGGCAGGGCTGAAAGGATACAAGATGCAGTTATTCTCATATGTTATCCTCCTCTCCCATGCACCTCTAGCTTTCCCCCTTCCCTCGCCATAACTCTACCCTTGTACTTTCCTCATTTCACACACCCAAAAAATCCAGCCTACCCAGCCAGTAGTTGACCAAGGAGAGGGGAAGGATAGTAAAGAAGAAGAAGATGAGGAAAATACACGGTCATTCAATTTGACACTCCCAGCCACTAGTTCGTAGAGGTCATCCAGCAAGGCCATTTGCAGTGTACCCCACTGAAAGTCAGCAGCCTTCCACCAGCCATGCTACAGCCACTGGGGTAGCACTGCATGACATCACTAGGATAGGCAAAGGCACACACAAGACAGTCACTAAGGGAATGCACAAGGGTGATTGGTTGATTTCTTGATGTCATATTGGATGTATATATGGATAAAGTTGGATTGGAAAGTTTGCTTTGTGGTGGCTTTCATTTCAGCATCAGGTCAAAGTTTGCAGACATGGCATCAAGTCAGTGGGTGGAATTGAGGCAGCCGCCATTTTTTTCTAGAAACGGGCCTTAATGGACAATGGTAGGTCCGCAAATTTCTAGGCAATTCCGTTTTATTATTCTTTCTACCAAAGTGAATAATCTCACATTTCCCCACATTATACTCCATTGGCCACCTTATTGCCCACTCACTTAACCTGTCTATATCCCTTTGCAGGCTCTTTGTGTCCTCCTCACAGCTTACTTTCCCACCTAGCTTTGTATCATCGGCAAACTTGGATACATTACACTCGGTCCCTTCATTTAATCGTTAATATAGATTGTAAATAGCTGAGGCCCAAGCACTGATCATTGTGGCACCCCACTGGTTACAGCCTGCCAACCTGAAAATGATCCATTTATCCCTACTCTTTGTTTTCTGTCCGTTAACCAATCCTTAATCCATGCTAATATATCACCCCCAACCCCATGAGCCCTATCTTATGTAACAATCTTTTATGTGGCACCTTATCGAATGCCTTTTGGAAATCCAAATATACTACATCCACTGGTTCCCCTTTATCTACCCTGCTAGTTACATCCTCAAACAACTCTAATATAGTTGTTAAACACGATTTCCCTTTCATAAAACACTGCTGACTCTGCCTTATTATTTTCTAAGTGCCATGTTACCACTTCCTTAATAATGGATTCTGGTATTTTCCCGATGACTAATTGGCTTTATTTAAATTTAAGACTCTAGTTTCAGATTTAATTATGTCACTCTCAAGCTCAACATGAAATTCTATCATATTATGATCACTCTTCCCCGAGGATCCTTTACTATGAGATTACTAATTAACCCCGTCTCATTACACAATACAAGATCTAAAATAGCCTGGTCTCTGGTTGGTTTCATATCGTATTTTTCTTGGAAACTGTCTCGAATACATTCCATGGTTAGGCAGAGTCAAATGGTTTTATGAAAGGTAAAGCATGTTTAACAACTTTATTAGAGTTTTTTGAGGATGTAACTAGCGGGGTACATAAAGGGAAACCAGTGGATGTAGTATATTTGCATTTCCAAAAGGCATTTGATAATGTGCCACATAAAAGTTTGTTACGCAAGATAAGGGCTCATGGGGTTGGGATAATATATTAGCATGGATAGAGGATTGGTTAACAGACAGAAAACAGAGATTAGGGATAAACGGGTCATTTTCAGGTTGGCAGGCTGTAACTAGTGGGGTGCCACAATGTTCAATGCTTGGGCCTCAACTATTTACAATCTATATTAATGACTTAGATGAAGGGACCGAGTGTAATGTATTCAAGTTTCCAGACTACCTTTACCAATTTGATTTGCCCACTCTACATGAAGGTTAAAGTCCCCCACAATTATTGCATTTCCTTTGTTACAAGATCCTATTATTTCTTGATTACTACTCTGTCCAACGGTATAGCTACTGTTAGGATGCCTTCTGTTTTTCTGTGTGAAGTATGGCCTTAAGATTCATATTTGCACAATATCGTGCTGCACAATTTAAAGCCAAAATTAAGGGGAGACAAACGAGGAATGAAAGGATGATGACAGAAGAGGGGAGACAAATCTATTAAGCCAAAGATTCCGCTCTTTTGTGGGGCGGAATTCAGCCGCTGTGGCCGTGAAGGGAATGAGAAATTGGGGCGCAACACTCTTCACTGGATTTCTGCCCCTTAATAGCTGCCACGATAAATTCTAGCAGAAGGGGTGGCACTTCTTCCATCTGCCCACCCCTGATGTCAGTTTGGTTGTGTGTCACAAGGTTCCCAGAAATCCGACCAGATACACTTGCAATGCAGTCAGCAGTGCATACGTGCCATAATAAGCTGCCTGCAGTCCACACTAAGAAGAAATCTGGGACCTACCATGAAGGATCAGGTAAGAAGGTCATTAAATCCTAAGAATTTTTGGCCATATCAGCTGTGGACCGCTCTCACAGAAGAGCAAGGTGCTGCTCAACATCCTGGCTGAGCCCCCTGTATAGCTGGGAACGGTAGCACAGTGGTTATGTTACTGGACTAGTAATCCATGAGGCCTGGACTAATAATCCAGTAGATATGAGTTCAAATCCCACCACTGGGGGAATTTAAGTTCAGTTAATTGAATATAAATCTAGAATAAAAAAACTAGTATCAGTAACAGTGACCATGAAACTACCGGATTGTTGTAAAAACCCATCTGGCTTACTAATGTCCTTTAGGGAAGGAAATCTGCTGTCCTTACCTGGTCTGGCCTATATGTGACTCCAGACCCACAGCAATGTGGTTGACTCTTAACTGCCTTCTGAAATGGCCTCGCAAACCACTCAGTTGTACCAAACTGCTACGACAAGGATTGCAGTGATTCAAGAAGGCAGCTCACCACCACATTCTCAAGGGCAATTAGGGATGGGCCAGTGACGCCCACATCCCGAGAATGAATAAATAAAATAAAGAATCCCTGTACATTCCTGTTTCCCTGGGATTTGGTGGAAAGCCCTGCTGCACTTTTGACATTACAATGTCACCGGCAGAATGTTTACTCTTTTGTCACTGAAGGTATTAGCTCTATTTTCAGAGCAAGGCAATGGAGGATGAGTAGGAAAACCTGCTCACATCTTTGTGAAGTTGGGGAAGGCAGGGCACTCCACACAGGACTCAAACGCAAGCACGGAGCACCGCACACTGGGCCCACTTCCACTGTCAGATCTAAAGATTGAAAATAGCTGACATGATAGTCAATTCTTTTCAATCATTAAATTGTGTATCATATATAGTAGCTTACCAAAGTTTGTTAAACTTTAAAACTTCCCTCTTTTTGGAGGGGTTTGACACCAAGTTGCTTTTGTACTACAGCCAAGGGTGTGCGACCTCTCTTCCTGATGGTTGCTAATAAGGAATTGGCTGAAATGTTTCTTGCTTGTTTGCTCTCACAATATCTGAAGAAAATCAGTATCTTGGAGCTGCCCTATCACCTGTAACAGGACAGAAAACTTGAACCAAAGCATAGACAATCACTGTGCCCATTGTGATGGACAAAGCTTACTGATTTTAATTCTGCTTTTGTTTTTGGTGTGAAGCAATGCCTTTGGTATGTGAATGGCTTATGACTGAAAATCTTGCACCTAGGATTTGCATAATGTTGGCGTCACAGTCAGTGCCTCCACTTTTCGTGTCCTTTCCACAGACTTGAGGACTTGGTGAGTACAATAACAGAACTACAGGGATGAGCTCTGAGGAGCTGAATGGTCTTTTCTCATCCCTAACTTTTCTTGTGTTCTCATGGGAAATAATAGCTGTGAAACAGAAAAACAACATTGAAAGCACTATATTAACTGGACAATACTTTTAAACTTCATGGAAGTTTATGTCGCATCAGATATCCTAACTTGGGATTTCAAGGTTAGCTGGTAAACATCCAGCAGAAAGAGGAATCAGTTCCTGTAAGTGATACCCAGTTGAGTCTCACACAGTTCAAAGTTCAGATCTTAGCTGGCTGACACTTTATAAATAACAAAGACACTTAAAGAAATACCCCAGGGAAGCCACATAAAATCATATTTGTGAATCTGACCCCGCCATCCCATAAATCAGGAATGTGTGACCATTGCATTATTCCCCTGTTTGGTTTTGAATGCTGTAATACTTTGAAAATGAGTTTGGGCTAATACAGGAGTGGCATCAGTCAAGTTTATGCTCCCAGTGCTGACCATTGCTATATATGTGTGATATAGTCAGGGATTCAAGAATAATCAGCTGGAATGCTCATATCAAATATATTTCGAGTTTGATTATTTAATTCCTTTCTAACTTACTTTAATCTGATCTGCAACAAGAGCTGAAGTCTCCTTGAAGAGAACAAGGCTGATCAAAATGCTTCAAGATTTTTAGTCATAAGCCATTCATGTACCAAAGGCATCACTTTACACCAAAAAAAGCTGAAATCTTATAAGAATATACATTGTCTCTCCAGCTAACACTTCATTTGGGGTGAAACAGGAGGGTCATGGATTCAGCATCCAGTGCTCCATTGCATTACATTTCATTTTCAAGCACTGTAATACTCTGACAGTAGGCATTAACTCAATATATGGGACTCAATATATGCATATAAATGTCAAGATTTCTTAACCTTAGGAACTGATAGATTTCAGAATTACAATCACAAATATGATTTCGATAACCTTCCACTTAAACTTCACTTCAACCATTTATTACTAAACAAAACCTTCTGAAGAAATGTATTTTTTAAAGATTTACTGCAAAACAAGTTTCACATGTTGAGTTATTTTAATAAATCCCTCTAATAGACTTTACAAGGGCTGTTGATATTCAGAATAAAGCCAAAGATGTACCTCTTCCTTCGTTTGATGAAAGCACAGACTTGTTTTCCATGTTGTCTTACAGTTAGATTGGGTCTCGCATTTCAGATTAATGAAGAACAACGTCATTACAGCACTATATACAGAATATATATGCAGTTAATTGATTACTTTGTGGTCAAAGATCGACTGATACAGATCTAGCTGTTGCTACATTAGCTGATAGGCACAAGTGAGTTTTTAACATTTAGTTTAAAATTAAATAAATACCAATGCGTGCTAGAGACATGTGATGCAGTTTTAAAAAAATGAGTGCTTCAGAATTGTTGAACAGAGTTTTTCAATTGAAAAATATCTCTTTAATTTTCTAAGAAAGTGATTTTGTTTTTTGTAATGAACCATTTAATAATCCAGCTGCTCTGGTTAGCAGTCCATGCACTTACTAGCTCAGTTAGTAAATTCACCAACGACACTCTTGAGTTAACACAAGCCATTTGTAAAACTGTATATTCTCTAACTTTTATGACTTTTTAATGAAAAAGAAAAAAAATTGTCAAACTAAGATACAGATACAACTTTTTTATGAGCAAAATAGACAATTGGGTAGAAATTCTGGGTAGTATGATCTTTGGAATAGTGGCCACTATACAAAAAGATATATACATTGCACAAAGCACCAACACTGACAGTGCAATGATATGGCTGTGCTTTTAATCACACCAACCTATTTCCCTTTTTTGTAAAGTGTTGTAAGTCATGAGTCATCTCAGACAACGCAAAAAGCTAAATTCTTAAATAAGTTTGGTACAAAATAGATACATTTAATGTGATATAAAAAAAAGCTTTAGTCATATTAGCCTAAATGAGAAGATTCAAAAAATGTACACACTTTCAGGCAATGCCCTCAGAAAAGTTTGTCGAAGTAAGTCCTCACTCTCCTCAAGTTCTGCATTTATCCAATACATTGTTCATTGGGACACACATGCTAGAACATTGCAGCTGAAGCTGCAGAAGGACATGGAGAATTCTCTTTAAAAACTGTGCATGGAAGAGAATGATGGTTAATGCACACAGGAAATGATGTCACACAAGGATGAAACGGCACAACACAAACAGATTTTCTTGGAAGTTTTCAGCAACATGGCTAGGAATACTGTAACCCACAAAGTACGTGGCATAAACAGTAAGTGACTCCAGACGTATTGTTTTTCCTGAAAAATATTTTCTGAACTTTTACTAGGTTCAGAACTGGAACAGTGAACAAAATAACATTTATATCCTTCCACAGGTGAAAGAGAGAAAGGGAACCTGGAGTGCAATGAAAGAGCCATTATCTTTGCTGTCATCTAGAAATCCAAACTTCATTTGCCTGTAGAGCTCTTCCTCTGTATAATATTTTGCAGTTCCACCCATAAGCAGGAGAGCCGATTGATGTGTCTTGCCCCAAATCCACCAAAAAGCTAGAAAGTGGAAAGTCGAAAACTGAGATGACTGTGATTTCTGAGTAGAATAATGCACACAGGCCCCATTGCTCAATGGTTCAACTCTCTGAAAGGTAAATGCTTTTCAAGGGCAAACTAGCTTAACCTCCTGTTTTTCCTTTACACACACAGTCACATTCTTCATGGTGCTCCAATCCCACATCTGCCAGAGATTTCTGCAATGGTTTTCCAGGGCTCCTATATCGCAGCTGAAGAACCTGAAAGAATTGTAGACCATTAAATTAAAACACCGTGCAAGGTGAAAGGATTTTACTTCTGTCACGATTAAATTTTTTCAAACACTTTTTGTGTCTTCCATTACTAGCATATAAAAGGGAATGATACACCCGGATTACGCCGCTAATCATTAGAGATTCTGTTCCTACAACAAAGCTCATGTTTAAAGCTGTCTTTATAAAACAAATGTGACCTAGGTATCAGTGCCCAAATTCTCACTTGGGCTTCTGGAAACTCAAGCAATGTAAAGTAGCAATGATATGCATTGCACCACTGGACTGTGTCACCTAGACCTCCGTAGAAGTGAATACCAACATTAAAACATCAGTAACAACAAAAAGGAATCTGTTAAGTATGATGGAAATGCAATATTTCTCAGCATTCTTATATCAGTAAAGTAAAAGTATAAGTAAATAGTTTTTAATCTGATAAAATAGGTTACCGATGTGGTGCAACTTTGTTTTTACAGTTGGTGATCCCAACTGAATATCACACTTGTCACTTCATCGCTTGTATTTTATTTGGTCAGACCAATGGTTGGAAAATAAATTTCATCACACAGTTGTCCATCAGCTATATATGGTAGATCTTTAATCCACTGATCTCTGTCAATCTCAGAGCCATTTTGGGATATCTGAAGTCAATAACGAATAGCTCTAGTGATAGGATATTGATTTTGAATCCCAACCTCGGCACTAAATCTGGGAATGGATACCAAGCAAACTGCATACCCAAAGTGGCCCTACATTTCTCCTTCCACCTTCTTCGGGCCACCTGTCCTCCCTCTCTCCTGCTCTTCTTTCTCCACCTTTCCTTCCATCACTCTATTCCAGTCCCCTCTTGTGATTATCCTTTCCTCTCCCTTTCTGCCCTCCTCCTGCCTCTCTCCCACTCTCTTGTTTTGGTCCCATTATCCACAACCCCATCCACCCACCCCCCAACCCTGCTTGATCTGAAAAATACCTTTGGTCTTGAATTCCTATATGCAATGCCATGGGAGACCAATGAATTAATATAAAAATAAACAAGGCATGTATTGTACCATTTTTGACTATTCTTTCAACTGCAACATGCCATTTTCTTTGCACCTTTTTATTATTCATTTATATTTGGAGCATGAGAACTATGGGTTGTTGGGATCGGCCAAAAAAGTTAAGCAGATTATTCAGATTAATAGGAACAATTACTCCTGCTTCCTACTTACACAGACAGGATTTATGAACGTGCTGGAAAGTTATTAGTTCTGATTGGAGTGCACTCGCTGAACTTTAAGCAACAATTAGACTTTTAGGACGAGTCCTTGGATGTTCATGTGCAGGATCTCAAGGTTTAAAACATTCCTATTTTACAGAAGTTTGCACCTCCATCATTCTGCCCAGCTAAGATTAGAACAGCTTTATTGCACAGCATTATTGCAATGTTATTACCCTGAGATTTTTTGTGTGAAAAGAATCATTCAACTAGCTACTAGATACCTCGTGGTATTTTTTTGAGACTTTGATGGGGACACATTGACAATCTTGGCAGCCGAGGGAGCAGCAGGCACAGTTTCCTCCGCAACGCTTTACCAGTAGACAGCCAGGCCAGTAGATGGTATCTGTCCGTTTGAGTTCCTCCCTCAGAGACACTGATATGTTGCGTGGTGTGCAGCTGTACAGCTTCACTTCTTCTTTCAGCAAGTTCAGATCCACTGCATTAACAAGAACAAGGACACCTCTATTAGTTTCCTAATGCTTCCAGCAATCTCAATAGAATATTTAAGAACACAAGGTTATGGCATAATAGCGGGCTGTTCTGTCCATATAGATCAATGTCCAAGTATCACCTAACTGTTTTTGACCTTCAATTCCCTACCTGTTAAAACTTAGCTCATCTTATGTTGTGTTCCAGGTTTATGAAAGGGAATGGAATAGAAGGATATGTTGATAGGGTGGGAGGAGGCTCATGTGGGGACCTGTTAGACCGAGTGGCCTGTTTTTGTGCTATAAATTCTATGTAATTCTATGTAAAATAAAATAAATAGCATTACAGAAATAAAGCTTAGGATGTTGTTTTGTACAATCTATTGAGAAATATCAGCATGCTAAGGAAGTTTTGAGCCTGATTTTCTGAAAGAAAATTTTCTTTTCAGTTTGCTGAACTTGTATATCTGTAATTAACTGTTAAATACTGCAGCTATTATTTTAGCTACAAACAATTCATTAACCAGCTTTGCCATTTATATAAGGCTACTTGAAAACTAAATCCATTTTGGTTTGTGTCTATTTTGATTTAATTAAAAAATCCAATTAGTGATCGAATGCAGATGATCCTATCCCCTGAAGAAAAACAGGCATGCATAATGGGCATTTTGCTGTTTTTGCAGCTCATTTTGTGCATTCACCATATTAGACTGAGAGTTTGTGGAATGTGCCATTATGGGAAGATTTGTAAAAGACTTTTGTTTCCCAAATGTTATTATTGTATTGTGTGAACTGAAACCATCTGATTTGCATGGCAGTCTAGCAGCTGTGTAGCTGGGCTATCGGTCTACCTGGTGGTCTATTGAAAGTAATGGATCTGAGGCATTTATTTCCCTTATGGTTCTGGAAGGTTCTCAATTGTCATTTTTTTGATGGAGTCTTAATTTGAACTCTGACTAAACTTATTGCTTGGTAGACAAAGTTAACATGTGCAAGAGAATTTTAATTTGAATAAATCTTAACAAATTTAGATACAGGAGTATCATATCACTGTCAACACATTTCAGTGGAAAACTGTTATGTGCAACAGCTTAGAACAGACTGAATAAATACATATAATTCAAATAGGTTCATCAACATGTCTAATGGCTTGTTAACCCTTTTAGAATAAACAAGTCGATCTTCCATGGTGTTACATATATGTTAAATCAAGATTAAGTGTAATCCTCAGATAAAGCATGGTTAGGGGGCAGGGGATGTAATTGCACCAAGGCAGGGGAAGGTGCGAAGGGGTAGGAGTCAGATAGGAGGGATGAGGAAGGAGAGGAGGGCATGATGGGGAGAGGGGAAGGAGAGGGGAGTGGGAAGCAGAGAAAAAGAAATGGGAAGAGGGAGAGAGTAGGAGACAGGGGTTGTAGTGTACACGGGCTGCTGGTCTGTTGGGGAGGGGGGTTAATTATTGAGCATTTTGCTTGTCACTGGGGGGTAGGTTTCATCAAGGCTAGTAATGGTGCTCAGTGGTACGATTGCTTACAATATGCCATAAACGCCAACTTTCACACCTTTAAAAGCAGGTCCTTTAGCTGTGCGCTCTGTTATTCTGTTGCTACAAATCAGTCCTCAACGACTTCCTGGGGTAAAAATGTAATTTTCTCAACCAACATTATTTTTTCCACTACTGCTGGAAGATTCAATCTGCTGTACAGTTTGTGTCCTGGTTTAATATGTTGAGTATTTGCAGTCTGCTCCAGGGATCTGTAGCGCAGGGCCTACAGAGAATCTGTAGATGTTAACCAAAGGTACTGTTTTTTGCATGAGTTGGCCCTGTTGCTGGGTGGGTGAAGGAGATTATATTGTACTACATGTAATTAATGACAATCAGTTTATGAAGCAATATTCTAATCATTAGGGATCAAGAATGATTGATACGATGTGGTTGGGCTGCTCTGCATTCAAGGTCTGCAGTTACACTTAATAATAGTACTTGGAAAGTGTGTCGTCCTTTTCTGCTTTTTAAATTTATCAAGAACACAGAGGGAAATTTTGGACATTGATATTTATGCCTTTGTTACTTCTCGACTTGACTATTCCAGTGCTCTCCTGGCGAGCCTCCCATCTTCCAACCTCCATAAACTTACGCTCATCCAAGACTAAGTCCCGTTCACCCATCATCCCTGTGCTCGCTGACCTACAACGCCTCAATTTAAAAAGTCTCATCCTTGTTTTCAAATCCCTCCAGGGCCTTGCCCCTCCCTATCTCTATAACCTCCTCCAGCCCTACAACCCTCCAAGTTATCTGCGCTCCTCCAGTTCTGGCCTCTAGTGCATCCCCAGTTTTAATCGCCCAAACATTGGCAGCCGTGCCTTCAGCTGCTGAGGCTCTAAGCTTTGGAATTCTCTCCTAAAACCTCTCTGCCGCTCTACCTCTCTTTCCTCTTTAAGATGCTCCTTAAAACCTACCTCAACTGCCCTAATATCTCCTTATGTGGCTCGGTGTCAAATTTTGTTTGATAATGCTTCTGTGAAGCACCTTGGGACGTTTTACAACATTAAAGGCTATATAAATGTAAGTTGTTGTTGTTGTGATTTAATTTAGATTCGCTATGGGAGGTACTCAAACTATTTTTCTTATGTTCCAGAAAGGGAAGGTCAGTAGAGCGGGGCTGTCATGTAATGTTAGTAGGGGACCATTGTGCATAATGGGTGACATCACATGACCCTCACAGCTCCACTTACAGGCACTATACCAATGGAATGCTGCGGCTGTGCACTGTTTAAATATATAATAGGTGGCAGGTCTTTACTTGTCTGGGGTTATTTTGAAGCCCCAGGAAAACGTCCCAAAATACCTGGTCTTGGTTTTCCCAAGCCCGCTCCACGCAGCCCCGGGAGAGAGAGAGAAAAAAAAATACCTGGTCTTGGTGCCAATTTGTAGAAGTTGTCGCTCCCTAAGTATCCAAGGCTAAATCTTCAGACCAAACTGTAGTGCCTGTCTAATCTCCAGATCTCTGAGACACTGGGCTGGATTTTGCCAATGGGGAGCTTTTGGAGGCGGGACTCCCACTTGTCGGGTTTCAGTCCCGCCTCCATCAACTTCTGGCCAACCCACGCTATTTTCCCTTGATTGACCTTGTTAAGCCCACCCAGCGGGCTCAGCAGGCCAATTAAGGGAAAGCCGGTTACAGCGAATGTTTCATCTGTCAATAATATTTGACAGATGAATTGTTATCGTTTGACAGCTCTGTGAAGCTGTCAAACACTGACATTCTCTGTAGTTTGATGAGTTCTTGTATTCAAGCCTCATCAAACCTCTTTCTTTTGCAGAAATTAGATGGTTGTTGCATTGGAGAATGCAGCAGCCATCTGTCATCTCTGCCGCGGAGGTGCGAGACTTTCTGCATACCCAACTCTTGAAGCCTGCAGGAAGAAACAAAGGTAAGTAAACTTTTTCTATCACTTTCCACTTACCTCACATACTCACCTCTCCACACTTGCACCCATCACTTACCTTCACAGCGCACCTTTGCACCCCTCCGACCCCCGCAGACCCACTGCTCGCCTTGCTGACCCTGGCGGGGTTCGGAGCCTTCGGGAAGCCCACACTTGTGTGGATAAAATGGGGATAATCTTCTTATCTGCCTGTTAACTACCTGTTAACAGGCAGATAAGTGGCACTAATCCCCTTCCCACCTCCAAGGAGACGGGACCCGGCGCGGGTCGGCTACCCGCCTCCTGGCAAGATGGCACCCGCCCCCACATTCTGCCATTTTCCCGGCAGTCCCGCCTCCCCAGGGCTAGCAAGATCGCACCCACTGAGTCACTGGCAGTGTATTGTACCTACACAGCAGCTTAAAAAGTAGAAATGGCAGGGGGAAGGCAGAAGGTCACGTTTGCATCACCTGACCTCTCCCCACCATCCCACCAATCGGTTCCATTCCTGATGCAATCAGTCACAGTATTCAATTATTCCCTGAACCCATGTGTAACTGTGTATTATTATAATTCTGTGCAGATATTTTAGGTAGTAACTCGTGCTCTCCCATGACATTGCACACATAGGAGGGGAGGGACAATTTATGCCTGAAAAAACATGGCTGGAAATTTCCCCTAAAAAACGGGTGGGTTTGGAGCTTGGGGGCAGTTAAAGTGTTAAAAATGGGATTCCCGACTTGATCCCACCTCCCAACCAGCCCACTTCTGGTTTTAACGGAGGCGGGACGGGGTGGGTGACCAACCTGCTCCCAGGGGGCGGTACGTCAATTTAAATATTATAGTGAGGTTGAAAGCCTCTTTTTTAACCTCCATTTTCAATTTAACTGCCTGTTGACGGGTTTCGTACAATTCGTGAAACCCGGCAGTTAAAGCGAGGTGGGGACTGCTGCATTCAGGAGGTAAGTGGTTTTATACCTACCTCCTGATCCAGGGTCCCTACCATACCCACCACCTGCGATCGGAGACCCCCGACCCCCTCACGAGGCCTCTGATCGCCTTCCCAGGCCTCCGATCACCACCATGAGGCCTCCCCCCCAACCCCACCGATGATGCTGAGGCCAACCACAATCCTCCGGTGCCCGACCCCGATCCTCTCTCCTCCCCGGCCGACCCCCCGACCCCCCGATCCCCGGCCGACCCCCGATCCCCGGCCGACCCCCTGACCCCCCGATCCCCGGGCGACCCCCCGATACCCGGCCGACCTCCCGACCCCCTGACCGACCCCCCGACCCCCTGATCCCCGGCCGACTCCCGATCCCCGGCTGACCCCCCGATCCCCGGCCGACCCCCCGACTCCCGATCCCCTGTCGACCCCCCGATCCCCGGTCGACCCCCCGATCCCCGGCCGACCCCCCGATCCCCGGCTGACCCCCGATCCCCAGCTGACCCCCTGATCCCCAGCCGACCCCCCGATCCCCAGCCGACCCCCCGATCCCCGGCTGACCCCCCAATCCCCGGCTGACCCCCCGATCCCCGGCTGACCCCAATGTCTGACCAACTCCCCCCCCCTGCCCCACAGCTCCCCAACTAAGCCCAACATGATCTACGACCAAGCCCCCTGTCCCCCCCCCGACACCCATCCTTCCCCCGGACCAAACCCTCCCTCCTTCTCTGCAGCCACTGGCCTACCCACCCGCAGCCAGCCAGCCTCTCAATCTGACTGGCTGCGGGAGGGAATCCGAGGCCTCACATGCAAATCAGGCCCTGCCCTTAAAGTCGGCAGGGCCTGTGGGAAACCAGGCCTCCCGGGTTTCTTGCCTGCCTCGGAGGCACCACCGCCCCCAACCTGCCTGCCTCCAGAAAATTCCGACCCATGTGTCTGGTAGTTAGAAATTGGCTGCCCCATTGATGGCGAAAACCAGTCAGATCCAATTTTCAAGGCAGGCCTGTAAATTAGTGAGCATCACACCTGCCTGTTTCAGGTAGGAAGCTGCTTGAATATGCAAATCGGGGTCCTGCACCTGTTATAGGCCCCTTTTGCAATTTACAGGTACAAATGGACAGAGTGTGCGCTTAAAGGGATTGATGGTGCCTGCTCAAGAAAAGGCTCAGAAATTTTGGTGGGATAATTTTTATGGGGCCAGGAAGAGCAGGAGTGCTTCTCCTGGCTGCACAAAAATATTGCGGCCTGCTGTCGGCTCGTGCTTAACCCCTCTGCGATCAGTTCTCCCTCCAAGCCAGACCTGCGATCAGCAAGCTGCCGGTTTGGCCTGCATCTCTCTGGCAGCATTCAAATCAGGCCCGAACCTGGAAATGGTTTGACCTCCAGATGGCGGCTTCGAGCGGCTGTTCCACGACTTAATGCCCATTTCGGGCAGAAATCCAAAATCCCTCTTCTCCCACCCTGGGAGTCAAGACCAAGTGTAGTCTTCAAGTCAGCAGGGTGATGAGTTGGAAAGTGTGGCTTTGTGTAAAATTTAACAGGGAATTTGTTGAGCCTTTGCTCATTGTCAGCGCTCGACAGCCCTTTAAACTTTACTGGTTGAGACAGGAGCATCTAATATCTTTTAATTCTCCTCTGAGACAGTGGGTGATCATTTAGGTAATATTTTGTGTTCTCCTGTGAGGCCTGTACCTCTGAACTGTAAAGGAAGGTGTATTAGTTTGCAAATTCTCTGTTGATTTTAGAGAGGTCATTGGTGATTTGCTGTCTGCTTTTCAGATTGATGTTTGGCTTGATTCTGCTCTATTCTGCTCCTGCTTGTGTAGAGTGTACTCTAGAGGGCTAACTTTAGGAATGTGCACTCCCAGTGCAGAACTTCACCCGCCAGGAATGCATGGCAGGAAGTTGCGGGCACTCTCCATGATTTTAATGGACAGGAAATTGTGGCTAGTGTGGCCATAATTTCATGATATTTGTTCCTCTTGGGCGAGGCTGCCACGTTCTTCAGATCATTTTTTAAGAGTGCTCCAGGGAAAGCTTGCTCACAGGGAGCACGCAGATAGGGCTACTGTGGCTCCATGTGTGATCCCTCACTGCAGACACAGGATTGCGGAAGAATCGCCCCTTAAATTCCATTCACTGGCATGAAAAGCATCCGTGAAGCAACAATCCGACTTGGATTACTTTCAACACCATTTCCCAGAAGCTCCGTGGCTGCCATTTTGAAAATTAAGTTGGCAACAAAGAAAAATAAACTTTACCAGCCTCCCTTAGATCAAAGAGTAAGTGCTGTACTGAATCAGAGTCAGTAGGAAGTTTCAGCCCCATGAGTCAATATACAAACAAAAAAAGTGAAATACTTTGGAAAACCACAGTTCAGCCACTTCATGGAATTAGAACACAATGTTAAAATTGTGATTACAGGAACTGTACATTTAATTCCATACCATTCAATAATTGAACTCTTGATTTTTAAAACTATCTACTTAGTAAAAAAACCTTTCTTCTAATTTCATGATTCCTTCATCAATCATATCAGTTTACATAAATTCTATATTCCAAAGTTTCCAATGAATACCTGTATTTTTCTACATCAAGGTGGCACACACACAAACTCATCAGTGCGGACAGATTGTATTTGCTTCTGCTGTCAAATGAGTAAAAAAACAAAATCCTCAATGGACCCCATGAAACAATTGTAAGGAATCACATGGTGTGTGATTAAAGGTACCATACTATCAGGAGTTTCTATAGGGGGAGAATATAGACTCCTTGGGAGGGACAATCAGAGGATAGGTCCAGTCATATCACTCAAGCTGGGACATATCCTTCAATCCGCAGCGCATTGAAAGGGTGGAATTCACACCAGTGCTTGGGACCAGAGAATGATATTCTATGAAACTGGCAAATCAGCTGGAGTTTTGCTGGCAGCTGCTGCCTTGCTGTTTTTAAGATGGGATACCCTAATTGAAACAGGGTAGTTGAGAGCTATATGCTGTGATACAGTTTCACAGAGACTGGAAAGCCTCTGGTACCTTGCCCAAGTGGACATTCTTCAGATGCAAGTCTAGACATGAGTACCACCTATTTGTGAATATTTGATCATTTTAAAATAAAATCAAGAAGATAAAAATCCAGCAGAAACACTTTCAGATTGGGAAATGAGACCCACACTACGTATTAATTAATGAGACCATGTGGTTGTCCCTTGTGTAAGCTCTGCGGTAGGCTGGATAACAGAGGCGTGATGTCATAATTCGGGAAGGCAATGTGGAAATCAAAACATACTTGTGGGTAGCAGTCTACTCTGAAAAATGTCTTTTAATTATGTCTGAAGAAGAAAAATCTATTGGAGCACATTAAGTACTCCTTTGCTATCATTCACATTTGTTCAAACTGGGATCTGAGCCAGGAGTTCACATTGGGTTGGATGAAGTACCACTGGGCCTGGATGATGTAGCATTGTTTAAGTGGTCTAGTCCCAGACTGTTTGACAGGAAAATTCCAGCCTCTGGCAAGTATTCACACTTATCAGACTAGGAGCAGCAGCAAGCGGGAATCTGTACAGTATATCCCTATGGAAAAATGCTATCAGTGCAGTGCTATGTATGTAACTGACTTCATAAAAATGTCTGGGCCACTCTTAACTTGACAGTATTTAAACAGACAGTTATACAACACCTTGAAAGTTTAGCCCTGTAACAAACAAACACATAAATCCAACAGTGATTCAGTGTTACTGTATGGAGGAGTCGGTTATTTCATTTGTCTTTGGGAAGTTTTATGACTCCTGTTTCTCCCCTCCCCCGCCCCACTGTTGTGTAGGAAACAAATAAATAAACTTTTAGTCTTACTATGCTAACCTGCAAAACTGTGAATAATCATATCACCAGGGCAGCTTGCTTCAGTAGGAATTCATACTGGACAAGCTCATTTTTCTCAGTTTGCATTAGCAGGTATTCCACTGAAATTAAAGCAGAAGGTAATAGCCAAGCACTGTACTTTTATCTGCTCAAAGTTTCTGATGCCATAGTGGAGACGTGGAAAAACCATTCAGCTTTATTTGGGCATTAGCCTGTGATCTGTGCCTTCACAAAGCTGCAGCAGATTAAACTTTTTTTTTAAATTCAGTAGGAGCCAAAAGTTGATCAGCAAAGCGCAAGGGTACTCGATTTTAAAATTCTTGTGTTCAAATCCCTCCATGCTTCGCCGCTCCCTAGTTCTGTAACATCCTCCATCCCTACAACCCTCTAAGAACTCTGTGTTTCTCCAACTCTGGCCTCTCGTGCATCCCCCACTTCCTTCACCCCACCACTGGCAGTCGTGCCTATAGCCATCGAGGCCTTGAGCTCTGGAATTCCCTCCCGAAACCTCTACATCTCTTCACCTCTCTCACCTCCTTCAAGATGCTCCTTGAAACCTACCTCACCCATCCTAATATTTCCTTCTTTGGCTCAGTGTCAAATTTTGTGTGATTACACTCCTGTGAAGTGCCCTGTGATGTTTTACTACATTAAAGGAGCTATCGAAATGCAAGTTGTTGTTGTTGTTGTTAGTGGCAGCACTCTCACCTCTGAGTCAGAAGGTTGTGGGTTCAAGCTCACTGTTAGAGGTATTGGCCCGTAATTTGCGGTCAGTGGTGAAGCAAAGACGTTTGCCCCTAGACCTGAAGTAAGCTTCCCACCAAAATGACGCACTCTCTGTGGTGAGAAGTTCGGCTTTGCCGATGTTCAGTTGAGATCAGTGCAAGTTAATGGGGAATCCCTAACGCGAGCTGCTGTGACGTCAACAAGCTGTCTAAGCAGCCAATCACAATGCAGAATTCTCACAGACTGGGAACCAGGAAGAGAATAAGTTCCTTTTATTCTAACTTTTTAAAAATGTTATAGAGAGCAAAACAAAGATTGGGGCGCTCACATGGGGAAAAGGTAAACCTGAAATAAAGATGAACAAACACTAAAAAATTTTTTTAAGTTTCTTAAAAATTGTAATTTTTATTAAAATGGGTAAATTTGACACTCCATAAAATTTAAATTAGTTTTTCAGGGCCATAACATTTGTTCAGCAGTCAATACGCTGTTAAGACCCCAGTTACACCTAATCCAAAAGGGTCTAACATTTAATGGGGTATTTAACAGTGATATTACTGCGGAAAAGCCCAAGTTTTTGACAGTTTCACTGATTTCCCTGATTACACTGTTTACCGGCAATAGGGGGGTCCAGAGCGCAGCCAGTGTTGGAGCAGTGAATGACTAACCGTAACTTCAGGATTTCCGCGTTAGGATGGCCATGCGCTAAATCCTGAAGCTGCGGTCAGTTTCAAAGGGATAATAACAGTGAACGCTGTTCTTTCGCTGTTATTACCCACCACAAAATCCAGGCCAATATCTTTCCGATGAGATGTTAAACTGAAGCCCTGCCTGCCTGTTCAAGTGGAATGGAGCCTATAAAGAGCGGGAGAACAGTATTTGGAGTTTAGAAGGAATGAGAGAGGGTAGTTCAGAGGAGCAATGACCATAATAGTACCAATAAAAAAGAAAAAGTTAAGGAAGATTGCAAGGGAGAGAGAGGTTGCATGCTGGAGGTGAGAGAGGGGGCAGCTACCACACTGCTGAGGACATTGGCACATACTCGGCACTAGATTAGAGTGATTGAAGAATGGTAAATATACAAATCCAATACTCTCAAATAACTGCACCAGTTATAGCTTCCTCTTTCATGCAGAAACCATGTGAAAGGCCCTCTTTATAATACCCATCACTATAACACACAATTTGCTGCTTTCCAAGACAGACAAGTGAGGGTCTGGGTTTGGGGAAGCGGAAATATGTACACACATGCACAATTAGACTGCTGGAAATCAGACTCTGTCATGAATCCTGCAGTACCCAATGCCCCATTATATGTTTATTTTGGAACAAAGGACAGCCACATCAATAACGAATGGCTTCTCAATGAGCTGAAGTCAATTTTCTTTGTAAAAAGTTCCACATTGCCCAATTTGAATTACCCTGAGGTCCCAATTGAAATTGGCACTCATGTTCTTGGAGATATTTATGAATACTTGAAGGTGCATCCACTTTTATGTTTTGGGGAAAATATGGTTCTGCTCTACAGCTGAGCACTCGGGAGCGGAGCCTAAAAAGAACGGGACAACCGGCAGCTGAGCATTCAGGAGCGGAGCACTCAGAGCAGAGCCTATAAAGAGAGTGCAAAAACAAGTGCAAGAAGCAATCTGAGAAAGTGACGTCACAGTCAATGGAGAGGGAGGAGACTTGGACCTCAGGAACTCAAGCTAAGTGTTTAATTTATTATACACATTCTAATTTTAAATATCAAACCTAAATTAATGTATAAATAAATAACCAGATTATATCTAATTATATCTAAGGGGATAAAATAAACTAAGTAGAGGATACCAACATTAAAGGGATCCAAATTGCATTAAATAAATATATGGTATATACAAATAATAATAAATCGGACTAATTACAAATTACTTTGATATCAATCTAATCCATCAACTAATTAATACTAGACCTGAATCAGTTTTTAGCTCTAGAGATAAATTACTGCTAACAATAAACAAATAAATAAAGTCTAGAAATGTCAGTACAGGGTATGTGTTGGGACTATAATATGTGGGAGCTTGTGGACAGTGAAACTGTCCTGGATCGCCACATCTGCAGGAAATGTTTCTACCTTGAGTCACTCCAGCTCAGAGTCCTTGAGTTGGAGTGTGAGTTAAAGACACTCTGACAGATAAGAGAGGGGGAGGAATTTCTGGATAGTTTTCTCCAAGTACTTTACCTCACCTTCGGGGAAACCACAGGTGCAGAAAGGGGAAAGTATGACTGTCAATCAACAAGGTAGGGGGAATAGAGGGGAGGTAGATGAGTAGGTCCCACAGAGCCTGGTCCTATCGAACAGGTACAATATAGTTGATACCTATGAGGATAAGGAGAAAGAATGTGGGAAGGACAGCCACAATGCTGCTCTAGGCATTGTAATGCAGAGGGCTATCCAAAGGGGAAGATGCAGAATAGAAACATAATAGTTATTGGGGATTCAGTAATTAGGGGGATATATAGTATTCTCTGCAGCCATGATTGAGAGTCCCGATGGGTGTGTTGCCTACCTGGTGCCACGGTAAGGGCTGTAAAGGAACCTAGAAAGGGAGGAGGAAGATCCAGTTGTCATGGTTTAAGTTGGGACCAATGACATAGGAAAGAACAGGGAGGAGGTCCTGCTGAGGGAGTATCAGCAGCTACAAGCTAAATTAAATAACAGGACCTCAAGGATAATAATCTCAGGATTATTACTCGAGCCACGTGCAAATTGACATAGGGACAATCAGATTAGGAAAGTTAACACATGGCTAAAGGATTGGTGTGGGAAAGAGGGGTTCAATTTCAAGAGACACTAGCACTGGACTCTAGGGGAGTCAAGGGATATGGGGATCAGACAGGAAAGTGGAGTTGAGGTCGAAGGTCAGCCATGGTCGTGGTCATATCGGTATCAACGACATAGGTAGAAAGAGGGATGAGGTCCTGCAGGCAGATTTTAGGGAGTTAGGAAAGAGATTAAAAAGCAGGACCTCAAAAGTAGTAATCTCCGGATTACTCCCAGTGCCACAAGCAAGTGAGTATAGAAATAGGAGGATAGAGCAGATGAATGCATGGCTGGAGAGATGGTGCAGGAGGAAGGGCTTTAGACTCCTGGGACATTGGGACCGGTTCTAGGGGAGGCGGGACCAGTACAGGCCGGACAGGTTGTACCTCAACAGAGCTGGTGCTCATGGGGGGCTTTGCTAGTGCTGTTAGGGAGGGTTTAAACTAATTTGGCAGGGGGATGGGCACCAGGATGTAGCATTAGAAAGGAGAAAAAAGGTGCACAAAGGATTGGGAGAGACAGATAGCACTAGAGTAAGAAATAGTACGGTATTAGGTGGGGTCAGACTAAGAGAATACAAGAAAGTCTAAGATAGGTGCAGTACATGTGTGTGAATGCACGAAGCTTGGTAAATAAGGTTGGTGAGCTGCAGGCGCAAATAGCCACATGGGAATGTGATGTCATGGCGATAACGGAGACTTGGCTCAAAAAAGGGCAGGATTGGGTACTAAATATTCCTGGATATAAGGGGGGGAAAAATTGGCTTGTGCCCCCTAGGGGGCGATAACTTTTAGCGCCCCAAAAAAGTTAGTACCCCTGCACCCGAAATTCAATGGTAGCGCCCCAAGCAGGAGGTGGGGCGCTACTGGAAGCGTCTCACTCCATCTTGGGGCGCTCCCATTGAATATTGCAGTGCTATGTGCAGCAGCGCCACGTACGCCGGCAAGTAGCGCCGCAGTACTACAGGCCTCCCTCCCCTGATTAATGAGGAGGGGCCTAGTGCAGTGTGCACCGGGGCCCTTCTGGACCACTGGGGAGCAGGGTGCCGGCAAAAGAGCCCGGCACTCAAGAAGAGTGCCAGGCTGCCCGATCACAGCCGCCACCCTCAGCAAGACGTGAGAGGGGGCAGGTGCTGGCAGGCAGCCCAAAAAAAAAGGCCACCCGGCACCTGCCCTTTAATTATTGATGCCCCTGGCACAAAAACGCCACCCTGAGCCTGTCGGACATAGCATCTGGCGATAGGTCAGGGGGCGCGAGCCAAGTTTGCAGCCGGATGCGCGAGCGGGCGCTAGTTGCTTTGCACCCCGTTAGCACCCCGGGCACTAACGGGAGGCACAAAGCAACCAAATTTTCTCCCAAGGTGTTCAGGAAAGATAGGGAAGGAAAGAAAGGAGGTGGGGTGGCAGTATTGATTAAGGAGAATATTACAGTGCTGGAGAGAGAGGATGTCCTAGAGGGGTCAAGGACAGAATCTATTCGGTTAGAATTGAGAAACAATAGAGGTGCCATTACACTACTAGGGGTATTCTATAGGCCACCAACTGGTGGGAAGATTATAGAGGAGCAAATTTACAGGGAAATTACAGAGAGGTGCAAGAACTATAGAGTAGTGATTATGGGAGACTTCAACTATCCTAATATAGACTGGGATAGTAATAGTGTAAAGGACAGAGAGGGGGAAGAATTTCTGAAGTGTGTTCAGGAGAAGTTTCTTGATCAGTACATTTCTAGCCCAACGAGGAAGGAGGCTTTGCTGGATCTGACTCTGGGGAATGAGGTGGGTCAAGTAGAGCAAGTGTCAGTAGGGGAACATTTAGGGAACAGTGATCATAGTATCATAAAGTTTAGACTTGCTATGGAAAAGGACAAGGAGAAATCTAGAGTAAAAATACTTAATTGGAAGAAAGCCAATTTCAGTGGGTTAAGAATGGATCTGGCCAGGGTAAACTGGAATCAAAGATTGGCAGACAAAACTGTAATCGAACAATGGGCTGTCTTTAAAGAGGAGATGGTTCGGATACAGTCGAGGTACATTCCCACTAGAGGGAAAGGTAGGGCAACCAAAGCCAGAGCTCCCTGGATGATGAAAGAGATAGAGAGTAAGATGAAGCAAAAAAGGAGGGGCGTATGACAGATGTCAGGCTGAGAATACAAGTGAGAACCAGCCTGAATATAGAAAGTTCAGAACGGATGTGAAAAAGGAAATAAGAGGGGCAAAGAGAGAGGATGAGAATAGACTGGCAGCTAACATAAAAGGGAATCCAAAAGTCTTCTGTAGGCATATAAATAGTAAGTGGGTAGTAAGAGGAGGGGTGGGGCCGATTAGAGACCAAAATGGAGACCTACGCATGGAGGCAGAGGGCATGGCTGAGGTACTAAATGAGTACTTTGCATCTGTCTTTACCAAGGAAGAAGATGCTGCCAAAGTCATAATGAAAGCAGAGGTAGTTGAGATACTGGATGGGATAAAAATTGATAAGGAGGAGGTACTAGAAAGGCTGGCTGTACTTAAAGTAGATAAGTCACCAGGACTGGATGGGATGTATCCTAGGATGCTGAGTGAAGTAAAGGTGGAATTTGCGGAGGTACTGGCCATAATCTTCCAATCCTCCTTGGATATGGTCTGGTGCCAGAGGACTGGAGAATTGCAAATGTTACACCCTTGTTGAAAAAAGGGTGTAAGGATAAACCCAGCAACTACAGGCCAGTCAGTTTAACCTCGGTAGTGGGGAAACTTTTAGAAATGATAATCTGGGACAAAATTAACAGTCACTTGGACAAGTATGGGTTAATTAAGGAAAACCAGCATGGATTTGTTAAAGGCAAATCGTGTTTAACTAACCTGATTGAGTTTTTTGATGAGTTAACAGAGAGGGTTAATGAGGGTAATGTGGTTGATGTGGTGTACATGGACTTCCAAAGGACTTCTGAGAAAGTGCCACATAATAGGCTTGCCAGCAAAGTTGAAGCCCATGGAATAAAAGGGACCGTGGCAGCATGGATACGAAATTGGTTAAGTGACAGGAAACAGAGAGTAGTGGTGAACGGTTGTTTTTCAGACTGGAAGAAGGTACACAGTGGTGTTCCCCATGGGTTGGTATTAGGACCACTGTTTTCCTTGATATATATTAATGACTTTGACTTGGGTGTACAGGGTACAATTTCAAAATTTGCAGATGACACAATACTTGGAAGTATAGTGAAAAGTGAGGAGGATAGTGATAGACTTTAAGAAGACATAGACAGGCTGGTGAAATGGGCGGACACGTGACAGGTGAAATTTAATGCACAAAAGTGCGAAGTGATACATTTTGGTAGGAAGAACAAGGAGAGGCAATATAAAATAAAGGGTACAATCCTAAAGGGGGTGCATGAACAGAGAGACCTGGGGGTATATGTGCACAAGTCGTTGAAGATGGCAGGTCAGGTTGAGAAAGCGGTTAAAAAAGCATATGGGATCATGGGCTTCATAAATAGAGGCATAGAGTACAAAAGCAAGGAAGTTATGATGAACCTTTATAAAACACT
Organism: Squalus acanthias; assembly: GCA_030390025.1. Classification (NCBI taxonomy): domain Eukaryota; kingdom Metazoa; phylum Chordata; class Chondrichthyes; order Squaliformes; family Squalidae; genus Squalus; species Squalus acanthias. The sequence goes on from JASTWF010000822.1 coordinate 134,704, forward strand.
GGTTCAGCCTCAACTGGAGTATTGTGTCCAATTCTGGGCACCGCACTTTAGGAAGGCCGTGAAGACCTTCGAGAGGGTGCAGAAAAAATTTACGAGAATTTACGGGCAACACGGTGGCATAGTGGTTAGTACTGTTGCCTCACAGCGCCAGGGACCCGGGTGACTGTCTGTGTGGAGTTTGCACATTCTCCCCGTGTCTGCGTGGGTTTCCTCCGGGTGCTCCGGTTTCCTCCCACAGTCCAAAGATGTGCGGGTTAGGTTGATTTGGCTATGATAAATTGACCCTTAGTGTTAGGGGGATTAAATACGTGGGGTTATGGGGATAGGGTGGGATATGTGTCGGTGCAGGCTCGATGGGCCGAAATGGCCTCTATCTGCACTGTGGGGATTCTGTGATCTGTGATTCCAGGGATGAGGGACTTCAGTTACATGGATAGAGAAGCTGGGGTTGTTCTCCTTAGAGCAGAGAAGGATGAGAGGAGATTTCATAGAGGTGTTCAAAATCATGAGGGGTCTAGACAGAGAAGATAGCGAGAAACTGCTCCCATTGGCAGAAGGGTCGAGAACCAGAGGACACAGATTTAAGGTAATTGGCAAAAGAACCAAAGGCGACATGAGGAAAAGCTTTTAATGCAATGAGTATTTAAGATCTGGAATTCACTGCCTGAAAGGGTGGTGGAGGCAGATTCAATTGTGGCTTTCAAAAGGGAGTTGGATAAGTACCTGAAGGAAAAAAATTGCAGGGCTACGGGGAAAGGCCAGGGGAGTGGGACTAGCTGAAGTGCTCTTGCAGAGAGCCGGCACAGGCTTGATGGGCGGAATGGCCTCTTCTGTGCTGTAACCATTCTATGATTCTATGATCTTACTGAATGGCAGAGCAGGCTCGAGCGGCCGTATGGCCTACTCCTGCTCCCAATTCTTATGTGCTTATGTAGTACTGGGACAGGAAGGAGCTGTACTGCTGGGAAAGGCTTCACCTGAACCGGGCTGAGACCAAGGTCCTAGCTGAAATGATAAATAGGGCTGGAGAAAGAACTTTAAATCAATAAAAGGGGGTGGGGTGGGGGGAGGGCTCAGGCAGAAATAAAAATAAAAATAGCCTAAATATCTAAAAAAAAAAGGATGAGAGTGGAGTCCAGGTCATAAATAGTATTAAAGGTAATATAAATACGTTATGTTCAGAAAAAAATATAGGAAATAACAACAAAATAACTGATAAAAATACAACAGAATTGATAAAGCCAAGGAATGTGATGTTAAAATGTGTGTTTAAAAACAACATCAGGGCATAAGGACAGGACAGGGTCTATTGCCCAATTAAACATTTTATACACTAATGCATGTAGCAAAAGAAATAAGTGGAAATGAAGCACAAATTCAGCGTAAAGTGTATCACGTTGTGGCCATCACCGAGACCTAGTTACAAGCTGGGCATAACTGGGAGATAAATATTCCAGGTTATAAGGTATTCAGAAAGGACAGGGAAATTGAAAAAGTAGCAATATTGACAAGGGACACTATTATAGCATTAGAAAGAAGGGATATCAGTAAGGGTGAGGAGGCAGTAGAAACGCTATGGGTTGAATTGAGGAATAGAAAAGGATACAAGATTTTGGTGGGAGTCGTTTATAGACCTCCAGATAGCAGTGGTAAAGTAAGGGGATACATAAACACAGAGATCAGAGAAGCTTGTTGCAAAAGCAAAGTAGTTATAATGGAAGACTTTAATTTTCACATAGATTGGGGGAAGCAGAACAGCGCAAATCCCAAAGGCAGCAAATTTCTTTAGTGATTTTGGGACAGTTTTTTGGAACAATATGTTCTTGAACCAACAAGAGAACTGGCCATATTAGATTTAATAGTGAGTAATGGGCCTGGATTAATCAATAATCTAATGGTAAGGGAACATCTAGCTAACGGTGACCATAATAGGATTGAATCCAATATTAGGTTTGAGAGGGAAAAGGTTGAGTGACGAAGCAAGGTTTTAAATTTAGGGAAGGCCAACTTTGGAGAGATGAGGCAGAATTGACCACAATAGACTAGACAGAACTACTAATGGATAAAATTATGGATGAACAGTGGGAGGTGTTCAAAAAATTATTTGGTAGAGTACAAGACCTGTAAATACCCTTAAAGGTCTCTACTTGTGTAACTAAACAACGTTGGTCAACAAGGGAAGTAAAAGAAAGGGCTTATCATTCAGCAAAGAACAGTAGAGATCCCGCGGACTGGGAGAGATATATAGAACAGCAGAGGGTTACAAAGAAAGGCCATTAAAGAGGAGATGGTTCGGGTACAGTCCAGGTACATTCCCACAAGGGGGAAAAGGAGGGCAACCAAAGCCAGAGCTCTCTGGATGACGAAGGAGTTAGAGAGTAGGATGAAGCAGAAAAAGGAGGTGTATGATAGATGTCAGCTTGATAATACAAGGGAGAATCAGGCTGAATATAAAAAGTACAGAGGAGAAGTGAAAAAGGAAATAATAGAGGCAAAGAGACAGTACGAGAATAGATTTGCGACTAACATAAAAGGGAATCCAAAGGTCTTCTAACAGTAATAGGGTTGTCAGGGTTGTCAGGTTTGTCAGGTGGGGCTGGCTGATTAGGGACAAAAATGGAGATCTATCGTTGGAGGCAGAAGGCATGGCTGAGGTACTAAATGAGTACTTTGCATCGGTGTTTACCAAGAAAGAGGACTTTACCAAAGCTAAAGTAAACAAGGAGGCTGTAGGGATACTGGATGAGATAAAAATAGATAAAGAGGAGGTACTAGAAAGCTAGCAGTACTTAAATTGGATAAGTCACCTGGTCCGGATGGGATGTATCCTAGGTTGCTGAGGGAAGTAAGCGCAGAAATTGTGGAGATGCTGGCTATAATCTTCCAATACAGGGGTGGTGGCAGAGAACTGGAGGATTGCAAATGTTACACCCCTGTTCAAAAAAGGGGAGAAGGATAAACCTGGCAATTACAAGCCAGTCAGTTTAACGTCGGTGGTGGGGAAGCTTTTAGAAACAATAATCTAGAAAAAAAAAATAACCACCACTTGGACAAGCATGGACTAATAAAGGAGAGCCAGCATGGATTTGTTAAAGGCAAATCATGTTTGACTAACTTGATTGAGTTTTTTGATGAGGTAACAGAGAGGGTGGATGAGGGCAGTGTAGTTGATGTTGTGTATGCGGACTTTCAAAATGCTTTTGATAAAGTACCACCTAATAGGCTTGTTAGCAGAACTGAAGCCCATGGGATAAAAGTGGCAGTAGCAGCACAGTTACAAAATTGCCTAAGGGATAGGAAAGAGAGTTGTGGTGAATGGCTGTTTTTCAGACTGGAGGGAGGTATACAGTGGTGTTCCCCAGGGTTCAGTACTAGGACCACTGCTGTTTTTGATATACATTAACGTCTTGAATTTGAAAGTACAGGGCACAATTTCAAAATCTGCAGATGACATAAAACTTGGAAGTGTAGTGAACAGTGAGGAAGATAGTGGCCCAAAAATTAGTGTTGCTACGCGAGAGTACGCACTGTATACTCTCGCGTATTCTGTCTCCAATTGCCAGTTTTCTGCATGCACTGCACATGCGCTGAAAACCGGCACTTGGTGATTTCAAAAGGGGGCGGTTCCTAGGTGAACCGCGTGCGCGCTACAGGCTGCACGCACGCAGTGCACTTAGTGCTTTGAACGCGCAGGTAAGTATGGAAGATTTTGCACATAAAGAAAGGAGGCGTAAGACCCTCTTTTAACAAGGTAAGTAGTTAATTAAGTATTATTTTGAATTTTTTTCAACAGGTATATCTTTTTTAGAGACTTTAAAGAAACGTAAGTTTATTTTTATAACTTTTTAAAAGATTTTAAATTTTTTCAAAAATTGAATTTTTTGTTTAAAATGGTTAATTTATTTAACTATACTTATTTTATTAATGTGATGGTTTTTAAAAAAAATTTAATTGAGGTTTAGCTGTTCTTTTGGGGGGGTATAGATTCATAGCTTTCACAACAATGCTGTGAAAGCTATGAATGAAAGATGGTGTGCTGCCATTGGCTCTAACTGAGTCACGTGATCCCACAGCTCGCACGAATTAACTGCGCCTGTGGGATACGGAAGCACTGCCCAGCTGCTGTCCAGAACATCAAGTTCGTACGAGCTGGGAATGAAAAAGCCAGCGCGCAGTGAGAGATCACGGGGAAGCCTTACCCTCGCACGAAGGCGCCCTCACTAATTTTTGGGCCATTAATAGACTTCAAGAAGACATAGACAGGCTAGTGGAATGGGCGGACACGTGGCAGAAATTCAATGCAGAAAAGTGATAGGTGATACATTTTGGTAGGAAAAATGAGGAGAGACAATACAAGGTAAATGGTACAATTTTAAAGGGGCTGCAAGAACAGAGTGTATGTGCACAAATATTTGAAGGTGGCAGGACAGGGTAACAAAGCAGTTAATAAGGGCTTTTATAAATGGAGGCATAGGGTACAAAAGCCAGGAAGTTATGCTAAACCTATATAAAACACTAGTTCAGCCCCAGCTTGAGTATTGTGTTCAATTCTGGGCACCACAATTTTGGAAGGACGTGAAGGCTTTGGGGAGGAAACAGAAGAGATTTACGAGAATGGTTCACCGCCACCTTCTCAAGGGCAATTAGGGATGGGCAATAAATGCTGGCCTTGCCAGTGACACCCACACGCCAGGAACAAATAAAAAAAAATTATGAGGGATTACAGTTACATGGATAGACTGGAGAAACTGGAGTTTTTCTCCTTGGAGCAGAGGAGACTTGATAGAGGTGTTTAAAATCATGAAGGGTTTAGATAGAGTATAGAGAAACTATTTCCAATGGTTGAAGGGTCGATAACCAGAGGGCACAGATTTAAGGTGATTGGCAAAAAAACCAGAGGCGACTTGAGGAAAAACGTTTGTACGCATCGAGTGGTTAGGATTTGGAATGCACTGCCTGATAGGGTGGTGGAAACAGATTAAATAGTAGCCTGCAAAAGGGAATTAGATAAAAACTTGAAGGAGAAAAACATTGCAGGGATATGGGGAAAGAGCGGGGGAATGGGACTAACTGGATTGCTCATCGAAAGAGCCGGTGCAGACTGGATGGGCCAAATGGCCTCCTTCTGTGCCGTACTGTTGTATGATTCTATGAAAGTAGTTAGAGCTGCAAATAGCGAATACGAGAAAAAACTTGCAAGTGATATCAAGGAAAATATTAAAGGTTTTTACAAATATATTAAAAGAGGGTGTCTAAGAGTAATGTAGTGCCCTTAATGACAAAGGCCGGTGATATTGTAATAGGAAATCAGGAAATGGCAGACTTACTAAATAGTTACTTTGCATTGGTCTTCACTGTAGAGGATGAGGATGAATTACCAGAGGTAGAAGGAAAACTAAAACTAAATCAAGGGGGGGAACTACCTAGATTCAATATAAATAAAGTAATGGTGATGGAGAAACTAATGTAATTAAAGATAGGCAAATCTCCGGGACCTGATGGTTTCCACCCCAAGGTATTAAAAGAAGTCAGTGAGGAAATGCAAGGAGGCTTCAAGGGGATATAGACAGGCTAAGTGAGTGGGCAAGAACATGGAAAATGGAATATAATGTGGAGGAATGTGAAGTTATCCACTTTGGTAGGAAAAATAGAAAAGCAGAGTATTTTTTGAATGGTGAAAGATTGGAAAATGTTGGTGTTCAGAGGGACCTGGGTGTCCTTGTAAATGAATCACTGAAAGTTAACATGCAGGTACAGCAAGCAATTAAGAAAGCAAATGGTATGTTGGCCCTTATTACAAGAGGATTTGAGTATTAGAGTAAAGACGTCTTACTGCAATTATATAGGGCCCTGGTGAGACCACACCTGGAGTACTGTGTACAGTTTTGGTCTCCTTACCTAAGGAAGGATATACTTGTCATAGAAGGAGTGCAACGAAGGTTCACCAGACTGATTCCTGGGATGGGGGACTGTCCTATGAGGAGAGATTGAGTAGACTAGGCCTATATTCTCTGGAGTTTAGAAGAATGAGAGGTGATCTCATTGAAACATAAAATTCTTACAGGGCTTGACAGGGTAGATGCAGGGAGGATGTTTCCCCTGGCTGGGGAGTCTAGAACCAGGGGTCACAGTCTCAGAATAAGTGATCGACCATTTAGGACTGAGATGAGGAGAAATTTATTCACTCAGAGGATGGTGAATCTTTGGAATTCTCTACTCCAGAGGGCTGTGGAAACTCAGTCGTTGAGTATATTCAAGTCAGAGATCGGTAGATTTTATGGATATTAAGGGAATCAAGGGATATGGGAATAGTGCAGGAAAGTGGAGTTGAGGTAAAAGATCAGCCATGATCTTACTGAATGGCAGATCAGGCTCGAGAGGCCGAATGGCCTACTCCTGCTCCTATTTCTTATGTTCTTATGAAATCGTTGATACATTAGTCATGATCTTCCAAAACTCTCTCAATTCAGGAATTCTGCCCTTTTATTGGAAAACTGCCAATGTCACTCTATTATTTAAGAAGGGTAGGAGAGATAAACTAGGAAATTACAGGCCTATTAGACTAATGTCAGTTGTGGAGAAGTTACTAGAATCTGTTATTATGGACAGAGTTATTGAGCATTTGAATACAAGAACATAAGAAATAGGAGCAGGAGTAGGCCATTTGGCCCTTCGAGCCTGCCCCGCCATTCAACAAGATCAAGGCTGATCTTCTACCTCAACTCCACCTTCCTGCACTATCTCCATATCCCTTAATTCTTATAGTTCCCAAACATTTATCGACATCTGTCTTGAATATAATCAACGACTGAGCATCCACAGCTCTCTGGGGTAGAGAATTCCAAAGATTCACAACCTTTTGAGTGAAGAAATTTCCCCTCATCTCAGTCCTAAATGGCCGACCCCTTATTCTGAGACTGTGACTCCGTGTTCTAGATTCCCCAGCCAGGGGAAACATTTTCTCAGCATTAACCCTATCAAGCCCCTTAAGAGTTTTGCATGTTTCAATTAGAGCCCCTCCCATTCTTCTAAACTCTAGGGAATATAGGCTTAGTCTACTCAATCTCTCCTCATAGGGCAATCCCCTCATCCCAGGAACCAGTGTAGTGAACTGTCTAGTTTGGTAAAATATGAGCTGATTAGAGAGAGCCAACACGGAGTTGTAAAGGGTAAGTTATGTCTAATGAACGTAGTTGAATTTTTTGAGGAGGTAACAAATATGGTAGATAAGGGAGTGTCTATGGATGTTATTTATATGGACTTTTTTTTAATTCATTCATGGGATGTGGACGTCACTGGTAAGGCCAGCATTTATTGCCCATCCCTAGTTGCCCTTGAGAAAGGCAAGGCATTCATCAAGGTTCTATATAAGAGACTGTTAAAAAAAAATTAGAGCGCATGGAATTGAAGGCAACCTATTGGCTTGGATGTGGATGTGGATTGGTTAGGAGGAAGGAGACAGAGTAGGGATAATGAGTATGCACTCAAATTGACAGGATGTGACTAGTGTTGCCCCCCAGGGATCTGCATTGGGGTCTCAGCTTTTCATGATATTTATCAATGACTTGGATGAAGGAATAGCGAGCCACATATCCAAGTTTGCTGATGACACTAGGTTAGGTGGCACAGGAAATAATGTAGATGGGAGCAGAAAGTTGCAAAGGGAGATTGATAGATCAGGTGAGTGGGCAGAACTGTGGCAGATGGAGTTCAATGTGGGAAAGTGTGAGGTCATCCACTTTGGACCTAAGAAAGAGAGATCAGAGAATTTTCTAAATGGCAAGAAACTAGGAACTGTGGAGGAGCCGAGAGATTTAGGGGTCCATGTACAGAAATCATTAAAAGCTAGTGGACAGATACAAAAATAAATTAAAAAGGCTAATGGAATGTTGGTCTTTATCTCAAGAGTGCTGGAATACAAAGGGGTGGAAGTTATGATATAGCTGTACTGAGCTCTGGTTAGACTCCATTTAGAGTACTATGTTCAGTTCTGGGCACTGCACCTCAGGAAGGCCTTGGAGCGGGTGCAGTGCAGATTCACCAGAATGATACCGGGACTAAATGGGTTAAATTATGAGGACCGATTGCATAGACATGGCTTGTATTTCCCTGAATAAAAGACCGCCGATTTCCACCTCTGTAACATTGTCCATCGTCGCCTTTGCCTCAGCTCATCTGCTGCTGAAACCCTCATCCATGCCTTTGTTACCTCTAGACTTGACTATTCCAACACACTCCTGGCTGGCCTCCCACGTTCTATCTTATGTAAACTTAAGGTCATCCAAAACTCGGCTGCCTGTGTCCTAACTCGCACCAAGTCCCGTTGCCCCATCACCCCTGCGCTCACTGACCTACATTGGCTCTCGGTTAAGCAACGCCTTGATTTTAAAATTCTCATCCTTGTTTTCAAATCCCTCCATGGCCTCGCCCCTCCCTATCTCTGTAATCTCCTCCAGCCCCACAACCGCCCGAGATATCTGCGCTCCTCTAATTCTGGCCTCTTGAGCATCCCTAATATTAATCGCTCAACCATTAGTGGCCGTGCCTTCAGCTTCTTAGGCCCTAAGCTCTGGAATTCCCTGCCTAAACTTCCCCGTCTCTCTACTTCTCTTTCCTCCTTTAAGGCGCTCCTTAAAAACCTATCTCTTTGACCAAGCTTTTGGTCAGCTGCCCTAATTTCTCCTTATGTGGCTCAGTGTCAATTTTTTTTAATAACACTCCTGTGAAGCGCCTGGGAACGTTTTACTACGTTAAAGGTGCTATATAAATACAAGCTGTTGTTGTGATCTAATTGATGTGTTTAAGATGATCAAAGGAGTTGATAGGGTAGATAGAGAGAAACTATTTCCTCTGGTGGGGGAACGCTGAGCAAAGGGGCATAACCTTAAAATTAGAGCTCGGCCATTCAGGGGTGATGTCAGGAAGCAGTTCTTCATACAAAGGGTAGTGGAAATCTGGAACTCTTCCCTTAAAAAACTGTTGAGGTAAGGTCAATTGAAAATTTCAAAACTGAGATTGAGAGATTTGTTGGACAAGGGTATTAAGGGTTACGAAACCAAGGTGGTTAAATGGAGTTAAGATACAGACTAGTGATAATTTAATTAAATGGTGGAACAGGCTCCAGGGTTTGAATGGCCTACTCCTGTTCCTATGTTTCTATTTACATTTGGGAATTTAAATATGTCCTTCAGAAGTAACTCTTTTTTTTCTTATATTAATGAAAAGAAACATGAGTGTAGAAACTACTGTTGTTGATACTTTTGAACACTTAATAATTCTGCTCTTGTTGACAGGTTTGTGGCGGGAAACTGCCCCCTGTGGAACACCGCTGTATACTTCCCTCTAGTTTGTAAAACAACCATTTACAACTACTCTCTGCTTTCTGTCCTTAGCCAATTTCATATCTATGCTGCCACTGCCCCATTAATCCTATGGGCTTCAATTTTGCTAACAAGTCCATTTCATGGTAGTTTATCAAACGCCTTTTGAAAGTCCATATGTACATCATCAACCCTCTCAAAGAATTATAGAATCATATAGCACAGAAGGGAGACATTCGGCCCATCGTGCCTGTGCCGCCTCTTTGAAAGAGCTGTCCAATTTTGTCCCATACTCCAGCTTTTTCCCCACATCCCTACAAATTAGTTCTCTTCAAATGCATGTCCTTTTGAAAGTTCCTATGGAATCTGCTTCCACCACCATTTCAGGTAGTGTGTTCTAGATCATAACAACCCCTCTGTGTGAAATAATTTCTCCTCATTTCTCCTCTAGTTCTTTTGCCAATTATTTTAAATCTATGACCTCTGGTTACCGACCCACTTGCCAGAGGAAACAGTTTCTCCCTACTTGCTCTATCAAAACACTCATAATTTTTAATACCTCTATCAGATTGCGCCTTAACCTTCTCTGCTCCAAAGAGAACAATGCCAGCTTCTCCAATCTCTCCACATAACTGAAGTCCCTCATCTCTGGTATGATTCTAGTAAATCTCTTCTGCACCCTCTCCAAGGCCTTGACATCCTTCCTAAAGCGTGTTGCCCAGAATTGTACACAATACTCCAGTTGAGGCCTAACCAATTATTTGTAAAGGTTAAGCATGACTTCCTTGTTTTTGTATTCAATGCCCCTATTTACAAAGCCAAGTATCCCATACGCTTTCTTAACTGCCTTATCAACTTGCCCTGCCACCTTCAAGGATTTGTGAATATGCACCCCCAGGTCCTTCTGCACTTGCACCCCCTGAAAATAGTATCATTTAGATTATACTGCCTCTCCATGTTGTTTCTCCCAAAGTGCATCACCTTACACTTATCGCATTAAATTGAATCTGCCATGTGTCTGCCCATTTCACCAGTCTGTCTATGTCCTCCTGAAGTCGGCTACCATCTTCACTATTTACTACGTTGCCAAGTTTTGTATCAACCGCAAACTTCAAAATTTTACTCCCTGTACCAAAGTCCAGATCATTTATATAGGACAAAAAAAGCAATGGTCCTAATGGTCCCTGGGAGACCCCACGACATACTCCTCACCAGTCAAAAAAACATCTGTTCACCACTAATCTCTGCCTCCTTTCCCTTAGCCAATTATGTAACCAAGTTACCACCAACCATTTAATACCATGAGCTTCTATTTTCTAAATAAGTCTGTTATGTGGTACTTTATCAAATGCCTTTTGAAAGTCCATATATAATCTACTGCACTACCTTCATCAACCCTCTCTGTTACTTCATAAGAACTCAAGCAAGTTAGTCAGACACGATTTGTCTTTAATAAATTTGTGCCGGCTGTCCCTTCTTAACCCACGCTTCTCTGAATTATTTTTTTCCTTGACAATGGTCTCTGGTAGTTTTCCCACCACTGACGTTAGACTGATTGGCCTCTAGTTACCAGGTTTATCCCTCTCCCTATTTTTGAACAGGGGTGTAACATTTGCAATCCTGCACTCCTCTGGCACCACTCCATTATCCAAAGGGGATTGAAAGATTGTGATTAGACCTTTTATATCCACCCTAGCTTCCCTCAGCAACCTAGGATGCATTCCATCTGGACCGAGTGACTTCTTAACTTTGAGTGATGCCAAACTATTTAGCACCTCTTTTCTAACTATTTTTATCCTATCCAATATCTCTACTCCCCCCTCCTTTACTGCAATATTAACTTCTTCCTCTTCTTTTCTGGAGACCCTTTCCGTTACTTCAGCATAGAACTCAATCAAGTTAGTCAAACACAACTTGCTTTTAACAAATCCGTGCCGGCTGTCATTTATTAACCCATATTTTTCCAAATGCCAATTAATTTTGTCTTGTATTATTGTCTCTAAAAATATCCCCATCACCAACATTAGGTTGACTGGCCTGTAGCTGCTGGGTTTACCCTCACCCCTTTTTTGAATAGGGGTTTAACATTTGGAATCCTCCAGTCCTTTGGCACTGCTCCCATATCTAAGGAGGATTGGAAGATTGTGGCCAGAGCCTCTGCTATCTCCACTTTTGCTTCCCCCAGCAACCTAGGATGCATCCCACCTGGATCGGGTGACTTTTCTACTTTGAGCAATGCCAATATTTTAAGTACATCCTTTTAACTATTTTTATCATATCCAATTTCTGTACAACCTCCTCCTTTACTGCTACATTGGCAGCATCCTCTTCTTTAGTGAGGCCAAATGCATAGTACTCATTTAGTATCTCAGCCATGCCCTCTGCCTCCGTAAGAAGATTTCCTTTATGGTCCCTAATCAGCACCACTCTTCCTTTGACTAGCCTTTTACTGTTTATGTTTCTAAAAGACTTTTAGGCTCCCTTTTATATTACCCGCAATCTATTCTCATACACCCTCTTATTTCCATTTCCAGTTCACCTCTGTACTTCCTGTATTCAGCTTGGTTCTCTACAGTATTATGAGCCTGATATTTATCATAAGCCTCCTTTTTCTGTTTCATTTTAATTTCTATATCTTTAGTCATCCAGGGAACTCTGGGTTTGGATACCCTTCCTTTCCCTGTCATGGGAATGTGTCTAGTCTGTACCCAAACTATCTCCTTTTTGAAGGCCTCCCATCACTCAGTTACTATTTTACCTGCCGATCTTTGATTCCAATCGACCAGGGGCAGATCCCCTTTCAACTCACTGAAATTAGCCCTCCTCCAGCTGAGTATTTTCATGTTTGATTGTTTGTGGTCCATTTCCATAACTACTCTAAATCTAATGATAATGTGATCACTGTTCCCCAAATGCTCTCCCACTGAAACATGCTCCATTTGCCCCACTTCATTCCCCAGAGCCAGATCCAGTACTGCTTCCTTCCTTGTTGAGCTGGAAACATATTGATCAAGAAAGTTCTCTTGTATGCATTTCAGTAACGGAGTGATTCCTGCCAACGACCGGAAGCTGCGCAAAAACGTACTGCTCATTAATCTGGAACCACAGAGCATTTTTCCTCACAGCCCACTCTCTCCCAGCATTTTTCCTCACAGCACGCTCTCTCCCGGCATTTTTCCTCACAGCCCGCTCTCTCCCGGCATTTTCCTCACAGCCCGCAACCTCCCAGCATTTTTCCTCACAGCACGCTCTCTCCCGGCATTTTTCCTCACAGCCCGCTCTCTCCCGGCATTTTCCTCACAGCCCACAACCTCCCAGCATTTTTCCTCACAGCCCGCTCTCTCCCGGCATTTTCCTCACAGCCCGCAACCTCCCAGCATTTTTCCTCACAGCCCGCTCTCTCCCGGCATTTTCCTCACAGCCCGCTCTCTCCCAGCATTTTTTCTCACAGCCCGCTCTCTCCCAGCATTTTTCCTCACAGCACGCTCTCTCCCAGCATTTTTACTCACAGCACGCTCTCTCCCAGCATTTTTCCTCACAGCCCGCTCTCTCCCGGCATTTTTCCTCACAGCCCGCTCTCTCCCGGCATTTTTCCTCACAGCCCGCTCTCTCCCGGCATTTTCCTCACAGCCCGCAACCTCCCAGCATTTTTCCTCACAGCACGCTCTCTCCCGGCATTTTTCCTCACAGCCCGCTCTCTCCCGGCATTTTCCTCACAGCCCACAACCTCCCAGCATTTTTCCTCACAGCACGCTCTCTCCCAGCATTTTTCCTCACAGCCCGCTCTCTCCCGGCATTTTTCCTCACAGCCCGCTCTCTCCCGGCATTTTTCCTCACAGCCCGCTCTCTCCTGGCATTTTTCCTCACAACCTGCTCTCTCCTGGCATTTTTCCTCAGAGCCCACTCCCTCCCCGCATTTTTCCTCACAGCCCACTCCCTCCCGACATATTTCCTCATAGCCCACTCCCTCCCGGCATTTTTCCTCACAGCCCGATCCCTCCCGGCATTTTTCCTCATAGCCCACTCCCTCCCGGCATTTTTCCTCACAGCCCGCTCCCTCCCGGCATTTTTCCTCATAGCCCACTCCCTCCCGGCATTTTTCCTCATAGCCCACTCCCTCCCGACATTTTTCCTCATAGCCCGCTCCCTCCCGGCATTTTTCCTCACAGCCCGCTCCCTCCCGGCATTTTTCCTCATAGCCCACTCCCTCCCGGCATTTTTCCTCATAGCCCACTCCCTCCCGGCATTTTTCCTCATAGCCCGCTCTCTCCCGGCATTTTTCCTCATAGCCCGCTCTCTCCCGGCATTTTTCCTCATAGCCTGCTCTCTCCCGGCATTTTTCCTCATAGCCCACTCCCTCCCGGCATTTTTCCTCACAGCCCGCTCTCTCCCGGCATTTTTCCTCATAGCCCGCTCTCTCCCGGCATTTTTCCTCATAGCCCGCACACTCCCGGCATTTTTCCTCATAGCCCGCTCCCTCCCGGCATTTTTCCTCATAGCCTGCTCCCTCCCGGCATTTTTCCTCATAGCCCACTCCCTCCCGGCATTTTTCCTCACAGCCCGCTCCCTCCCGGCATTTCTCCTCATAGCCCACTCCCTCCCGGCATTTTTCCTCACAGCCCGCTCCCTCCCGGCATTTTTCCTCATAGCCCACTCCCTCCCGGAATTTTTCCTCACAACCTGCTCTCTTCTGGCATTTTTCCTCACAGCCCACTCCCTCCCGGCATTTTTCCTCACAGCCCGCTCCCTCCCGGCATTTTTCCTCATAGCCCACTCCCTCCCGGCATTTTTCCTCACAGCCCGCTCCCTCCCGGCATTTTTCCTCATAGCCCACTCCCTCCCGAATTTTTCCTCACAGCCCGCTCTCTTCCGGCATTTTTCCTCACAGCCCATGTAAAGGAATAGCCATATTTCAGAAAAACTACACCATCCTATGATAGAATTCTGACATTATTAAAATATGACAAACTGGGTTTAAAAATCTAAAAGCCTCAACGACACAAGCTGTGAATACAGGCTTTTGAGATAAGATCAGTTGCTAACAAAAGTTGTAAACACAACACAAGCTTTTGAAATGGGAATTGATTGTTAATACTGAGACAAAGGCCCTATTGAAGAAGCAAAAACTTGATTCCGATGAGTCTGCAGTTTGGAACCAACACAATAGCAATGTCCAAGTAAAGTGTTAAAAACGAATACTTCGAACAGGAACACAGAATATTAAAAAACCATGTGCCTTTGTAAAAGAAACATCAAATGAAACAGGATACATGATTAAATATAAAACCAATTGAAGTAGCTAAGAAATGCATGGAACACCCTGGTTGAAGTGGTTTTGATTTACATATTGTAAAAGGTATACAACAGAACACTTTGAAAATATGACTTCAATAGATGACACCAAGCAATTACATAGAAACATAGAAGGTAGGAGCAGGAGTAGGCCATTCAGCCCCTCGAGCCTGTTCCGCCATTTAATGAGATCATGGCTGATCATCCAAATTCAGTACCCTGTCCCTGCTTTCTCCCCATATCCCTTGATCCCTTTAGCCTTATGAAATATATCTAACTCCTTCTTGAATATATTTAATGAATTATTGTGTTTGTGTTGAACTTGGAACACATAGGAGTCACGACGTCTGCTAATAACCAGTTAAGCCAATATTAAGAATTGAATGGAAGACCTTCGATAAAAATGGCATCAAAGAGATAAATCTGTAATAGCCATTTTATGATAAGGTTTTGAAACACCTAAAGGTAGAGACAGAAGTCTGAAAGTTAACAGCTAAATTGACAGTAAGAATAGAAAAAAGTCAACAGAAAGGATGACTAGAGATAATTAGCTTACATCAGCAGAAAACTTCAAAGAATATACCACTGCAAAAAGAGTATAAAATATAGAGCTTTTCAGATAGAAAGTTAGAAGTCGCTGGAAGGGGCAGAGCAATACTCGCCTTCAGAACCACTCTGTAGGCCTACAACTCTTTGAGTCTCGGGTAATCAAGGTATTTGATTTTGGTGGATATTCTGGATTAAGAAGAAGTAGAAGTGTGGAAATGTAACGAAGTTAAGATTTGAGAATAAGGATCTCTGATAAGAAATGTAAGCTATTTGTATTTTGAACTGTTAAAGTTGCGATTGAATCAACAACTGTTAGCTGAATGTCGGTTCTTTAATAAATCTATATATTTTTAGAATTGTCTCACAGAGTATTTCTGTATCAAACTCGCAAACTCAATTTCTGTACACTCTTTTGTGAGGAGTTGCAGAATTCTGGGGGGGTTTTCCGGACTCTCATAATATCCAGAAGGTTACAGTCTAGTTAAACTTATTAAAAGTGCTATCCGGAGGATGGTAACATCTACAGGCCGTTTCTTTCCTTTAGGGAGAGGTAGTCTGAACTTTAGACCCAATTAAGCATCTTATAGGATTCGGCTATCTCTAACTTTAGTTGAAGGTGAACGTCTGGGGAATACGCCTGATCTGGGGTAGCCAGAAAAGGGCTAGGACTTGTAATTATCCCTTCACCCACTCCCTCCTGGCATTTTTCCTCACAGCCCGCTCTCTCCCGGCATTTTTCCTCACAGCCCGCTCTCTCCCGCCATTTTTCCTCACAGCCCGCTCTCTCCCGCCATTTTTCCTCACAGCCCGCTCTCTCCCGCCATTTTTCCTCACAGCCCGCACCCTCCCGGTATTTTTCCTCGCAGCCCGCTCCCTCCCGGCATTTTTCCTCACAGCCCGCTCTCTCCCACCATTTTTCCTCACAGCCCGCTCTCTCCCACCATTTTTCCTCACAGCACGCTCTCTCCCGGCATTTTTCCTCACAGCCAGCTCTCTCCCACCATTTTTCCTCACAGCCTGCTCTCTCCCGACATTTTTCCTCACAGCCCGCTCTCTCCCGGCATTTTTTCTCACAGCCCGCTCTCTCCCGGCATTTTTCCTCACAGACTGCTCCCTCCTGGCATTTTTTCTCACAGCCCACTCTCTCCCGCCATTTTTCCTCACAGACCGCTCCTTCCTGGCATGTAACATTTTTTTTTTAACGAACCCACTCCCTTGATGAACCGGCAGCACGCATACACATTCGGGGTCATTAGCAGCAGTCATGTCCTTTTAGTAATTCCTCTTCCTCTTTGTCCTTTACACTGTTATTTTCCCAGTCTATATTAGGATAATTGAAGTTCTCCATTATCCCTACTCTATAGTTCTTGCATCTTACTGAAATTTGCCTGCAAATTTGCTCCTCTATCTCCTTCCCACTATTTGTGGCCTATAGTATACATCCAGCAGTATAATAGCTCCTCCAATGTTTCTTAATTCTAACCAAATAGATTCTGGCCTAGAAATTCCCCATTGTAGTGCCAGACGTTAAGACTGGATTTGTTGAACACATGGCGGCTGCCTCACTTCCGCCTGCTTCTGGCGTGGGACACGGCGGCCACCATTTTAGTGAGGGCCGTGGCGCTGCTGTTGCCAGCGCTGGCTTCTCAAATGTTAATGAGCAGCTTCTGACGTCAATCAGCATGCAACGCCTGATTTGTCGCCACGACTACTATTTTGGACTTTCCCACAAACCATAACGCCCTGTCCTAAATACACACAGCAAAACGTGCGGAAGCAGCCCTGGAGAGACGCGATCAGCGCTTCTTAACGGGAGATACACATCTTTCAGGTAAGTTTGTATTTCAGCTTGTGAACTTTTCTTTTATATTTTATAGTAGTAGTGGCTTGGTGCAATACATTTAAAAAGTTGTTAAAGTGTGCAGGGAGTGCTGCTGGATGCTTGCAAGGCATTGGATGGTAAAGGAAGGCCTCTGAGAAGACAGTAAAAGCTGGAAATACTCAACAGGTCAGGCAGCATCTGTGGAAAAGAAACAGAGTTAACATTTCAGGTCGAGATGCTGCCTGACCTGCTGAGTATTTCCAGCATTTTCTGCTTTTATTTCAGATTTCCAGCATCCGCAGTATTTTGATTCTGAGAAGACCACTTGCTCAAAGTCCTGGGGGGCACATGGAGATGAAGCCAAGGGAGCAAAGGGGGCAAGCTGCTTGCAGAGTGAAGAGGAAGAAGCAGAAGAGGAAGAAGCAGAAGAGGAAGACGTAGAAGAAGAGGAAGCAGAAGGAAGGATGCAACCCAGACAGCGCCTTTCTGGCCGGGATATCCAGGATGGAATCATCCACCTGTGACCACAACACCAATTCCCCTTTCAACATTAGTCCCACACCTTACCTTCCCTCTGTTACTGGCCATCACAGCGTACTCTTGGCCACAATGCTGAAATAAAACCTACCACAAAGCAAACTGTCCAATCCAACTTTATGTATAAATGCATCCAAAATGACATCAAGAAATCAACTCATCACCCTTATGCATTCCCTTAGTGACTGTCTTGTGTGTGCCTTTGCCTATCCTACTGATGTCATGTAGTGCTACCCCAGTGGCTGCAGCATGGCTGCTGGAAGGCTGCTGAATTTTAATGGGGGACACAGCAGATGGCCTTGCAGGATGAACTCAAGGAGTTGGTGGCTGGGAGTGTGAAATCGAGTGATGATGTTTCTTCTACGTCTTCACTCTCCTCTCCCTCTTCTTGGTCAACCACTGGCTGGGCTGGCTGGATTTCTTGGGTTTGTGAAATGAAGAAGGTACAAGGGTAGGGTTGTGGTGAAGGGAGGGCGGGAAGGCAAGAGGTGCATGCTTACACCATGCGTAGCTTGTACATCAGAAGAAATTGTGGGATGAGGGGGAATTGTGATGTAAGAAGGAGGATAACATATGAGGATACCAGCATCTTGTATTCTTTCAGCCCCGCCGCTGGCCAAGGGCTCAGCCATGCCCCTGCCAAGAATGGCCTGCAGCGTCTCCTCAAAGGGGGTGAGGTGAAGCTAGGAATGTGAGTTATGCCTTGTGTTTGGAAGAGATTGTTGGTAGGTGAGTGATGGGGCAGGAGGGGGTCGTGCATTGAGCAGTGTGTGAAGCTTGTGGTGCAGTTGGTAGGAGACAGCTTTTGAAGATGCATTCACTGACCTTGACCACTGGTCTGAGCTCATGCAACTTCTTTGGGCACTGGAGCCAGGTCCTGGAGGCGACACTGCTGGCAGTGACCGCCTTGTGACCTGGTCCCACATCCTTCTTTCTGGAGGGCCTCCTGGCGTCCTGTAGGTAGAGGACCGCTCTTCCAATGCTGGAGTGCTGTGTGTGAGATGCGGGGTGCCCCTTCCCTGGCATGTTGAGCCATTTGTGTTAGTGCTGAAGCACTTCAACCATTTTTTTATGTGCAGAAGTCAGTTCAGCTTTACGAGCTGAAGACTGCCATTTTGGAATGATTTTTAATGTTTTCTTTTCAGAAGGCAGTTGAGCTCTAAGGGCTAATGACTGCCTATTTTTAAATGATTTTTTTTAATTTAAAAAGGCAGTTCCCCTTTAAGGGATTGAGACTGCTTTCTAAAATGACTAGCTAGCTTTAAGAAAGCCCTGCCTTGCTCCAGGGGCGCTATGGCCACGCTACATTGGGCCTCCTGCTGGGTGCACCACCTGAAACAGTGTGTTGCACGGTAGGTTCTGTGCTCCGATCCTTTAAATCAGCAGGCAGCACCAAAATAACTGCTGCCTGCCATCCTTTTACGGCCGCGAGTTAACCTCACCCCGCGTTACACCACCCATTTTACCCCGTTATCAGATTTCTAGGCCTCTGTCTTTGGACCCTCAAGTAAATCATCCCTTTTTAGTGCTGTAACAGTATCTTTGATCAATACTGCCACCACCCTCCTTTTTTTCCTTCCCTATTTTTCCTGAATACTTTGTAGCCAGGAATATTAAGATCCCAATCCTCCCCTTGTTTGAACCAGGTCTCCCTTATTGCCACTATATCATAATCCCACTATATCATAATCACACTATATCATAATCCCACTAAATCAT
Organism: Squalus acanthias; assembly: GCA_030390025.1. Taxonomy (NCBI): domain Eukaryota; kingdom Metazoa; phylum Chordata; class Chondrichthyes; order Squaliformes; family Squalidae; genus Squalus; species Squalus acanthias. The sequence goes on from JASTWF010000822.1 coordinate 153,943, forward strand.
AATCCCACTAAATCAGAATCCCACTATATCATAATCCCACCAAATCATAATCCCACTATATCATCATCCCACTAAATCATAATCCCACTAAATCATAATCCCACTATATCTTAATCCCACTATATCTTAATCCCACGTGGCAATTTGTGCCTGTAGCTCAACAGCCTTATTTACCATGCTCCATGCATTAACACACAAGCACTCCAAATCCATCTAAGTCTACCTTATATTTCCCCCCTGTCTGATCGCTCCTGATTCTGAACTGCTCTTTAGTCTAATGTTATTTGTCTCCCCCAGTCCTCTGTGCACCTTGTTCCTCCTCTCTAATGCTTCATCCTGATGCCTCTCCCCCAGCCAAATTAATTTAAACGCTCCCCCACAGCACTAGTTAACCTCCCCACAAGGACATTGGTCCCAGCCCTGTTGAGGTGCAGCCCATCCATATTGTGCATGTCCCTCCTGCCACAGAACTTGTCCCAATGACCCAGGAATCTGAAGCCCTCCCTCCTGCAACATTTCTGCAGCCACACACTAACCTGCCATATCTTACTCCTCCTATACTCACTAGCACATGGCACTGGGAGTAATCCAGAGATTACCATTTTGAGGTCCTGCTCTTTAACTTCCTCCTTAGCTTCTGAAACTCTGTGACGACAGGACCTCAACCTTTTTTCTTCCTACGTCATTGGTTTCAACATGAACCACAACTTCCAGCTGTTCCCCTTTCCCCCACAGAATGTTTTGCATCCTTTCTGTGATACCTTTTAGCCTGGCACCAGGGAGGCAACACACCATAGGACCATAGGAATGTAGGAACATAGGAACAGGAGTAGGCCATTGAGCCCCTTGAGCCTGTTCTGCCATTCAATGAGGTCATGGCTGATCTGCGACCTAACTCCATATACCTTTGCCTATTAAGGGATAAGCCTTTGCCCCATATCCCTTAATACTTTTGGTTAACAAAAAGCTATCTAATTTTTCTAGCATCAATTGCCGTTTATGGAAGAGAGTTCCAAACTTCTACCACCCTTTGTGTGTAGAAGTGTTTCCTAATTTCACTCCTGAAAGGTCTGGCTCTAATTTTTAGACTATGCCCCCAGTCCTAGAATCCCCAACCAGCGGAAATAGTTTCTCTCTATCTACCCTATCTGTTCCCCTTAATATCTTGAAAACTACAATCAGATCACCCTTTAACCTTCTAAATTCCTAATACAGCCCTAATTTGTGTAATCTCTCCTCGTAACTTAACCCTTGAAGTCCAGGTATCATTCTGGTAAACCTACACTGCACTCCCTCCAAGGCCAATATATCCTTCCGAAGGTGTGGTGCCCAGAACTGCTCACAGTACTCCAGGTGTGGTTTAACCAGGGTTTAGTATAGCTGCAGCATAACTTCTACCCCCTTGTATTCTAGTCCTCTAGATATAAAGGGCCAGCATTCCATTAGACTTTTTGATTATTTTCTGTACCTGTTCATGACATTTTAATGATCTATGTACCTGGACCCCCAAGTCTCTTTGGACCTCCACTGTTTTTAGCTTTTCACCATTTAGAAAGTACCCTGTTCTATCCTTTTTAGGTCCAAAGTGGATGACCTCACATTTGCCTACATTGAAATCCATTTGCCACAGCTTTGCCCATTCACTTAATCTGTCGATATACCTTTGTAATTTTATGCTTCCATCTACACTGCCTACAATGCCGCCTATCTTTGTGCCATCGGCAAATTTGGATATATGACTTTCTATGACATCAGCTAAGTCATTAATAAATACCATGCGGGACTCACGTCGGCAGTTCCAGAAACGCCTGTCTATCCCCCTGACTATCGAATTCAATATGGCCACTGTATTTGCTGTGCCCCCATGCAGTCCTTTGCCACATGGTGCCGTGCTCTGGACTGCACTCCTTCGGGGTTTGTGAGTGCCACATTCCCGGAGGGTTCCTGCATTGCCTGCCTGTTCTCTATACCTTTATTTTCCAAGAAAGGCTCAGTTTGATACCTAAGCTTCCTCTCATCTTGCTTAACTGAGATAACATTTTGTTACATCAATTAATAATGGATTCCTTCCTTTCCCACTTTCCATTGTACCTCCTTGCCTGCCTCTGTAGGTTTACATCACTGGAACTGTCACACTCACATTCTACAGCCATAAAAGGGCACACCAGTCTGATTAATAGACACAATGATAACCTCACGCTTTAAGCAGCTTGGCAATCCCTATTATGATACTGAATCTTCACATGCCTATACTATAAAGTATAGCTGATACTAGATATTTCTAACTTCCATGCTGTGGGATCTGTTTCGCACTGTGTGCGGTATGTTTTGAATGATATTTAAATTACAGTCTAAGAATGTGGGACTGTACTGGGAATTGATAGATAGTTTATCAAAATAACATAATCTAAATTGCTGTTGAGTGAACATTAATCCCCAGTAGAGGAGCGCATTCTAAAAATGTAATTTAAACTTCACAAGAGATACTGCACAATGCTTTAAAGGGACCACACATTGTACCAAGCGTGTAGCAATGGAATACACAAGTTCTGTTTTAAAATAGGAATCTTGATTTAATTAAAGCACGCCGTTACCACTTTATGCGGTAGATGTTAACTATTGCCTAGCTGACGGCTGACCGCTCAATGGTGCTGAAATGAAGGGTGCCGGGGCAGCCCACTGGCTCTGGGTCAGCACAATATCAGGCAGCAGAACCGTGCTCTTGGCTGGAAGAAGGTATCATTGCTGCTCTTCGTGGCCCCACGAAAATAAGCACAGACTTACCTGTGGGATTCTCTTTGGCTGGACCACCAGCTGAAACTGGACAGTGTGTACATGGTGCAAACTTCACCCAGTACTCACGCCACTGGCAATCGGAGTGCTATGTACGTCATAGGACCCCAGTTTGCATTTTTATTCACTAACTTGGTGGGGGGAGGGTTTGCTCCGGCCACCCAGCGAGAGGCCCAGAGGAGGTTGGCTGCGGCCACGGGGTGGTAAGTCATTCCCCAATATTGTGGGCCCTGAGCAGCAGAGAATTGAATTCCACCACAATCTGTGACCTCATGGCCCGGCATATCCCTCACTCTACCATTACCATCAAGCCAGGGGACCAACCCTGGTTCAATGAGGAGTGTATTTCTTGATATCACGTGGAGTCATTCCAGGAGCAGCACCAGGCATACCTAAAAATGAGGTGCCAAACTGAGGAAGCTGCAACACAGGATTACATTCATGTTAAACAGCGGAAGCAGCATGCTATAGACAGGGCTAAGCCATCACACAATCAACGGATCAGATCAAAGCTCTGCAGTCCTGCCACATCCAGTTGTGAATGGTGGTGGACAATTAAACAACTAACGGGAGGAGGAGGCTCCATGAATATCCCCATCCTCAATGATGACAGATCCCAGTACGTGAGTGCAAAAGACAAGGCTGAAGCGTTTGCAACCATCTTCAGCCAGAAGTGCCGAGTGGATGATCCATATCGGCCTCCTCCTGAAGTTCAAAACCATCACAGAAGCCAGTCTTCAGCCAATTCGATTCACTCCATGTGATATCAAGAAATAGCTGAGTGCATTGAATACAGCAAAGATTATGGGCTCTGACAACATCCCGGCTGTTGTGCTGAAGACTTGTGCTCCAGAACTAGCCGCACTTATAGCCAAGCTGTTCCAGTACAGCTATAACACTGGCATCTACCCGACAATGTGGAAAACTTCCCAAGTATGTCCTGTCTACAAAAAGCATGACAAATCCAACCCGGACAATTACCGCCCCATCAGTCTACTCTCAATCACCAGCAAAGTGATGGAAGGTGTCATCGACAGTGCTATCAAGCGGCACTTACTCACCAATAACCTGCTCACTGATGCCCAGTTTGGGTTCCGCCAGGACCACTCGGCTCCAGACCTCATTACAGCCTTGGTCCAAATATGGACAAAAGAGCTGAATTCCAGAGGTGAGGTGAGAGTGACTGCCCTTGACATCAAGGCAGCATTTGACCAAGTCAGTGGGAATCAGGGGGAAAACTCTCCACTGGCTGGAGTCATACCTAGTGTAAAGGAAGATGGTTGTAGTTGTTGGAGGCCAATCATCACAGTCCCAGGACATCGCTGCAGATGTTCCTCAGGGCAGTGTCCTAGGCCACAAACATCTTCAGCTGCTTCATCAATGACCTTCCCTCCATCATAAGGTCAGAAGTGGGGATGTTCGCTGATGACTGCACAGTGTTCAGTGCCATTCGCAACTCCTCAGATAATGAAGCAGGCCGTGCCCGAATGCAGCAAGACCTGGACGACGTTCAGGCTTGGGCTGATAAGTGGCAAGTAACATTCGTGCCTCAAAAATGCCAGGCAATAACTATCTCCAACAAGCGAGAGTCTAACCACCACCCCTTGACATTCAATGGCATTACCATCGTCGAATCCCCCACCATCAATATCCTGGGGTTCACCATTGACCAGAAACTTAACTGGACCAGCCACATAAATACTGTGGCTACAAGAGCAGGTCAGAGGCTGGGTATTCTGCAGCGAGTGTCTCACCTCCTGACTCCCCAAAGCCTTTCCACCATCTACAAGGCACAAGTCAGGAGTGTGATGGAATATTCTCCACTTGCCTGGATGAGTGCAGCTCCAACAACACTCCAGAAGCTTGACACCATCCAGGACAAAGCAGCCCACTTGATTGGCACCCCATCCACCACCTTAAACATTCACTCCCTGCACCGCCGGCGTACCGTGGCTGCAGTGTGTACCATTTACAAGATGCACTGCAGCAACTCGCCAAGACTTCTTCGGCAGCACCTCCCAACTCGCCAACACTTCTTCGGCAGCACCTCCCAAACCCATGACCTCTACCACCAAGAAGGACAAGGGCAGCAGGCGTATGGGAACACCATCACCTGCAAGTTCCCCTCCAAGTCACACACCATCCTGACTTGGAAATATATCGCCGTTCCTTCATCGTCGCTGGGTCAAAATCCTGGAACTCCCTCCCTCACAGCACTGTGGCAGTACCTTCACCACACGGACTGCAGCGGTTTAAGAAGGCAGCTCACCACCACCTTCTCAAGGGCAACTAGGGATGGGCAATAAATGCTGGCCTTGCCAGTGACACCCACATCCCAGGAATGAATAATAAAAAATAAAAAAAATTCGGGGCACTACCCTCCCATTTCCTTCCAGTGGGAGGCCTCAGAATCTACCTCTGTGATTTAATTACTTCTTTATCTTATATTATAGAATACTGTGGCGGATCGCCACCTAAACGGGCGCAATCCACTTTTCCGTCCTGGACAATAAATCTGGCACCTTGCCTTTAAGGCACCTTGCCTTTAAGGCAGGAGAAAAGGAGTGGGCGTGGCATCAGAGTTTTCAGCCAGTTGGTTAGCAGCGATTTTACCAGGCAGATGTGATTAAAAGCTTTGTGTTCCACACATGGACTCGGCCTTAATTCGTGTTTCGCGGCAGCCACAACATTGGTGACCCGGACGCTCAGAACGTATTCCGAGCACTGCAATGGCGGACACGAACGCAGTTTCCGTGAAACTGCCGGAGTTTTGGGAAAACCAGCCCGAAGCCTGGTTTCTCCAAGCCGAGTCCCGATTCCGGCTGCAACGCATCAGCACAGATGGGACGAAGTACGACTACCTCGTCACATCACTCGGTAGCTCCACGGTTACAAAGGTCTGGACAGCGCTGCAGAACCCACCAGAGGGGGGCAAGTATGCACATCTTAAGGCCGCACTCCTTAAAAAATTTACGGCCTCGACATACCAGCGAAACTGCCACCTCCTCGACCTTCCAGGCCTCGGTGATGCCTCACCGTCAGACCTCCTCTCCCACATGCTCTCCCTCACCGACAAGAGCCAGCTACCTCTCAGCATCCGCCCAGCGATCGTGGCGTCCGGCCTCACGAACCTGGAAGCCCTGGCCGATGAGGCCGACAAGCTGATGTCCGCTCACTCCAGCCACGACGTCACTCCGGACCTGGCAGCTACTGCCTGGGCGCGCCCCTCACCGGCCACCACGCGGCCACAAGGCCCAGCCACCGGGCTCACGGGGCCTTCGCGCCCCACTAACCCGGGCCACTGTTACTACCACGCACGGTTCGGCGCCAGGGCACAACGGTGCACACCTCCCTGCTCTTTCAAGTCCGCCCCCGTACCAGCCCCCACGATGGCCGTGGGCCACGCGGGCTCCCTGCTGTACGTCACGGATGACAAAACTGGCCGCCGGTTCCTGTGCGATACTGGAGCTCAGCACAGCATCATCCCGGCCTCCTCCCTCGACATCCAAAAGGGCAAACGAGGACCGGCGCTGGCTGCTGCTAACGGCTCGGACATTCAGACGTACGGCACCCGCACAGTCACCCTCGACCTCGCTGGTCGCCGCTACTGATGGGAGTTCATCACTGCCAAGGTGCTCTCCCCTCTCATCGGCGCGGATTTCCTGTGCGCCCACGGCCTACTGGTAGACATCCCTCGACACCGCCTCGTGGACATGAACTCCATGTTCCCCATCCTGGGCACCATGGCCCCCTGTCAACCCACCGACATGGCGTCACAGTGCCACGCCCGGGCCACGGATGACTGCTCGGCACTCCTGGCCGAATTCCCGGCCCTTACCAATCCGACCTTCTCCGCAGAGGCTGCCAAACACGGGGTGGAACACTTCATCCCCACCACAGGCCCCCCAGTGTACGCGCACACCCGCAGGCTGGACCCGGCCAAACTGGAGATTGCGCGGACCGAGTTTGCCACCATGGAACAGCTCGGCATCATCCGCCGCTCCAACAGTCCCTGGGCCTCCCCACTCCACATCGCCCCCAAACCAGGCGGGGGTTGGCGTCCCTGCGGGGATTACCGCCGCCTCAACGACACCACCACCCCTGATCGGTACCCCGTGCCGCACATCCAGGACTTCTCGGCTAGACTGGCCGGCCGCTCAGTCTTTTCCAAGGTCGACCTGGTGCGCGGCTACCACCAAGTCCCCGTCCACCCCGCGGACGTCCCCAAGACAGCCGTAATCACCCACTTCGGCCTTTTCGAGTTCCTGCGGATGCCCTTCGGCCTCAAAAACGCGGCCCAGGCATTCCAACGGCTCATGGACTCGGTCCTTCGGGACCTGAAGTTCCTGTTCGTCTACCTGGACGACATCCTGGTAGCCAGTTCCTCCAAGCAGGAACACCTCAAACACCTTCGCATCCTGTTCGGGCGCCTCAGCGACCACGGGCTCATCCTCAGCCCAGCCAAATGCCAGTTCGGCCTGGACAAGATCGACTTCCTCGGCCACCACATCACCCATGCTGGGGCCATTCCCCTGCCCACCAAGTTGCAGGCCGTCCAACAATTTCCCCGCCCCACCACCATCAAAGGCCTCCAGGAGTTCCTCAGGATGGTGAATTTCTACAACCGCTTCATCCCCAAAGCGGCGTCCCTCATGAGGCCCCTGTATGAAGCCCTCTGGGGCAGGAGCAGCAAGATGGCGGTCGAATGGACGGCAGACGCGTCAGCCGCCTTCGACTCCACCAAGACCGCGCTCGCCAACGCCACCCTGCTCGTGCACCCACGGCCCAATGCCAGGGTAGCGCTCACCACGGACGCCTCCGACCACGCGGTCGGCGCCGTGTATGAGCAGTGGGTCGAAGGCGCCTGGCAAGCACTTGCCTTCTTCAGCCGCCAACTACGGCCCCCGGAGGTCAAGTACAGCACCTTCGACCGCGAGCTCCTCGCGCTGTTCCTGGCGGTCCGCCATTTTCGGTTTTTGCTGGAGGGCCACCCCTTCACTGCGTTTGTCGACCACAAGCCCCTGACATTCGCAATGGCAAAGACAACCGACCCCTGGTCCGCCATGCAGCAGCGCCAGCTCGCGGCAGTGTCCGAGTTCACCACGGACATCCAACACGTCTCCGGCTGAGACAATGTGGTAGCCGACTACCTCTCCCGCCCCGCCATCCACGCCGCACACCTGGCAGTCGACTACGCTCAACTCGCAGCAGACCAGATCACCGACCCTGATGTGCTCTCCGCACCTACCAACCTTCCAGGGCTACGCCTGGCCGACGTCGCCTGTGGCCCGACCGCAGTCACGGTCAAGTGTGACATATCCCTAGGTCAACCTCGGCCCGTCGTCCCAGCGTCCTGGCGCCGCCGGGTATTCGAGATTCTCCACAACCTCTCCCACCCCGGCGCCCGCGCATCCATCAAATTGGTAGCCAACCGCTTTGTCTGGCGCGACCTTCGCAAGGATGTGCGTACTTGGGCCAACTCCTGCCTAGCCTGCCAACGGGCCAAGGTGCAGCAACACACAAAAGCACCCCTCGAGTAGTTTACCATCCCTTCGCGGAGATTCAACCACATCCACGTGGACATCGTCGGGCCCCTGCCGCCGTCGCAAGGCCACACGCACTTGCTGACGATCGTTGACCGCACCACGCGCTGGCCCGAGGCAATTCCACTGACCTCTACCACCACCGCCGACTTCGTCAGAGCCTTCGTCAGCACCTGGGTCGCACGGTTCGGCGTCCCCTCCGACATGACGTCGGACAGAGGTCCGCAATTTACCTCTGAACTCTGGACCGCCGTCGCACGCAATCTCGGGGTGACCATTCACCGCACCACAGCGTACCACCCCCAAGCCAACGGACTGTGTGAGCGGTTCCACAGATCCTTGAAGGCATCTCTTCGAGATAGCCTCCAGGATGGCGCCTGGACCGACCGACTTCCGTGGGTCCTATTCGGCCTGCGCACCGCGGTTAAAGAAGACCTCCACGCATCGGCAGCAGAGCTCGTGCACGGTCAGCCGCTGCGCGTACCTGGCGAGTTCCTGCCCACCGCCACGACACCCTGGTCAGCCGACCAGCAACGCCACGACTTCGCCTCACCGGCGCTACAGTTCGCCCCGGTGCCCATTGCCCGACACAGCGAATCCACCTCACACGTCCCACTAAGCCTGCACCAGGCACGGTTCGTTTTTGTCCGGCACGACGCCCACTGCGGACCCCTTCAACCCCCATACGACGGGCCCTACAAGGTGCTACAGGCTGGGGACAAATTTTTCACCCTGCAAGTGGGCGACAGGACCAAAAAAGTGTCGGTTGATCGACTCAAGCCAGCACACTCGGAGCCCGGTGAGCAGGTCCCTGTAGCTCGTCCACTGCCATGCGGCCGACCTGCCCTCAAGCCGGTTCACCCGGCTGCTCCACGCCCGGCCGTTCCACGTCCACCAGCTTCCTACAAGAGCCGCTCCGGCCGGCCCATCAGACCACCACACCGTCTCGTCCACACCTCCTAAGCGGATTCTGGGGGGAGCTGTGTGGCGGATCGCCACCTAAACGGGCGCAATCCACTTTTCCGTCCGTGCACAATAAATCGGGCACCTTGCCTTTAAGGCACCTTGCCTTTAAGGCAGGAGAAAAGGAGTGGGCGTGGCCTCAGAGTTTTCAGCCAGTTGGTTAGCAGTGATTTTACCAGGCAGATGTGATTAAAAGCTTTGTGTTCCACACATGGACTCGGCCTTAATTCGTGTTTCGCGGCAGCCACAACAATACGGTCTTTTCATTTGCATGCATTAATCCTGTCATTAATCTCTAACAAGCGATCATTCAGAATATGGGTCCTCAATTATATAGCAAAATTAGTGGACTGCTGAGATGAAAGTTGAAAAAATTCAGGTAAAGATATCTTGTCAACAGTAAAGACTCAAGCAACACCCTTCCTGATTATGTTTTCTCCTGCTTTTCAGTGACGGCTCAAATTGGTGCTTCCTCATTTCTTGCTGACCTAAACTAATATTTTGTTGTTTCAATAATAATAACCCCTTCATTTCTCACTCCTGTATGCACCCAAGACCATCTCTCTTGCTTTTCATCACTGGTCTGAGGATTCCTTTAAAACATGGTTGGGCATAAAGCCACCAAACTTTTGGACTCCCTTCCACAGGACTTGGAACATTTTGCCTGATTGCTTTTGGCACAGGCAGAATCAAAGTGTGCTGGCCTTTCTACTTGCTCCCTTTACATTCACCTCTCATTGGAGGAGGAGGATTCTTTCTGACATTAGTCAGGTTTGAGTTACATCAAGAATACATTCCATTCAGTTGTTCTTTACCTTTATGGGATATTTTTATTCCAACAAGTCAATGCACTATTAACAATAGGGCAAACTCAACAAGGCTGTGCTCCCAAAATAGATGGGCTCACAAGTCAGAGACAAGGCAATAATACGAGATCCTCATTCCTGCGACCTACGCTCATATATCTAACACAGCTCTGTTGTGGGTATGCACATTATATTGAAGTTTTATCTTTTTCCGAGCGTAGTAACTTGTTGGGGATTTTAACGAGGAGTGTGTTTCGGGTGGGCAGGTGGGCTGCGGGATGAGCATCAAACCTGCCCGACATCATCAGTTGGAGGTCTGGATTATTTTAACTCCTGGCTCTAGTTTATGGCTGCCCACTTAGTTGCATTGGGAACGGGCCTCCAGGAGTCTATTTAAAGTGTGAATACACCTCTTAAACGGAGGTCGCATTCACTTCTGGCAGACTTGTTTATGAACAAAGAAATTAGATGCAAGGTTGTCCCCAAGTTCTCTGACGCCTTCCTGGAGATATTAGTGAAACTGTGTTCTGTTTCCCACGAGCAGGAAGAAAATTCCCAAGACATACATGCATCAGGCCTGGAGAAAGGTGGCAGAAATGATGGGGGAGAAATTCACATCGTTACGCCCATTTTGTGACTGTGTTACAGTTATAAAATGAGCGCAATGATGATGGATTTAGCAGTGAGGCGGCCAGTGCCCAATCTGCGCGTGTAACCTGATGATTAGCAAGGAAGAGTACAGCTCTTCATTTCTCTATCTCTCTCAATAACACCTGGCAACAGTTCTTCCTTCCTTCCCCCAGCATTCTGAACAATCCCTCCCCTGCATCATTTCTTTCACCATCAGTGGAAAGGACACACTGTACCACCTCTGATTCTCAATCCAAACACACACTTACCTCTTGCTTGCTGCCTTCACAGCAGTCACTAATAACATTCTGTTCTCACATAGTAGCAACTGCAAAACAATGAACTCCTCTCATGACTCCTTCCTCACTGCACACTCCATCCACTTGCTTTCTATTCAACACCTCCCCATTCCGCTTGCATTTTGCTTCTTCTCCCCCTCAGTAGACACACTACATGCATGAGCCCCACACATGTGCACTTTTATTTTCAGTAGCCACCCACTAACTCTCGTCCTCTCTGAAGGAGAAAACATCTCACACACAAAGGAGAAGAGTAAGATTGGGAGAGGACCACCTACCATCATGACCCTCACCCAGATGGAGCAGAAAGCACCTGAAATCAGTGGCCCTTCAAGAGCAATGGCTTATCTGAGCAGGGTCTCTGCCTATTGTTTGTACTCCTTCAAGCACCTCACAAATTCAGTCAGTCAGCTTGACAACTTCAAGCTGCATTGTGAAGTCTTTCACCTGCTACTGTCCAGCTACTGTCAGTGCAGTGCTAACTCTTGATCCTTTTCTCTTTCCTATAGGTCCTTCTCAGCAGCAAGAGCTTCCAGAAGATACCTTTCAGGAGGACAATCCTCCTGTGGATGCACCATCAAACACTCCATCAATCCTATCATGACCTCTTCTTCTCCTTAAGATTGGCACTCCACGTGTGTTAAAGAGTTAGATAGAGGAGTCTGCACTTGGTGAAGCACCCAGCACGAGGGAGCAGGAGCAAGCTGTGGTGGCAAGGACAGAGAAGCTGGCTTGTCAGAGGGCAAGCTGAACAGGACAGAGATCTGACTTCAGGGGCCAGCAATGAGAAGAAAACTGCTTGTGCCACACAAACAACTTTATGAGATATTGGAAGGACTATCAAGGAGTTTCTGCACCGTGGCTCATAGTCTGGAGGACTCCACTTCCAGCTTGTGTGGTATCCTGTCACATGGCATCAGCACTGTGTATTCTACCTTGGTCAAACTGTGTCAGCTGTGGCTCAGTTGGTAGCACACTTGCCTCTGAGTCACGAAGGTTGTGGGTTCACGTCCCACTCCAGGGACTTGAGCACGTAAAGCTAGGCTGACACTCCAGTGCAGTGTTGAGGGAGTACTGCACTGTCGGAGGTGCCGTCTTTCGGATGAGACGTTAAACTGTGGCCCCGTCTGCTCGCTCAGGTGGACTTAAAAGATTCCATGGCACTATTTTGAAGAAGAGCAGGGGAGTTATCTGAACTTTATCCCTGGTGTCCTGGCCAATATTTATCCCTCAACCAACATAACAAAAACAGATGACCTGGTCATTATCACATTGTTGTTTGTGGGACCTTGCTGTGTGCAAATTGGCTGCTGCATTTCCCACATTACAACAGTGACTACACTCCAAGAGTACTTCATTGGCTGTAAAGCGCATTGAGATGTCCGGTGGTCGTGAAAGGTGCTATATAAATGCAAATCTTTCTTTGGAGCGTGTGGCCATTTCCAGAACAACAGGAATCTGTGTTACCAGCTTGTGTAGCTTTGATAGAAGCTCAGGGACTGCCAGCTAGACCGAGGGCTCCAACATCTGCTTCACCTTTGAGAGGCTGGTAGACCACATAGATAGGAGCTTTTAAGATGTTGCTCATCTCCTACAGTCTGCTCTCCCACAGATGTGGGAGTGATGAGCTGCAGCCTCATGGGAGTTCCAGTGGCATAACAGTAAACAAAAGTAGCATTGTTGTGCAGAATCATAAGTATTTCACACCATTGTGAGAAAATGGATCCCTTGCGACACCTCAGAGGCCAAGTGTCGATCCACTCCATTCACATGGCCAGGGACTTAGCTCTGGCAGATCTATGAACGGCCCTGCTCCTGCATCAATGAGCAGGTGTTCGACTAAAGTTGTGACTTTGATTGACAACTTGGTGGGTTACCGCCCCCACTCCACCCACCCATCTCACTGACACAAGGGGACGGCTCTCTCTCTCTTCCCTCAGACAAAGTAGGTGCGCTGTGCCCTATCAGTTAGCCACAGGAAGCCCGGAGCAGCTAGCTTTGAATAACTTAGCTAAAAAAGTGACGCTACGTTTATGGAGTTATCATTTTATGCCATAACTGAGGAGAGTAGAAAATTGGATGTTCTCACTGTGGAAATTATATACTGTTCGCACATGTACCTTATGTAAAATAAACCAGTTGCTGATTTGAAATCGTGCCTCATCTTGATAGAATGCTTTTCAGACCACCTTCTACAAAGAAGGGAGAATGCGCATGTAATATTTTAGTAGCGGGTATCTGGATCAAGGAGTCGCTGGCCTGAATTTGAATGGAGAGGTGAGTTGGGAGCGAGGGGGCTCCAAAGCGGTCGGGAAATACGGGAGGACGGGTTTCCCGCAGGCTCTGCCAAATTTAATGGCAGGGTCTGATTTGCATGAGAAACCTCTGTTTCCACCCGCAACCAGCAAGATTGAGAGGCTGGCTGGCTGCGCTGGGTAGGCCTGTGGAACTAGGGCACAAAGAGGAGAGAGGGAGGGATTGCGTGGCGGCCGCAGGAGCACAGAGAAGTCCGAGGGAGGGATGATCGTGGGCCAGGAACAGCACAGAGAGGGGGCCGGTAACAATTGGGGGCCGGGAGCAGCATGGGGTGGGGGAGGGATCCGGGAACGGTCAGGGTCCGGGAGCAGCATGGAGGGGGGGCCGGGGTGAGGGGGGATATGGGTGAGCTTTGGCAGCCGGAGGAGCGGGGGGGTTTAGGGAATGATTGGCGGATGGAGGAGCACGGGAAGGGCCGGAGGAGTGGGGGGGTGGGGTGTCGGCAACTTCCCACCCAATAGGTTAAAATTCCACCCTCTGAGTCACAATATTGGTTGACTAGATATTGGACAGTAAAAGGTGCCCTCCAGATAATGAGGTCTGCTTGCAGGATTGACCAGGGATGTTGAACGAGACAATATTTAGTGCAAAGATACAAACATTGCAACACTTATCCACTATCTAATTTAACAGATTATAATTATAAGAGCCATCAGGTCCAAGTGAGACAGACGTTTTGCAAATGTGATAGTTAATTTTCTCATCCATTACAGGCACACTCTAGATGTAAGAGCTTTAATTATAAAGACATACATAAGTTCTGAAATTCTCCTGAATTATACAATAAATCCCAATCTTATTTATTATCAAATCATCTGGCAGCCTACTGTATGTCACTATATGTCACATGACCTGCCAGGGATCGGGGATCGGCAGGGGGGGATAGGGCAGCCCGAGGATCAGGGATCAGCCGGGGGGGGTGGCCTGAGGATCGGGGATCGGCGGGGGGGGGTGGCCCGAGGATCAGGGATCAGCGGGGGGCGGGGGGGAGGCTGGAGGATCGGGGATCGGCAGGGGGGCGGCCCGAGGATCGGGGATCGGCGGGGGGGGGCGGTGGCCCGAGGATCGGAGATCGGCGGGGGGCGGGGGGGAGGCTGGAGGATCGGGGATCGGCAGGGGGGCGGCCCGAGGATCGGGAATCGAGGATCAGTGGGGGGCCGGGGGGGAGGCCGGAGGATTGGGAATCGGCAGGGGGGCCACCCGAGGATCGGGAATTGGCGGGGGGCAGGGGGGAGGCCGGAGGATCGGGAATCGGCAAGGGGGGCTGCCACAGAATCGGGAATCGGCGGGGGGCGGGGGGGAGGCCGGAGGATCGGGTATCGGCAGGGGGGCGGCCCGAGGATCGCGAATCGGGGAGGGGCGGGGGGGGAGGCTGGAGGATCGGCGGGGGGGGAGCGGCCCGAGGATCGGGAATCGGGGATCGGCGGGGCGGAGGGGGGGGTGGCCCGAGGATTGGGGATCTGCAGGGGCTGCGGCCCGAGGATCGGGAATCGGGGATCGGCGGGGCGGAGGGGGGGGTGGCCCGAGGATTGGGGATCTGCAGGGGCTGCGGCCCGAGGATCGGGAATCGGGGATCGGCGGGGCGGAGGGGGGGGTGGCCCGAGGATTGGGGATCTGCAGGGGCTGCGGCCCGAGGATCGGGAATCGGGGATCGGCGGGGCGGAGGGGGGTGGTGGCCCGAGGATCGGGAATCGGGGATCGGCGGGGCGGAGCGGGGGGTTGGCCCGAGGATCGGGGATCGGCAGGGGCTGCGGCCCGAGGATCGGGAATCGGGGATCGGCGGGGCGGAGGGGGGGGTGGCCCGAGGATCGGGGATCGGCAGGGGCTGCAGCCCGAGGATCGGGAATCGGGGATCGGCGGGGCGGAGGGGGGGGTGGCCCGAGGATCGGGGATCGGCAGGGGCTGCGGCCTGAGGATCGGGAATCGGGGATCGGCGGGACGGAGGGGGGGGTGGCCCGAGGATCGACGGCCCGAGGATCGGGAATCGGTGGGGCGGGGTGGGGGACGGCCCGAGGATCGGGGGCACGAGGATCGGGAATCTGGGATCAGCGGGCCAAGGATCGGGAATCGGGGATCGGTGGGGGGGAGAGGGTCGGCCCGAGGATCAGAATCGGGGATTGGCGGGGGTGCGCCGGTCGGGGAGGAGATAGGATCTGGGCCGGACACCGGAGGATTGTGGTTGGCCTCAGCATCTTCGGTGGGGTTTGGGGGAGGCCTCATGGTGGGGATCGGAGGCCTGGGAAGGCGATCAGAGGCCTCATGAGGGGGGTCTCCAATCGCAGGTGGTGTGTTAGGCAGGGACCCTGGATCAAGAGGTAGGTATAAAGCCACTTACCTCCTGGATCCAGCAGTCCCCACCTCGCTTTAACTGCCGGGTTTCACGAATTGTGCGAAACCCGTCCACAGGCAGTTAAATTCAAAATAGAGGTTAAAAAAGAAGCTTCCAGCCTCATTATAATATTTAAATTGACGTTCCGTCCCCTGAGATCGGGTTGGTCGCCCACTCCTCGTCCCTCGCCCCGCCCCACCTCCATTAAAACCGGAAGTGGGCGGGTTGGAGGCGGGATCAGGTTGGGAATCCCATTTTTAACAATTTAACTGCCCCCACGCTCCAAACCCACCTGTTTTTTTAGGGGAAAATTCAGGCCTTCATCCCAACTCCTGGATGAATAACTGTTCTTATCTTATGTAAATATGCAATGTCTTTTCATTGTTTGTATGTAGATCTTAATCGGGTAGTTACACCCTTTCCTGGCAAAAAAATAAATAGCAGAATCCAACCTATTTAGGTTAGTGTGTGCTTGTGTCAGAAACATAGTCAGTAATGATATTGGTACATACATTGTACTGGATCTTTGAAAGAGGGCATTCCCACATTCCCGCTTTTTCAATTTTTCAAGATGAATTTTGCCTCAAGTAAACTGATGTTTTTTTTAATTCATTCCCGGGTTGTGGGTGTCACTGGCAAGGTCGGCAGTTATTTCCCATCCCTGTTGTCCTGAGAAGGTGTTGGCGGACCGTCTCCTATAGTGCTTCTGATACAAATAACTGGCGCGCTAAGAGTCAGCCGTGTTGATGTGCGACTGGAATCACATATCGGCCAGACCGGGTAAAGTCGGCAAGTTTCCTTACCTAAAGGGCACGAGTGAAGCAGGTGGGTTTTTATGACAATCCAGCAGCTTCATGGTCACTCTTTACTGATCGTCGCTTTTTATTTCCAAATTCTAAAAACTGAATTCAAATTCTCAAACTGCCATGGTGGGATTTGTACACACGTTCTCTGGAGCATTAGTCTAGGCCAATGGATTACTAGTCCAGTAACATAACCACTACACTGCCGTACTCATACATGTGTAAATATTTATTTGGGAGGTCATGAAGATTGTTAGTTCAGATACAGTATTCAATCTTTACCTATTCCAGTTCTGTGTCCTTTTGTAAGCATTCCTTTCTACTTATTCAATATTTCATTGAACACAGACAGTTCTAACTCTACATTATAATGTGTTACACTGCTGACATCAGCATCATGCTTTGTTGATTACCTGCGAGATTGGCACATCCACTGGATTATAAGCACATTTGTAATAGTGATGCATCAGAAACTGTTCACAGAAATTGGTTTACTTGTTCAAATACCGGTGGTAAACCCCTGTTGAATCTATTGTTTATGGAGATCATATTTGATATGCAAACTCCAGGAAACCTGTACAGCAAATCCCAAGTGGAATTATTTGTAGCCATGAGCCTGATTTAACAACTGATCAATACTACTTTGAAGGAATCTCCAAGCAGCATGGGTCACTACTCAACCTATTAGAAGAGTCTTATTGCAATTTAAAACATACACTGAATTTTAAAAGTGCAAAACACGTTTAACTAATTTTTATGGACCTCCTACTTAGATCAAAATCGGGAATAATTTCCTTTGGAATAATTCTTGCCGAAGCAACATCGTTGCACATATAAAAAAAAGGTAATGATTGGCAAGATAGAAAATGAAAGAGAACACTTGCCTCTGGATTTTCTACCATGCACAAAAGCCTTTCCGAGCATCTGCCAGGTTGGTTTGTACAAATCTTCCAAATCCAGTTGCCACCGCTCTGGTTCCAAGTACTTGATGAGCTCTTCTACTGTGTCAAAGCCTGAGACAGCCTCATTTAAGCCATCCAAAGATAGAGGAGATGGTGGCACTACTGTTGGACTTTCAAAGTGGGCCTGTATTAAAATCAAATTGAATACAATGGTTAGAAGTATATGGTTCTGTCATTTTAATTTGACACTGTCAAAATAAGAAGACTTTAAAAGTGTAAATTTCATGCATCTATGTTTTTATAACAAAGGAATGGTAGAAAAATTGATGGATAGTGTAAGTTAATGGACTTGAGTTTCAAGACTCCTTTAGTACAAATCAAATCAAGCACAACCCACTGAACATGAGATCATTTGAATTTTCCCTTCCTCTAACAATCTGCCAACTCCACCATTAATTCTACTGTTGTTGGCCAAGAGTTTCCATATTGGGTGGAATCAGCAATCCCGGCGCAAATTGTGCTCAAAATTACGCTCGTTTTCTGAAGTCAAGTTGCAGTTTAAGTTTCTGCTCAAACTCATTTACATATCACAAATGTAAAATCTACCATGAACCAGTGCAATCGGGCAGTGTTTTGGAACATAATTTTTTTCCTTGCATTAAAGAATATTCCTTAAAATATTTAAGAGTGGTATCCTTTTATTAATACAGCTGGAAATGGGCTCATCACAGAAAAATAAGCATTTTTGTTCAGTGTTTATTCCACTAACTGTGAGTAACCCGATTTTAAATACCTGAAAATGACCTTAAATAAAAACTATACAGAACCATTTACTAGTTTCATTGGTGTACAGCAGTCAGTTTCTTAGTAAAATAAATATTTTTCAATATTTAAAAGCTTTTAAAAGGTGCCTATTAGTGTTCTTGCACCTAAAAAAAAAGCTTAATTTTAAAAGCCTCCAAGAAGAGCCGCAAACGGGCACAATTAGCGGAAAATCACCATGGTGATTAATTCGATCTGGGGGCATGGCTAGTTTTGTGGGCAGGCCCACTTCTAGCGTAATAGTTTTTAAACCAGCACAAAAGATGGCGGAAACTCGATTTGCGCGGGACGTAATTTGCGCTTGAAATTCCTCGATCTTTTGCACTGGTTTGGCCGATTTTGGGCGAAAAGCGCAACTGTATCCAATATCTCAAGGGCCAATTCTTTTCTACGGCCCCCACCCAACCAATGATTAAATAGTAGCAGATATCATGTATTCCTTCGGTTTCCATGAAGATGACATTTCACACTTCTGCACAAGTAAAATGGAAAAGCATATCCTCTCACCTCTAGATTCCAGCTAATCTCTCTATTGTACCCTTTTATATCGCTTTATTTTTTATCAATACTGTTATGGTCTTTGCTTCTCTGAGCTTTCCTCTCTTGCTTCTCTAAGCTTTTAAAATGATCATTCCACACATTCTTCCATCTCCTGGCATCGTCACTGTGTTGAAATTAAACCTCGTCACACATTCTCATATTCTGAAACAGGCTGTTGAAATATCCAAATTGGGGTCCTATGCCAGTTGTAGGATCTCCATTGCAATTGCTCCATCCGCTGCCAGCCCATTCAAAGGCTCCCCACCCTCCCCCAACCACAGGATTAGCTCTACCACCAAGACCTGTCCTGCCGGCCAGAAAAGCGTGGGAGCCGGCTGATTTCCCACCCTCTCACAACTGCAGAGCCACCATGGGGCGGACACAGCTCACTGACAGCAGTCAAATGAGGCCCGAACCGAAAATAGTTCGAGCTTCTAGATGCCAGCATCGGCTGGGCAGCATGACTAATCTGCTGACTTTGTGTCCATTTCGGGCGGAGGTTGCAAGAGGAAAGGAAGACTGAGGGAGATGAGGTCCTCACCCAGGTCCTTATCTCAAACAGTCTTTTCCTCTTACAACTTTCAGGCATTTAAAACTAAACTTTGCTCTCCACATCTCATTGCTTTTAGATCTGCCTTATCTATCTTTTCTTCAGCTATGGTGGTGCCCTGCACAGCGGGTTAAATCCTTCATCTGGGTTTCTCAATCATAACAACAACTTGCATTTATATAGTGCCTTTAACGTAGCAAAACGGCCAAAGACACTTCACAAGAGCGTTATCAATAAAAATTTGACAAAAATAACAAAAATAGATGCACTAGGCCTCAGAGAACCTTGAATCTGGTTCTCCTGAAAGACGTTCCAAGCTCTGCTCATTGGTGACTTCTACTCTCTGCCTCACAGATGTTCCAATCCGACTGAAAGCATCCTCACACCCAGGTCTCCCTTGCCTTGGTGGCAATATTTCAGCAACTTCCATTTACTTCGATGCAAAAGATAATCGGGCACGGTGTAAAACAGGTGCCGATTCGCTCTCACTATTTCACACTACCGCTGAAAACAAACATCAGCTCCAAAGATTTTAACAACAAGATTCAATTTTGGCCCTGTCTGACTGAATGCTGAAAAGGATCTTACAACATTATTCACTAGAACGTTGATCTTTGCTTACAAAGCAGATACATATTACAGTGATTTTTCCATTTATTATGTGGCTAATCACATAATTTCAACAGCTCATTAGGTCATAAGCAGAGTTAAGGATTATATAAGATATATAAGGCGGGACCAGTCTCCGAACTCGGAAGGAGGGAGAGAGATAAAAATAATCGAGGTGTGACGTCACCAGAAAGCAGGTAAGTAATTGGTTAGTGAGTATTTCTCTCTTTTTAAACTTAAACTCTGTTGGTTATAGTTAATAAGGCCTTTCTGGTGCAGAGTGACTGTTGGTAAACCATTTAACTGGTATAATTTAGAGGGATTGATTTAATTTAAATCCAATTAATTAGAGGGGATACTAGCATCTATAATCGGGCAGAGAGTGTCCATAACTAACAATAAAAATTTTAATTAATTACATAGAATGGAGCAGGTGATGTGTTACTGTTGCAAGATGTGGGAGCCGGTGGACCCCATTGAGGCTCACGGTGATTACATCTGTGACAAGTGTCTGCTGCTACAGGAACTCCAGCGCCGTATTGATGAGCTGGAGTCTGAGCTTCAGACACTGCGACACATCAGGGTGGGGGAGAAGTACCTGGACTTTGTGTTTCAGGAGGTGGTCACACCTATGAAGTTAATTAATTCAGATTTAGCCCATGGTCAGGGACAGGACGGTGTGACTACGAGTGAGGCAGGTACAGGGATCCAGGAGGTAGTGTTGGAGGAGCCACAGCCCTTGCTCTTGTCCAACAGGTTCGAGGTTCTTACTCCCTGTGGGGACGGGAGCAGGGACTGCAGGGAGGATGAGCAACCTGGCCACAGCACCGTGGAACGGGGGGCCATTCAAGAGGGGGGAGTAAATAGAAATGTTGTAGTGGTAGGGGATAGTATTATTAGGGAGATAGATAGAGTTCTCTGCAGCCGAGAGCGAGAGTCCCGTAGGCTGTGTTGCCTGCCCGGTGCCAGGGTTAAGGACATCTCCTCTGGGCTGGAAAGAAACTTGCAGTGGGAGGGGGTGGATCCAGTTGTCGTGGTCCATGTTGGTACAAACGACGTAGATAGGACAAGGAAGCAGGTTCTGTTAAAGGAGTATGAGCAGCTAGGGGTCAAATTAAAAAACAGAACCTCAAGGGTATTAATCTCTGGATTATTACCTGAGCCACGAGCGAATTTGGCTAGGACAAATAAAATTAGAGAGTTAAATGAGTGGCTCAAAGACTGGTGTGGGAGAAATGGGTTTTGCTTCCTGGGACACTGGCACCAGTACTGGGGCAGGAGGGAGCTGTTCCGTTGGGACGGGCTTCACTTGGCCAGTGCTGGGACTAGAGTCCTGGTGGATCATATAACTAGGGCTGTAGAGAGGGCTTTAAACTAACTAGTGGGGGGGAGGTTCCTAGAGAGCAAATAATAAAAATGACAACAGAGAAGGTCATAGACTTAGGTAGCAGTGGGGAAATTAAAAACCAGAGTGTGTCAGGAGGGGCAGAAGGTATGGAGTAAAAGGTAAAGTAATAAAAAGGGCAAAAGCAGGAACTAAGTGTCACAAAACATATTTGAAAGTTCTCTATCTGAATGCACGTAGCATTCGTAACAAAATAGATGAGTTAATGGCACAAATAACTACATATGGGTATGATCTTGTGGCCATTACAGAAACATGGCTGCAGGGTGACAATGCCTGGGAATTAAACATACCAGGTTATTTAACGATCAGGAAGGACAGGCAGGAAGGAAGGGGAGGTGGGGTGGCTATGTTAATAAAGGAAGGAATCACTGTAATACAGAGAAATGATATTGGGTCAAAAGATCAGGATAATGAAACAGTTTGGGTGGAGATAAGGAATAATAAGGGGAAAAAAACACTAGTGGGCGTAGTCTATAGGCCTCCGAACAGTTGCAACTCAGTTGGACGGAGTATCAATCAGGAAATAGTTGAGGCTTGTAATAAGGGAACATCTTTAATTATGGGGGATTTTAACTATCATATTAATTGGACAAATCAAATTGGGCAGGGCTGCCTTGAGGATGAGTTCATTGAGTGTATTAGGGATGGGTTTCTTGAGCAGTATGTAACTGAACCGACCAGGGGGCAAGCAACCTTAGATCTGGTCCGGTGTAACGAGACAGGATTAATTAAAAATGTCCTAGTAAAGGATCCCCTTGGAATGAGTGACCATAACATGGTTGAATTCCATATTCAATTAGAGGGTGAGAAGGTTGGATCTCAAACAAGCGTGCTAAGCTTGAATAAAGGAGACTATGAAGGTATGCGAGCGGAATTGAGTAGAGTGGATTGGGAAAATAGATTAAAGGGTAAGACGATACATGATCAGTGGTGTACATTTAAGGAGTTATTTTACAACTTCCAAAAAATATATATTCCACTGAGAAGAAAAGGGTGTAAAAGAAAAGACAGTCATCCATGGCTAAGTAAAGAAATTAAGGATAATATTCGACTAAAAACAAGGACTTATAAGGTAGCCAAATCTAGTGGGAGGATAGAGGATTGGGAAAACTTTAAAAGACAGCAAAAAATAACAAAAAGATTGATTAAGAAAGGGAAGATAGATTATGAAAGTAAATTAGCAAAAAATATAAAAACAGATAGTAAGAGTTTTTATAGTTATATAAAAAGAAAAAGGGTGGCTAAAGTAAATGTTGGTCCCTTGGAGGACGAGACCGGGAAATTAATGGTGGGAAATATGGAGATGGCAAATATACTGAATGAATATTTTGTATCACTCTTTACAGTAGAGGACACTAAGAATATCCCAACACTGGACAAACAGGGGGCTCTAGGGGGGGAGGAGCTAAACACGATCAAAATCACTAAGGAAGTGGTACTCGGTAAAATAATGGGACTCAAGGCGGATAAATCACCTGGACTGATGGCTTACATCCTAGGGTCTTGAGGGAAGTGGCGGTAGGGATTGTGGATGCATTGGTAATAATTTTCCAAAACTCCCTGGACTCAGCAAAGATCCCGGCAGACTGGAAAACTGTTAATGTAACACCCTTATTTAAAAAGGGCAGTAGACAGAAGGCTGGAAACTATAGACCGGTTAGCCTAACATCTGTGGTAGGTAACATTTTGGAGTCCATTATTAAGGAGACAGTAACGGGACATTTGGATAATCATAATTTAATAGGACAAAGTCAGCATGGTTTTATGAAGGGGAAGTCATGTTTGACAAATTTGCTGGAGTTCTTTGAGGAAGTAACACACAGGGTGGATAAAGGGGAACCAGTGGATGTGGTGTATTTAGACTTCCAAAAGGCATTTGACAAGGTGCCACACAAAAGATTATTGCTTAAGATAAAAAATCACGGGATTGGGGGTAATATTCTGGCATGGATAGAGGATTGACTATCTAACAGAAGGCAGAGAGTTGGGATAAATGGTTCATTCTCAGACTGGCAATCAGTAACTAGTGGTGTTCCGCAGGGGTCAGTGCTGGGTCCCCAACTCTTTACAATCTATATTAACGATTTGGAGGAGGGGACCGAGTGTAACATATCAAAGTTTGCAGATGATACTAAGATGGGAGGGAAAGTAGTGAGTGAGGAGGACATAAAAAATCTGCAAGGGGACATAGACAGGCTAAGTAAGTGGGCAGAGATTTGGCAGATGGAATACAATACTGGAAATTGTGAGGTTATGCACTTTGGCAGGAAAAATAGTAGAGCAAGTTATTATCTAAATGGCAAGAAACTGGAAAGTACTGAAGTACAAAGGGATCTGGGGGTCCTGGTGCACGAAACTCAAAAGGTTAGTATGCAGGTGCAGCAAGTGATTAAGAAGGCCAATGGAATGTTGGCTTTCATTGCTAGGGGGATAGAATATAAAAATAGGGAGGTATTGCTTCAGTTGTACAAGGTATTGGTGAGACCGCACCTGGAATACTGCATACAGTTTTGGTGTCCATACTTAAGAAAGGACATACCTGCTCTCGAGTCAGTACAAAGAAGGTTCACTCGGTTAATCCCGGGGATGAGGGGATGGACATATGAGGAGAGGTTGGGTAGATAAGGACTCTACTCATTGGAGTTCAGAAGAATGAGAGGCGATCTTATTGAAACATATAAGATTGTGAAGGGGTTGGATCGGGTGGATGCGGGGAGGATGTTCCCGATGATGGGTGAAACTAGAACTAGGGGGCATAGTCTTAGAATAAGGGGCTGCTCTTTCAAAACTGAGATGAGAAGGAACTACTTCACTCAGAGGGTGGTAGGTCCATGGAATATGCTGCCCCAAAAAGCTGTAGAAGCTACATCATTACATAAATTTAAAACAGAAATAGACAGTTTCCTAGAAGTAAAGGGAATTAAGGGTTACGGGGAGCGGGCAGGAATTTGGACATGAGTCTAGGTTCGGATTGGTCATGGCCCTGTGGGTAGCGTAGCGGGCCCAGGGGCCGTGTAGCCTGATCTGCTCCTATTTTCGTGTGTCCAATTCTGTTAGGTTCAGGAGATGGTTCTGTGATAGTAGATTGGCGGTTAGGATCAGATCAGCCATGATTTTATTGAATGGCGGAGCAGGCTCGAGGGGCCAATTGGCCTACTCCTGCTCCTATTTCTTATGTTCTTATAATCAAGGTAGTTTCTTGAGCCTAATTTAAAATGTGCCATGTGCTAAGGCTGGAATTTTCCAGGGGTCATCGTGTGGGATCGGTGGCAGGTCAGGTGGGAAATTTGCTTTTTTTAAACAGTGGGTCAGGACCCGCTGTCAACCCGCCGTAACGCGCCTTTTCCAATGTCGGGTCTGTCAATGCTGAGTAGACCTGACAAGCACCGGCGGGCGACCCAATTAAACTCATTACCATCTAGTTGACAGATCATTAACAGGCATTTTTAACTTACCTTTTAACTTTAACTTCATGGCCATGGGACCCACGCTGTTTGGGGACCATGGCTGTCAACCTGAGGCGGGAGTTCAGTGGCCATTGCTCCAGCTGATTACTTGACAGCTTCAAATGTACAGTAAAAGCTCCCACCTGACAGATCATCACTTTCCTCAGACACAAGCTGTTTCTCAGTTCATTTCCAGCACAGATTCTGCAGGCTTTCCACTTCCCACTCTCCATTCATTCTTACCTCATTGGAAGGACCCTCTCACCATTGACAGAATGCTTCTGTCACCTCTACTTTACCTGCCATCTATTCCATCAACATGGGTGCCCTTTATACTGTCTCACCTTGATCCTCAGAATCCAACCACGATCAGCCCCAACAGCAGCAGCACCAGGCACACCAGCAGCACCAACAACACCACCAACATTCTCCGCAATCACCTGATGCTACACAGGACAGAGGGCATCATCACCCGACCACATTGCTGCCCGGGATGCCAGGGATGGCCTCACCATGCCCAGATTTACTTCATTTGATGCTGTACACCCTGGCTGCCACATGATGTGCCAGGTTGGCACCACCCCACACCAACACCATAAAGCAACCCTACAATGACCAAGCCATTCCTTGCACACTCACCACCATTGCGGGGAGTAGAGCTATGTCTCACCTTCACTGCAACTCGCTAAGCCACTTACAAAGGTGCACACAAATCTATCCAAGAACGCAAAGTGTTGAAAATAAAGGTTTCAATGTTTGACAGCACATTAACAGAAACTTCACATGAACATTGGATAAAACAACCAAGTGCCTACCCTTGTGTGTTGTTAGTTGGTATGATTGCACTAGGATGAGGGTGAGTGTGAGGGGTGGCTAGTGAGATAGGGAAGTGATAATGTAGATAGATGGAGAGGCATGGGGTGGAGGTGCAAGGTAAGTTGGTGTGAGTAAGGATGTGCAGGGGTTGGCTGGGGAAAGCAGAGTGATGGGGATGTGATGAGAGGCACAGCAGGATGAAGGTGAGTGTGGCTTTGTAGTAACATTTCGTGATCTAATGAGATCATTGAAACGTTTGCGCCACTGCACCCAGGTCCTCCTGACCACATCCCTGCTTGTGACCTCCTCTTCAATGTGCAACCAGGCTGTCTTGCTCTCATGGGGAGGTCTCTGCCGCCCATCGGAAGGAAGAGGACATCCCTGCATGCTGTGCCTCCCTCGATAAACATATGGAGGGAGTCATGGGAGAACCTGGGTGCAGCCCTGCACCTCTGTGCAGTCATTGTCAGTGTTTGCAGCACTTCAATGCTGTAGAACACTGACAGCAGAAATATTAAAAGAAAGTTGGCCATGGTCCCTTTAAGGAAACTGGCTGATGACGCATCATGAATGGCATCACCAAACCCGCTTCCTGTAATTGAACAGGCAAACGCACTGGGCGGGCTTAACAAGCCCCATCAACGTAAAATCATTTTCCAGAGCGGGATGGAGCCAGCAGCAGGGTCGGGACCCGCCACCGACACCGCCCGTGCCAGACCCACAGGGGTAAGGAAAATCCAGCCCTAAGTCACTTTAGTGCTGAGATTATGGCATTTGAACGGAGTAGCTGATGTTTTAGATCTACCACTAAAAAGATCTCCGATGTACAATGAAACAGATTACAGAAACATTTCATACAAATGTTAACGCTTCGATACTCCATTAAAAAGCTATGCCTGGAATTTCCGTGGGGATCTCGTCATAGGAACATAGGAACAGGAGTAGGTTAATTAGCCCCTCGAGCCTGTTCCACCATTCAATGAGATCATGGCTGATCTGTGACCTAACTCCTAACCTGCCTTTGGCCCATATCCCTTAATACCTTTGGTTACAAAAAACTATCAATCTCAGATTTAAAATTAACAATTGATCTAGCATCAATTGCTGTTTGCAGAAGAGAGTTCCAAACTTCTACCACCCTTTGTGTGTAGAAGTGTTTCCTAACTTCACTCCTGAGAGGTCTGGCTCTAATTTTTAGACTATGCCCCCTAGTCCTAGAATCCCCAACCAGCGGAAATAGTTTCTCTCTATCTACCCTATCTGTTCCCTTTAATATCTTGAAAACTTTAATGAAATCACCCCTTAACCGTCTAAATTCTAGGGAATACTACCCTAGTTTGTGTAATCTCTCCTCTTAATTTAACCCCTGGAGTCTGGGTATTATTCTGGTACGCTGCACTCCCTCCAAGGCCAATATATCCTTCCTAAGGTGTGGTGCCCAGAACTGCTCACAGTACTCCAGGTGTGGTCTAACCAGGGCTTTGTATAGCTGCAGCATAACTTCTACCTCCTTGTATTCTAGTCCTCGAGATATAAAGGCCACCATTCCATTAGCTTTTTTGATTATTTTCTGTACCTGTTCATGACATTTTACCTGAACCCCCAAGTCTCTTTGAACCTCCACTGTTTTTAGCTTTTCACCATTTAGCAAGTACCCTGTTCTATCCTTTTTAGGTCCAAAGTGGATGACCTCACATTTGCTTACATTGAAATCCATTTGCCACAGTTTTGCCCATTCACTTAATCTATCAATATCGCTTTGTAATTTTATACTTTCATCTACGCTGCCTATAATGCTGCCTATCTTTGTGTCATCGGCAAATTTGGATATGTGGTTTTCCATCCCATCATCTAAGTCGTTAATAGATACAGTGAATAGTTGAGGCCCCAACACAGATCCACGCGGGACGCCACGAGTAACATACTGCCAATTTGAGTACCTACCCATTATCCCTACTCTCTGTCTCCTGCCGCTCAGCCAATATCCTAACCAGGTAATTAATTTGCCTTTAATTCTGTGTGCTTCAACCTTAGTTAACAGTCCCTTATGAGGGACTTTATAAAATGCCTTCTGGAAGTACATATAAATAACATCCATAGACATTCCCCTGTCCACTACTTTAGTCAACTCCTCAAAAAATTCAATCAGGTTCATCAGGCATGCCCTACCTTTTAGAAATCCATGCTCTGATCAGCTGAAAATGTTCACGTTGTTCAGTCACCCTATCCTTAATTATAGACTCTAGTAATTTCCCGACAACAGATGTTAGGCTAACTGGTCTATAATTCCCTGGTTTCCCTCTCTCACCATTCTTAAATAGCGAGTGACATGCGCAATTTTCCAACCTAAAGGATCGGATCCTGAATGAAGAAAACTTTGGAAGATTATAGTTAGGGCATCTGCAATGTGCTCACCTACTTCCTTTAAAACCCTGGCATGGAAACCATCTGGTCCTGGGGTTTTGTCACTCTATAGTGCCATTATTTTCTTCATTACTGTTATTTTGCTTAAGTTAATTTTCCCTGATTCAATATTAGTTTCCTTGGGATTTCCGGCATGCCATCCTGTAGGAGGACCTCTACTGTAAATACTGACGCAAAGTAATTATTCAACATGTCCGTCATTTCCTTATTATCATTGGCAATATCACCAATTTCAGTTTTCAAGTGGCCCGCATTACTCCTGACTACCCTCTTTTTTCTAATATAATTGTAAAAAATGTTTGTGTTAATTTTGATATCCCTTTCAAATTTCTTTTCTTACTCCCTTTTCGTAACTCTTACTATCTGTTTTGTCACCCTTTGCTGTTCATTGTATCTCTCCCATTCACCAGGATCCGTGCTATTTTTTGCATTTTTGCACACTTTTTCTTTTAGTTTTTTGCTGTCCCTTACCTCTTTGGTCGTCCATGGCTGTTTTTTTCGGCAAGTAGAGCTCTTGCCCCTCAGGGGTATAAACTGGCTCTGTATCACATTAAATTCTTTCTTTGAACACCTCCCACTGATCTCCTGTCATTTTATCCAGATTTGCCCAGTTTACTGTGGACAGTCTCTGTCTCATAGCAGTGAAGTCAGCCTTACCTAAATCTAAAATCTTAGTAGCTGTTTCGCGTTTCTCCCTTCCAAACACGATGTTGAAGTCGATCATGTTATGATCGCTATTGGATAAATGTTCATGCACAGTTAGGCTGTTAACTAAATCTGGCTCATTACTGATGATTAAATCTAATATGGCATGTCCCCTTGTTGCCTCTAGGACATATTGTTGTAAAAACTATCCCGGACACACTTGAGAAATTCACTACCTTTGTGACAGGTGCTAGTCTGCTTATCCCAATCTATATGAAAATTAAAATCCCCCATTAAAACCATTCTGCTTTTACTACATGCTTGTCTAATCTCTGCATTTATACAATCTAGCACTTCACAGTTCCTACCAGGGGGCCTATACACAACTTCCACTACAGTCTTAAATCCTTTACTATTTCTTAATTTTACCCATAAAGTCTCCACTGCCTGCTTACCTCTCGTTATATCCTCTCTTATCATTGAAGTGATTTCATCCTTAATCACTAAGGCTACTCCTCCCCCTCTACCATTTTCCCTTTCTTTCCTGTAGACCTTA
>JASTWF010000823.1:0-53000 GCA_030390025.1 Squalus acanthias
CAGCAGAGAGAAGGGGAGAAAAAACCTGCGTTCACACAGTACAGGTGCGGGAATGTCAAACGGAATGGGTCATTGAAAATGTTTTCATATGGGATCTATGGTCGGCGGCCTTCTTTCAATTCACCAACTACTTCCCGAGAAGTCTCAATCACCTCATGAATTTCCTTATCTTCAAGATCGGGAGCATGTTTGCAGCGGCCTTCATTGCGTTCTACCCTTCCTTCCACCTCCAGCTACCCGTCTGCCGCCTCCCACCCCCCCCCCCGCCCCCGCCACTCTTACCAACTGTACACACCGACCCCGTCTTTCCACAGTTTCCCGCATATCTCTCTCATGGCTCCTCCCCATTCATTTCCTCAATCAGACCCACCTTCTGCTCCATAGATCGCAATGCATTGAATTCCGACCGCTCAGCTCCACACCCTTTTCCCGGTGCTGGGTGATATTGTCAATGATTCTCTTTCTGCAGGCAGAAACCTTACTCCTTCAAACCTGCTGTCCCCATCCTCTCCATAAAACCCCAAGCTTCACGCAACCAGGATCTCCAACTAACACCCTGTTTCAATCCATCCAGTCCAGCGTTCCTCCCTTGTCACAGCTCCAGATCATTCGACAATAATGTTGTCGTCTGGTCTGAGCGTTTTCGCTGAACTCAGGTGTCACCTGATAGATAAAGTCAATCCCAAGCGTCTCGAGGTGACTCAGTTCCAGCCCTGTGCAATTGGTCACCTTGTGAGGAGTGGGATTGTGACGTGTGTTGTGCAGCGCCCATGGCTCTACACTAAATGCGAAATCACATATATTCTTATCGTTTTTGCTAAAGTCATGGACAATTTTTCAAAACAGTTAAAAACAACTGAAGTGAATTTTCTTGGAGGTTCTCCCGCTCGTCCGCTGTTACGTTTTCGGAACAGACCGAGAAACCTCGGGAAAACAGTGTAAAAGGAGACAATGAAGGATACATTCAGTTTCAGCCTTGCCTCAGTGGTAACAATCGGAAGTTGCGGGTTGAATTTCCACTCTAGGGATTTGCGCACATAATTGAGGCGGACACTCCAGTGCAGTACTGAGGATGTGCTGCACTGTCACAGGTGACGCCTTCCAGAAGAAACTTAAATGAAGACCCCATCTTCTCTCTCAGGTGGATGTAAAAGATCCTATGGCACTATTCAAGAAATAGAGGGGCAGTTCTCCTGGTGTTCTGTAATTTATCTATTAAAAAGCATCAGCAAAGACATCTCTTTTCAACCTTCTGGGTTCAACATCGAGTTCAACAATTTCAGGTTAAAACCACTGCTTTCATTTTTTTCGGAAAGCAGATACTGGTAATGACTCTTCTGTTGCCATTTGCACCTCCTCTAGACCCACCTTTTGTTTCTTTACTTGTTCCATTACCAGCTCCTTTTGCCTTCCACCATCATCTCTTTTGTCTTTTAATCTCTCCTGCCTTCTATCTTCCATTTTCTTCTTTCATCTCCTCCCCCTTCTCTGCCCCTGCTCTAACTTTATCGAGTTATGACGAAAGGACACCGACCTGAAACGTTAACTCTATTTCTCTCTCCACAGATGCTGCCTGACCTGCTGAGTATTTCCAGTATTTTCTGTTTTTATTTCAGATTTCCAGCATCCGCAGTATTTGCTTTTGATCTCTCATAGATTGCTAGACCCAGAGAGCATCTCAGTTGAGCCTATTCTGTCTTTAGTAAGAGAGTAAATAGCAGGGCTCTGACCATCATTTTCCAATCCTCTCTGGATACAGGTGTGGTGCCAGAGGACTGGAGGACTGCTAACGTGGTACCGTCGTTTAAAAAGGGAGAAAGGGTTAGACCGAGTAATTACCCTCCAGGTAGCCTAACCGCGGTGGTGGCAAAATTATTGCAAAAAATTCTGAGGGACAGGATAAACCTTAATTTAGAAAGATATGGATTAATCAGGGATTTGTCAAGGGAAGATCGTGTCTGACTAACTTTATTCAATTTTTGGGGGAGGCAAGAAGGAGGGTCGATGAGGATAGTGTGTTTGATGTAGTCTATATGGATTTCAGCAAGGCTTTTGATATGGTCGCGCATGGCAGACAGGTCACGAAAGTAAAAGCCCATGGGATCCAAGGAAAAGTGGAAAGTTGGATCCAAAATTGGCTCAGAGGCAGGAAACAAAGGGCAATGGACGAAGGGTGCTTGTGTGACTAGAAAGCTGTTTCCAGTGGGGTTCCACAGGGCTCAGTACTGGGTCCTCTGCTTTTTTGTGGTATACATGAATGATTTGGACTTGAATGTAGGAAGTATAATTATGAAGTTTGCAGATGATTCAAAAATGACCTTGCGGTTGATAATGAAGAAGAAAGCTGCAGACTGCAGGAAGATATAAATGGACTGGTCAGGTGGGCGAGTCAGCAGAGAGTGCTGAGTTTGGGTAAGTGTGAGAGTTCTTTAATTGTTAGTTCTCTTTAAATCATTCTTGATAAGAGTACATAAGCAATTTAAATGAAGGGGAAAAGTGAAATATTTGGGATTATGTTGGTTTAAGTAGAGTAAAATAAGGTTACACTGCAGTAGGAGTAAATTGGCACAGCAGGCAGTGGAAACCAGTATTCTAATCAATCAGCTGGGGTGACTCATTTGGCTGTAAACAAACAAACAGTATAAAAAGACCAGTGCTATTTTGAGCAAGCACGGAGTGCGAGTCATCAGAGAGTGCTGAGTTTGGGTAAGTGTGAGTTCGGGGGAGTGGGGTTTTGGGTGCTCTTTTCAAACTTTAACTCTGTGGGTTGTAGTTAATAAGGCCTTTCTGGTGCAGAGTGACTGTTGGTAAACTATTTAACCGGTGTAATTTAGAGGGACTGATTAAATTTAAATCCAATTAATTAGAGGGGATACTAGCATCTATAATCGGGCAGAGAGTGGCCATAACTAACAATAAAAAAATTAATTAATTGCATAGAATGGAGCAGGTGATGGGTTACTGTTGCGAGATGTGGGAGACGGTGGACCCCATTGAGGCTCACTTTGATTACAAATGTGACAAGTGTCTGCTGCTACAGGAACTCCAGCTCCATGTTGATGAGCTGGAGTCTGAGCTTCAGACACTGCGACACATCAGGGAGGGGGAGAAGTACCTGGACTCTGTGTGTCAGCAGGTGGTCACACCTATGCAGTTAATTAATTCAGATGTCGCCCATGGTCAGGGACAGGACGGTGTGACTACGAGTGAGGCAGGTACGGGGATCGAGGAGGTAGTGTCGGAGAGGCGCAGACCTTGCTTCTGTCCAACAGGTTCGAGGTTCTTACTCCCTGTGGGGCCAGGAGCAGGGACCGCAGGGAGGATGAGCAACTTAGCACAGATAGAGATCTCTGCAGCCGAGAGCGAGAGTCCCATAGGCTGTGTTGACTGCCCGGTGCCAGTGTTAAGGACATCTCCTCTGGGCTGGAAAGAAACTTGCAGTGGGAGGGGGTGGATCCAGTTGTCGTGGTCCATGCTGGTACAAACGACGTAGATAGGACAAGGAAGCCGGTTCTGGTTAAAGGAGTATGAGCAGCTAGCTTTCAAATTAAAAAACAGAACCTCAAGGGTAATAATCACTGGATTATTACCTGAGCCACGAGCGAATTTGGCTAGGACAAATAAAATTAGAGAGTTAAATGAATGGCTCAAAGTCTGGTGTGGGAGAAATGGGTTTTGCTTCCTTGGACACTGGCACCAGTACTGGGGCAGGAGGGCGCTGTTCCGTTGGGACGGGCTTCACTTGGCCAGTGCTGGGACAAGAGTCCTGGCGGATCATATAAAAAGGGCTGCAGAAAGGGCTTTAAACTAACTAGAGGGGGGGAGGTTCCTAGAGAGCAAATAACATAAATGAGAACAGAGAAGGTCATAGACTTAGGTAGCAGTGGGGAAATTAAAAACCAGAGTGTGTCAGGAAGGGGCAGAAGGTATGGAGTAAAAGGTAAAATAATAAAAAGGACAAAAGCAGGATCTAAGTGTCACAAAACATATTTGAAAGTTCTCTATCTGAATGCACGTAGCATTCGTAACAAAATAGACGAGTTAATGGCACAAATAACTACATATGGGTTTGATCTTGTGGCCAATACAGAAACATGGCTGCAGGGTGACAATGCCTCGGAATTAAACATACCAGGTTATTTAACGATCAGGAAGGACAGGCAGGAAGGAAGGGGAGGTGGGGTGGCTATGTTAATAAAGGAAGGAATCACTGTAATACAGAGAAATGATATTGGGTCAAAAGATCAGGATAATGAAAGAGTTTGGGTGGAGATAAGGAATAATAAGGGGGAAAAAACACTAGTGGGCGTAGTCTATAGGCCTCCGAACAGTTGCAACACTGTTGGACGGAGTATCAATCAGGAAATAGTTGAGGCTTGTAATAAGGAACATCTATAATATGGGGGATTTTAACTATCATATTAACTGCACAAATCAAATTGGGCAGGGCTGCCTTGAGGATGAGTTCATTGAGTGTATTTGGGATGGACTTCTTGAGCAGTATGTAACTGAACCGACCAGGGGGCAAGCAACCTTAGATCTGGTCCTGTGTAACGAGACAGGATTAATTAAAAATGTCCTAGAAAAGGATCCCATTGGAATGAGTGACTATAACATGGTTGAATTCCATATTCATTTAGAGGGTGAGAAGTTTGGATCTTCAACAAGCGTGCTAAGCTTGACTAAAGGACACTATGAAGGTATGCGAGCAGAATTGAGTAGAGTGGATTGGGAAAATAGATTAAAGGGTAAGACGATACATGATCAGTGGTGTACATTTAAGGAGTTATTTTACAACTTCTAAAAAATATATATTCCACTGAGAAGAAAAGAGTGTAAAAGAAAAGACAGTCATCCGTGGCTAAGTAAATAAATTAAGGATAGTATTCGACTAAAAACAAGGGGGTAAAAATTGAGTCGCGCCCCATTTGGGGCGCTAACCTCGCCGGGGCGCGACTTTTAGTGCCCCGAAAAAATTAGCGGCCCCGCGCCGGAACTTCAGTGGTTGCGCCCCAAGAGGGAAGCGGGGCGCCACTGGAAGCACCCCGCATCCCTCTTGGGGCGCTGCGAGGGAATATCCTGGTGCTACGTGCCGCAGCGCCAGGCGCTGCGGCACGTCACACCGCGGTATTGCAGGCCTTCCTCCCCTTCTTAAAGGGGAGGGACCCTGCGCAGCGCGAACCGGGGCCCAGCTGGGCCCCCAGGGATCGGGAGTGCCGGCAAAAGAGCCCGGCACTCAAGAGAAGTGCCGGGCTCTTGGAGCGCAGCCGGCACTTCATGGTGGGGGGGCTTCACGGGGGCCGGGGACAGCAACGGGAGCAGGTGCTGGCAGGCGGCCAGCAACAAAAATGGCCGCCTGCCTCCTCCCCTTTAAATATCGCCGCCCCGGCCGCACGTACGCCTCCCTGAACCCGTCGGACATAGCGTCTGGCGGTAAATCAGGGGGCGCGACTGAAGATCGCGGCTGGAGCGCGAGCGGGGTGCTGCGCACGGCGATGACGTTATCGCCGGCGGCGCAGCGCCACAGGGCGCTACCGGCTGACGCCGCCGCTAACCTCCCGCTGAATTTTACGGGAGGCGTGGGCGGCGCTGCGCCCGGGCGTTAGCTGCTTTACGCCCCATTAGCGCCCTCTTAAGGCGCTAACAGGAGGCGCAAGCAGCTGAATTTTTCCCCCAAGGGCTTTTAAGGTAGCCAAATCTAGTGGGAGGATAGAGGATTGCAAAAACTTTAAAAGACAGCAAAAAATAACAAACAGATTGATTAAGAAAGGGAAGATAGATTATGAAAGTAAATTAGCAAAAAATACAAAAACAGAAAATAAGAGTTTTTATAGTTATATAAAAAGAAAAAGGGTGGATAAAGTAAATGTTGGTCCCTTAGAGGATGAGACCGGGAAATATGGTGGGAAATATGGATGGCAAATACACTGAATGAATATTTTGTATCAGTCTTTACAGTAGAGGACACTAAGAATATCCCAACAATGGACAAAAAGGGGGCTATAGGGGGGGAGGAGCTAAACACGATCAAAATCACTAAGGAAGTGGTACTCGGTAAAATAATGGGACTCAAGGCGGATAAATCGCCTGGACCTGATGGCTTACATCCTGGGGTCTTGAGG
Source organism: Squalus acanthias (assembly GCA_030390025.1). Lineage (NCBI taxonomy): Eukaryota > Metazoa > Chordata > Chondrichthyes > Squaliformes > Squalidae > Squalus > Squalus acanthias. The sequence goes on from JASTWF010000823.1 coordinate 6,123, forward strand.
GAAGTGGCGGCAGGGATTGTGGATGCATTGGTAATAATTTTCCAAAACTCCCTGGACTCAGCAAAGATCCCGGCAGACTGGTAAACTGCTAATGTAACACCCTTATTTAAAAAGGGCAGTAGACAGAAGGCTGGAAACTATAGACCAGTTAGCCTAACATCTGTGGTAGGTAACATTTTGGAGTCCATTATTAAGGAGACAGTAACGGGACATTTGGATAATCATAATTTAATAGGACAAAGTCAGCATGGTTTTATGAAGTGGAAGTCATGTTTGCCAAATTTGCTGGAGTTCTTTGAGGAAGTAACATACAGGGTGGATAAAGGGGAACCAGTGGATGTGGTGTATTTCGACTTCCAAAAGGCATTTGACAAGGTGCCACACAAAAGATTATTGCTTAAGATAAAAAAATCACGGGATTGGGGGTAATATTCTGGCATGGATAGAGGATTGGCTATCTAACAGAAGGCAGAGAGTTGGGATAAATGGTTCATTCTCAGACTGGCAATCAGTAACTAGTGGTGTTCCACTGGGATCAGTGCTGGGTCCCCAACTCTTTACAATCTATATTAACGATTTGGAGGAGGGGACCGAGTGTAACATATCAAAATTTGCAGATGATACTAAGATGGGAGGGAAAGTAGTGAGTGAGGAGGACATAAAAAGTCTGCAAGGGGACATAGACAGGCTAAGTAAGTGGGCAGAGATTTGGCAGATGGAATACAATACTGGAAAGTGTGAGGTTGTGCACTTGGGCAGGAAAAATAGTAGAACAAGTTATTATCTTAATGGCAAGAAACTGGGAAGTACTGAAGTACAAAGGGATCTGGGGGTCCTGGTGCACGAAACTCAAAAGGTTAGTATGCAGGTGCAGCAAGTGATTAAGAAGGCCAATGGAAAGTTGGCTTTCATTGCTAGGGGGATAGAATATATAAATAGGGAGGTATTACTTCAGTTGTACAAGGTATTGGTGAGACCGCACCTGGAATACTGCATACAGTTTTGGTGTCCATACTTAAGAAAAGGCATACTTGCTCTCGAGTCAGTACAAAGAAGGTTCACTCGGTTAATCCCGGGGATGAGGGTATGGACATATGAGGAGAGGTTGGGTAGATTGGGACTCTACTCATTGGAGTTCAGAAGAATGAGAGGCGATCTTATTGAAACATATAAGATTGTGAAGGTGTTGGATCGGGTGGATGCGGGGAGGATGTTCCCGATGATAGGTGAAACTAGAACTAGGGGGCATAGTCTAAGAATAAGGGGCTGCTCTTTCAAAACTGAGCTGAGAAGGAACTACTTCACTCAGAGGGTGGTAGGTCCATGGAATATGCTGCCCCAAAAAGCTGTAGAAGCTATATCATTACATAAATTTAAAACAGAAATAGACAGTTTCCTAGAAGTAAAGGGAATTAAGGGTTACGGGGAGCGGGCAGGAATTTGGACATGAGTCTAGGTTCGGATCGGCCATGCCCCTGTGGGTAGCGTAGCGGGTACAGGGGCCGTGTAGCCTGATCCTGCTCCTATTTCGTGAGTCGAATTCTGTTAGGTTCTGGAGATGGTTCTATGATAGTAGATTGGCGGTTAGGATCAGATCAGCCATGATCTTATTGAATGGCGGAGCTGGCTCGAGGGGCCAATTGGCCTACTCCTGCTCCTATTTCTTATGTTCTTATGTTCTTACATAACAGTGGCAAATGGAATTCAATCTGGAGAAGTGTGAGGTAATGCATTTGGGGAGGGCTAACAAGCCAGGGGAATAGACTATAAATGGTAGGACACTGAGAAGTGCAGAAGTTCAGAGGGACCTTGGAGTGCATGTTCACAGATCCCTGAAGGTAGCAGGACAGGTAGATAAGGTGGTTAAGAAGGCATACGGGATACCTACCTTTATTATCATGGATTATAAGAGCAGGGAGGTTATTCTTGAACTGTATAAAACACTACTTAGGCCGCAGCTGGAATACTGCATGCAGTTCTTTTCACCACATTACAGGGAGGATGTGATTGCACTAGAGAGGGTGCAGAGGAGATTTACGAGGATGTTGCCTGGGCTGGGGAATTTTAGCTAGGAGGAAAGATTGGATAGGCTGGGATTGTTTTCTTTGGAACGGAAGAGGCTGAGGGAAGACCTAATTGAGGTGTATAAAATTATGAGGGGCCTAGATAGAGTGGATAGGAAGGACCTATTTCCCTTAGCAGAGGTGTTAATAACCACGGGGCATAGATTTAAAGTAATTGGTCGGAGGTTTAGAGGGGAGTTGACTAGAATTGTTTTCACCCAGAGGGTGGTGGGGGTCTGGAACTCACTGCCTGAAAGGGTGGTAGAGGCAGAGACCCTCATCACATTTAAAAAGTACTTGGATATGCACTTGAACTGCCGTAACCTACAAGGATACGGACCAAGAGCTGGAAGGTGGGATTGAGGTGGATAGCTCATTGTCGGCCGGCACGGACAAGATGGTTAGAATGGCCTCCTTCTGTGCTGTAAATTTCTATGATTCTGTGATTAGCCGGAAGCCGAAACCTCGGGGCCTTTGGTCTGAAATCAGCAGCAAGAACAATGAGTGAGTTTCTTGTCTCAGCCCCCGGAGCCTTTGGTCTGAAATCAGCAGCAAGAACAATGAGTGAGTTTCCTGTCCCGGCACCCGGTGCCTTTGGTCTGAAATCAGCAGCAAGAACAATGAATGAGTTTCCTGTCTCGGCCCCTGGGGCCTTTGGTCAGAAATCAGCAGCAAGAACAATGAGTGAGTTTCCTGTCCCGGCCCCGGAGCCTTTGGTGTGAAATCAGCAGCAAGAACAATGAGTGAGTTTCCTGTCTCTTCCTTCGGGGACTTTGGTCTGAAATCAGCAGCAAGAACAATGAGTGAGTTCCCTGTCCCGGCCCCCGGGGGCCTTTGGTCTGAAATCAGCAGCAAGAACAATGAGTGAGTTTCTTGTCCCGGCCCCCGGGGCCTTTGGGGCCGATTGTTTTCTCGAGCGCTGGATGAGACTCTCATTGTGGACTTTGGGTCTTTTCTATTAAAGTATGAAACACCCATCCATTGTTATTAAAACAATGAAGTGAAACCGAGTGACGTCATCTGTTTGTTCAAAGAACTGTAATTAACATAAATGGTGATTCGGCCTAATTGTGTCACTGGAGGTTTCCAACAAGTATAAATGAGGGACCGTCGAATATTTCACACAGCACATTCAGCGCCTCGTCTACACTCGAAGCGGCCTGATAGAAAATCAGGGGAAATGCACGGACAAGTGACGGGACCGGTCTACGCCATTTACTATCCTGTTCTCGCAGCTTTTGGTGTCCCGGGTAAGTCGCTGCGATCAATGATTCATTTTACAGATCATTTTGAGCTGTCTCGCTGCTGTCGCTGTGTAACTGGTGATGTAACGTGTTCCCTTGGTACAGAGGCCACCCTTCTCTGCTATCGATTCAATCGACACTGCTCGCTCACTGCCCATTGCTTGTCAAAGGCGCTGTTTTAGAGATTTGTTTTTAAATTTTACTTTCAAATATAATTAATATTATGGGATTATTATATTTCTCCTGTGTTTTAGGCCGAGTGCTGCCGCGAGATCCTAAATAAGACTTCTTGGTTTACATTCTATTAGACTTGGAGTGAGAAGCACAGAGGGCGGAACACACCGCTCGCCATCCATGTCCAACACCAACATTTTGAACTGTGTCTCACTTCATTCTAATCATTTTAATTAGACTGGGAGTGGGGAAGGTCATAGGGCGGAACACACCGCTGGCCATCCATGTCCAACACCAACACTTTGAACTGTGTCTCACTTCATTCAGATCATTTTAATTAGACTGGGAGTGGGGAAGGTCACACGGCGGAACACACCGCTCGCCATCCATGTCCAACACCAACATTTGGAACTGTGTCTCATCATTCGGTGGTTCCAGGACCGCACGCAGTTTCCACCATCACCCACTCGGCAGCAGGGTCACTGCTTGTGGCTGATGATCAGCGGAATCAGAAGGACTATAGAGGCTAATATCTCAACATCTTTTATACTTCTTTTATCCCTATTCATTTTTTTCATTAACATTTCCAAGGAGCGGCGCCTACTTTAACCTGGGCTCAGATTAAATCGTTTTCTCTTGTCCCTTCACCTCAATTATTTCAACTGGTTTTAACTACAGGTTGACCCCTCGGAGAGTCCAGAACCAGGGGTCATAATCTAAGGATAAGGGGTAAGCCATTTAGGACAGAAATGAGGAAGAATTTCTTCACCCACAGAGTGGTGAAACTGTGGAATTCTCTACCACAGAAGGTAGTTGAGGCCAAGTCATTAAATATATTCAAGAATGAGTTAGATATATTTCTTAAAGCTAAAGATATCAAGGGATATGGGGAGAAGGCAGGTACAGAGTACTGAATTTGGGTGATCAGCCATGATCTCATCGAATGGCGGAACAGGCTCGAGGGGCCGAATGGCCTACTCCTGCTCCTATCTTCTATGTTCTATGTCTATGTCTACAGAACGTTGTAAACTATTCAAATGAAACGATAAACTGGGATAACTGTTTAGATTTTGAATGTTGTGTTGGTTTTCTATTATTCGCGGCATTATCAGTTAATTGCAACATTTTTCCAGTTTTCTTCCCTGCTCTAATGCAAAACCGAGCAGTTCCAAGGGCGCCGACAGCTCTCGGGTACCTGAGCCTTTCTCCGTATTAAGGTTATTTGTAGCGTAATTGGTAGAGTGATGGTGGAAATACAATCCCTGTATTCAGAGGGAGGAATCTCACCCTGGATCTCTGGGATTTGAGTTCACAATCTAGGGCGATCCTCCATAATAACAGAGTAATGGTGAAAATACATTGTTCTTTGTGTATTAAGACAGCAGTATCTCAGTGTAGATCTCCGGGATTTAAGTTCCCAATCGAGGACGATCCTCCATAACAACAGAGTGATTGTGGGATTACACTGTAATCTGTATACACAGAGAGAAGACTCTCAACCTGGATCTCCGGGATTTGAACTTCCAGTCTCGGCAGACCGTCCAGTGCCCTACTGACGGTGAGCGGCATTGTCAGAGCTGTTATTCATCAGATGAGATGTTAAGCTCTCAGCCTCGGTTCCCTATTATGTTGAGTCAGGGGCCCCTTAAAAATCCTCAGACGCTATTCGAAGATCAGGCAGCGCTCATGAGGTTTTGACAAAAATCTCCATCTCAGACCAACCCCTTGATGTCTCTGAAAGACACTCCGGATATACGGCGTCTGATTCCGTGTATTCCCATTAAAGCTGAGAGACGTCACACTGCACGGGCTTTGGAAAGTAGTTCATTACTCACTAATGTACAGCTATAACATTGACCTGGTTTAATAATCAAATAACGAATTGATTTCTAAAGTGATGACAATGATCACGAGCTCCATTTCCGCCCAGCGGAGACACTCAATTCAGTAAATACCTACAGAGCGGGCTGCTTTCAAAAACTTAAAATACTTATTGCATTTAATGGATATTATTTATTGAAGACACGCAACATGCCAATGAGCTGTTGGTAATAGTTAATGAACATCAAATAGTTAGTTAGTTAGTTAGTTAGCTGGTTAGTTAGTAAGCTGCATCGACCCTACCATCCGGCCTATTTCCCGAAGTTCTTGCTGTTCATTTGTGGTCATTTCTTTTTCGATTTAAGTTCTCTGGATCTTGATCGGGCGATTCGCTCTGACGCTGCTCTTCCAACGCGATTCTCTGCGCCTCCTGCCAGCCAGCGCTGCTCAACAACCCGTGCACTTTGACCCCTCACTCCTGTCACTGTCATTGGCTCTACCGGTCTCTCTGTTGCCGGAAGCTCACTCCGCCCGGCAAATGCACCGTCATTGTCTAGAATCCTGTTCCTGATGAGGGCTCTGTCCGGCTATGGTCAGCGACCTACCGGTTAGGGTCACCTTCCTCGTAAACACATCAGTTGGGGCCGAGCTCCGTTTTGGGATCGGCTCCGGAGGGAAATCAGTGATGAGTCTCAGTGAGTGACCAGGCGACGCTTCAGGGGAAGTGTAAAATCGGGTGTTGGAACCGCGACTGCACGGCGGTAAAAGTAAAATCTCACCCAGTTCTTATGTCGGATGATTAATTTTATTTAAATTCAAATTGAGTCCATAGGTCACGAGTGACAACTTCCGAGTAAAACACTGTTTGAGTCACCTGTTCTTTTACATCCACAGCTAACCTGGTGACGATTGTGATCCTGTCCCGAGGAAGGTGCGGTCTCTCCAGATGTATCACTCGGTACCTGGTGTCCATGGCGGTGACGGATCTCCTGGTCATTATTACCGCTGTGATATTAAACCGGATCAGTGTTATTTATTTTCCAGTTCTTTTCCTCTCTATCACTCCAGTCTGTAGCCTAAAAATCGCTCTAATCTATGCAGCCAGGGACAGCTCTGTCTGGCTGACGGTCGCTTTCACCTTCGATCGATTTGTGGCCATTTGTTGCCAGAAGCTGAAAACAAAATATTGCACCGAGAGAACGGCTGCCATTGTAATAGGAGCGATCTGTGCCGTGAGCTGTGTAAAAAACATCCCCTGGTACTTTGTATATGAGCCTTTGTATATAATTAACGGTGTCCCGTGGTACTGCAACATTAAGCTAAGTTTTTACACTGAACTTCTATGGACAGCGTTTGACTGGATTGACCGTATTTTAAACCCCTGTGCCCCGTTCCTCCTGATGTTACTGTTCAATGCTCTGACCGTCAGACACATTCTAGCGGCCAGTCGAGCCCGCAGGAGACTCCGGGCCCACAGCAATGGAGAGAATCAGAGTGACCCAGAGATGGAGAGCCGGAAAAAGTCCATCGTCTTACTCTTCACCATCTCGGGGAGTTTCATCTTGTTATGGATGACCTATGTTGTAAATTTCCTGTATGTGCGAATTACGAACGATTATAAGATCTCGGGTTTCAATGATCCAAAGTTCATTCTCCAGGAAAGCGGAAACATGCTTCAGCTCCTGAGTTGCTGCACCAATACCTGTATTTATGGAGTGACCCAGACTAAATTCAGAGAGGAGTTCATGCAAATGTTCAAATCTCCGGTGAACCTGATCATTAAAATAGGTAAATAATGAAAACAGTCGAATGCGTTTCTGCCTTAGAGCACGGTTAAGATTCACAGTCCATCCTGAACTGTCCCTCACTGCACCCCGCCACCCTGGAACACATCAACAGACACTGTTTCACAGTCCATCCTGAACTGTCTCTCACTGCACCCCGCCACCCTGGAACACACCAACAGACACTGTTTCACAGTCCATCCTGAACTGTCCCTCACTGCACCCCGCCACCCTGGAACACACACAGACACTGTTTCACAGTCCATCCTGAACTGTCTCTCACTGCACCACGCCACCCTGGAACACCCCAACAGACACTGTTTCACAGTCTATCCTGAACTGTCCCTCACTGCACCCCACCACCCTGGAACACACCGACAGACACTGTTTCACAGTCCATCCTGAACTGCCCCGCACTGCACCGCACCACCGGGGAACACATCAACAGACATTGTTTCACAGTCCATCCTGAACTGTCCCTCACTGCACCCTACCACCCTGGAACACACCAACAGACACTGTTTCACAGTCCATCCTGAACTGTCCCTCACTGCACCCCGCCACCCTGGAACACACCAACAGACACTGTTTCACAGTCCATCCTGAACTGTCCCTCACTGCACCCCGCCACCCTGGAACACACCAACAGACACTGTTTCACAGTCCATCCTGAACTGTCCCTCACTGCACCCCGCCACCCTGGAACACACCAACAGACACTGTTTCACAGTCCATCCTGAACTGTCCTCACTGCACCCCGCCACCCTGGAACACACCAACAGACACTGTTTCACAGTCCATCCTGAACTGTCCCTCACTGCACCCCGCCACCCTGGAACACACCAACAGACACTGTTTCACAGTCCATCCTGAACTGTCCCTCACTGCACCCTGCCACCCTGGAACACACCAACAGACACTGTTTCACAGTCCATCCTGAACTGTCCCTCACTGCACCCCGCCACCCTGGAACACATCAACAGACACTGTTTCACAGTCCATCCTGAACTGTCTCTCACTGCACCCCGCCACCCTGGAACACACCAACAGACACTGTTTCACAGTCCATCCTGAACTGTCCCTCACTGCACCCCGCCACCCTGGAACACACCAACAGACACTGTTTCACAGTCCATCCTGAACTGTCTCTCACTGCACCCCGCCACCCTGGAACACACCAACAGACACTGTTTCACAGTCCATCCTGAACTGTCCCTCACTGCACCCCGCCACCCTGGAACACACCAACAGACACTGTTTCACAGTCCATCCTGAACTGTCTCTCACTGCACCCCGCCACCCTGGAACACACCAACAGACACTGTTTCACAGTCCATCCTGAACTGTCCCTCACTGCACCCCGCCACCCTGGAACACACCAACAGACACTGTTTCACAGTCCATCCTGAACTGTCCCTCACTGCAACCCGCCACCCTGGAACACACCAACAGACACTGTTTCACAGTCCATCCTGAACTGTCTCTCACTGCACCCCGCCACCCTGAAACACACCAACAGACACTGTTTCACAGTCCATCCTGAACTGTCCCTCACTGCACCCCGCCACCCTGGAACACACCAACAGACACTGTTTCACAGTCCATCCTGAACTGTCCCTCACTGCACCCCACCACCCTGGAACACACCAACAGACACTGTTTCACAGTCCATCCTGAACTGTCCTCTCACTGCACCCCACCACCCTGGAACACACCAACAGACACTGTTTCACAGTCCATCCTGAACTGTCCCTCACTGCACCCCGCCACCCTGGAACACACCAACAGACACTGTTTCACAGTCCATCCTGAACTGTCCCTCACTGCACCCCGCCACCCTGGAACACACCAACAGACACTGTTTCACAGTCCATCCTGAACTGTCCCTCACTGCACCCCGCCACCCTGGAACACACCAACAGACACTGTTTCACAGTCCATCCTGAACTGTCCCTCACTGCACCCCGCCACCCTGGAACACACCAACAGACACTGTTTCACAGTCCATCCTGAACTGTCCCTCACTGCACCCCGCCACCCTGGAACACACCAACAGACACTGTTTCACAGTCCATCCTGAACTGTCCCTCACTGCACCCCGCCACCCTGGAACACACCAACAGACACTGTTTCACAGTCCATCCTGAACTGTCCCTCACTGCACCCCGCCACCCTGGAACACACCAACAGACACTGTTTCACAGTCCATCCTGAACTGTCCCTCACTGCACCCCGCCACCCTGGAACACACCAACAGACACTGTTTCACAGTCCATCCTGAACTGTCCCTCACTGCACCCCGCCACCCTGGAACACACCAACAGACACTGTTTCACAGTCCATCCTGAACTGTCCCTCACTGCACCCCGCCACCCTGGAACACACCAACAGACACTGTTTCACAGTCCATCCTGAACTGTCTCTCACTGCACCCCGCCACCCTGGAACACACCAACAGACACTGTTTCACAGTCCATCCTGAACTGTCCCTCACTGCACCCCGCCACCCTGGAACACACCAACAGACACTGTTTCACAGTCCATCCTGAACTGTCCCTCACTGCACCCCGCCACCCTGGAACACACCAACAGACACTGTTTCACAGTCCATCCTGAACTGTCCCTCACTGCACCCCGCCACCCTGGAACACACCAACAGACACTGTTTCACAGTCCATCCTGAACTGTCCCTCACTGCACCCCGCCACCCTGGAACACACCAACAGACACTGTTTCACAGTCCATCCTGAACTGTCCCTCACTGCACCCCGCCACCCTGGAACACACCAACAGACATTGTTTCACAGTCCATCCTGAACTGTCCCTCACTGCACCCCGCCACCCTGGAACACACCAACAGACACTGTTTCACAGTCCATCCTGAACTGTCCCTCACTGCACCCCGCCACCCTGGAACACACCAACAGACACTGTTTCACAGTCCATCCTGAACTGTCCCTCACTGCACCCCGCCACCCTGGAACACACCAACAGACACTGTTTCACAGTCCATCCTGAACTGTCCCTCACTGCACCCCGCCACCCTGGAACACACCAACAGACACTGTTTCACAGTCCATCCTGAACTGTCCCTCACTGCACCCCGCCACCCTGGAACACACCAACAGACACTGTTTCACAGTCCATCCTGAACTGTCCCTCACTGCACCCCGCCACCCTGGAACACACCAACAGACACTGTTTCACAGTCCATCCTGAACTGTCCCTCACTGCACCCGGCCACCCTGGAACACACCAACAGACATTGTTTCACAGTCCATCCTGAACTGTCCCTCACTGCACCCCGCCACCCTGGAACACACCAACAGACACTGTTTCACAGTCCATCCTGAACTGTCCCTCACTGCACCCCGCCACCCTGGAACACACCAACAGACACTGTTTCACAGTCCATCCTGAACTGTCCCTCACTGCACCCCGCCACCCTGGAACACACCAACAGACACTGTTTCACAGTCCATCCTGAACTGTCCCTCACTGCACCCCGCCACCCTGGAACACACCAACAGACACTGTTTCACAGTCCATCCTGAACTGTCCCTCACTGCACCCCGCACCCTGGAACACACCAACAGACACTGTTTCACAGTCCATCCTGAACTGTCCCTCACTGCACCCCGCCACCCTGGAACACACCAACAGACACTGTTTCACAGTCCATCCTGAACTGTCCCTCACTGCACCCCACCACCCTGGAACACACCAACAGACACTGTTTCACAGTCCATCCTGAACTGTCCCTCACTGCACCCCGCCACCCTGGAACACACCAACAGACACTGTTTCACAGTCCATCCTGAACTGTCCCTCACTGCACCCCGCCACCCTGGAACACACCAACAGACACTGTTTCACAGTCCATCCTGAACTGTCCCTCACTGCACCCCGCCACCCTGGAACACACCAACAGACACTGTTTCACAGTCCATCCTGAACTGTCCCTCACTGCACCCCGCCACCCTGGAACACACCAACAGACACTGTTTCACAGTCCATCCTGAACTGTCCCTCACTGCACCCCGCCACCCTGGAACACACACAGACACTGTTTCACAGTCCATCCTGAACTGTCTCTCACTGCACCCCGCCACCCTGGAACACACCAACAGACACTGTTTCACAGTCCATCCTGAACTGTCCCTCACTGCACCCCGCCACCCTGGAACACACCAACAGACACTGTTTCACAGTCCATCCTGAACTGTCCCTCACTGCACCCCGCCACCCTGGAACACACCAACAGACACTGTTTCACAGTCCATCCTGAACTGTCCCTCACTGCACCACGCCACCCTGGAACACACCAACAGACACTGTTTCACAGTCCATCCTGAACTGTCCCTCACTGCACCCCGCCACCCTGGAACACACAACAGACACTGTTTCACAGTCCATCCTGAACTGTCCTCACTGCACCCCGCCACCCTGGAACACACCAACAGACACTGTTTCACAGTCCATCCTGAACTGTCCCTCACTGCACCCCGCCACCCTGGAACACACCAACAGACACTGTTTCACAGTCCATCCTGAACTGTCCCTCACTGCACCCGCCACCCGGGAACACACCAACAGACACTGTTTCACAGTCCATCCTGAACTGTCCCTCACTGCACCCCGCCACCCTGGAACACACCAACAGACACTGTTTCACAGTCCATCCTGAACTGTCCCTCACTGCACCCCGCCACCCTGGAACACACCAACAGACATTGTTTCACAGTCCATCCTGAACTGTCCCTCACTGCACCCCGTCACCCTGGAACACACCAACAGACACTGTTTCACAGTCCATCCTGAACTGTCCCTCACTGCACCCCGCCACCCTGGAACACACCAACAGACACTGTTTCACAGTCCATCCTGAACTGTCCCTCACTGCACCCCGCCACCCTGGAACACACCAACAGACACTGTTTCACAGTCCATCCTGAACTGTCCCTCACTGCACCCCGCCACCCTGGAACACACCAACAGACACTGTTTCACAGTCCATCCTGAACTGTCCCTCACTGCACCCCGCCACCCTGGAACACACCAACAGACACTGTTTCACAGTCCATCCTGAACTGTCCCTCACTGCACCCCGCCACCCTGGAACACACCAACAGACACTGTTTCACAGTCCATCCTGAACTGTCCCTCACTGCACCCCGCCACCCTGGAACACACCAACAGACACTGTTTCACAGTCCATCCTGAACTGTCCCTCACTGCACCCCGCCACCCTGGAACACACCAACAGACACTGTTTCACAGTCCATCCTGAACTGTCCCTCACTGCACCCCGCCACCCTGGAACACACCAACAGACACTGTTTCACAGTCCATCCTGAACTGTCCCTCACTGCACCCCGCCACCCTGGAACACACCAACAGACACTGTTTCACAGTCCATCCTGAACTGTCCCTCACTGCACCCCGCCACCCTGGAACACACCAACAGACACTGTTTCACAGTCCATCCTGAACTGTCCCTCACTGCACCCCGCCACCCTGGAACACACCAACAGACACTGTTTCACAGTCCATCCTGAACTGTCCCTCACTGCACCCCGCCACCCTGGAACACACCAACAGACACTGTTTCACAGTCCATCCTGAACTGTCCCTCACTGCACCCCGCCACCCTGGAACACACCAACAGACACTGTTTCACAGTCCATCCTGAACTGTCCCTCACTGCACCCCGCCACCCTGGAACACACCAACAGACACTGTTTCACAGTCCATCCTGAACTGTCCCTCACTGCACCCCGCCACCCTGGAACACACCAACAGACACTGTTTCACAGTCCATCCTGAACTGTCCCTCACTGCACCCCGCCACCCTGGAACACACCAACAGACACTGTTTCACAGTCCATCCTGAACTGTCCCTCACTGCACCCTCCACCCTGGAACACACCAACAGACACTGTTTCACAGTCCATCCTGAACTGTCCCTCACTGCACCCCGCCACCCTGGAACACACCAACAGACAATGTTTCACAGTCCATCCTGAACTGTCCCTCACTGCACCCCGTCACCCTGGAACACACCAACAGACACTGTTTCACAGTCCATCCTGAACTGTCTCTCACTGCACCCCGCCACCCTGGAACACACCAACAGACATTGTTTCACAGTCCATCCTGAACTGTCCCTCACTGCACCCCCTCCACCCTGGAACACACCAACAGACACTGTTTCACAGTCCATCCTGAACTGTCCCTCACTGCACCCCGCCACCCTGGAACACACCAACAGACACTGTTTCACAGTCCATCCTGAACTGTCCCTCACTGCACCCCGCCACCCTGGAACACACCAACAGACACTGTTTCACAGTCCATCCTGAACTGTCCCTCACTGCACCCCGCCAACCTGGAACACACCAACAGACACTGTTTCACAGTCCATCCTGAACTGTCCCTCACTGCACCCCGCCACCCTGGAACACACCAACAGACACTGTTTCACAGTCCATCCTGAACTGTCTCTCACTGCACCTCGCCACCCTGGAACACACCAACAGACACTGTTTCACAGTCCATCCTGAACTGTCCCTCACTGCACCCCGCCACCCTGGAACACACCAACAGACATTGTTTCACAGTCCATCCTGAACTGTCCCTCACTGCACCCCGCCACCCTGGAACACACCAACAGACACTGTTTCACAGTCCATCCTGAACTGTCCCTCACTGCACCCCGCCACCCTGGAACACACCAACAGACACTGTTTCACAGTCCATCCTGAACTGTCCCTCACTGCACCCCGCCACCCTGGAACACACCAACAGACACTGTTTCACAGTCCATCCTGAACTGTCCCTCACTGCACCCCACCACCCTGGAACACACCAACAGACACTGTTTCACAGTCCATCCTGAACTGTCCCTCACTGCACCCCGTCACCCTGGAACACACCAACAGACACTGTTTCACAGTCCATCCTGAACTGTCCCTCACTGCACCCCGCCACCCTGGAACACACCAACAGACACTGTTTCACAGTCCATCCTGAACTGTCCCTCACTGCACCCCGCCACCCTGGAACACACCAACAGACACTGTTTCACAGTCCATCCTGAACTGTCTCTCACTGCACCCCGCCACCCTGGAACACACCAACAGACACTGTTTCACAGTCCATCCTGAACTGTCCCTCACTGCACCCCGCCACCCTGGAACACACACAGACACTGTTTCACAGTCCATCCTGAACTGTCTCTCACTGCACCCCGCCACCCTGGAACACACCAACAGACACTGTTTCACAGTCCATCCTGAACTGTCCCTCACTGCACCCCGCCACCCTGGAACACACCAACAGACACTGTTTCACAGTCCATCCTGAACTGTCCCTCACTGCACCCGCCACCCTGGAACACACCAACAGACACTGTTTCACAGTCCATCCTGAACTGTCCCTCACTGCACCCCGCCACCCTGGAACACACCAACAGACACTGTTTCACAGTCCATCCTGAACTGTCCCTCACTGCACCCCGCCACCCTGGAACACACCAACAGACACTGTTTCACAGTCCATCCTGAACTGTCCCTCACTGCACCCCGCCACCCTGGAACACACCAACAGACACTGTTTCACAGTCCATCCTGAACTGTCCCTCACTGCACCCCGCCACCCTGGAACACACCAACAGACACTGTTTCACAGTCCATCCTGAACTGTCCCTCACTGCACCCCGCCACCCTGGAACACACCAACAGACACTGTTTCACAGTCCATCCTGAACTGTCCCTCACTGCACCCCGCCACCCTGGAACACACCAACAGACACTGTTTCACAGTCCATCCTGAACTGTCCCTCACTGCACCCCGCCACCCTGGAACACACCAACAGACACTGTTTCACAGTCCATCCTGAACTGTCCTCACTGCTCCGCCGCCACCCTGGAACACACCACAGACCACTTGTTTCACAGTCCATCCTGATCGTCTCTCACTGTACCACGCCACCCTGGAAAAACACACCACAGACACTGTTCGCAGTCCATCTGAACGGTCTCTAACTGCACCTCGCCATCCTGGAACACACCACAGACACTTGTTTCACATCGCATCTTGACTGTCTCTCACTGCAACCCGGCGCAACCCTGGAACACACCAACATACATTGTTTCACAGTCCTATCCTGAAGCTGTCCTCACTGCACCCCGTCACCCTGGAACACACCGACCAGACACTGTTTTTTAATACAGTCCATCCTGAACTGTCTCGCACTACACACCGCATCCACCCGGGAGACACCAATCAACACATTCTTTCACAGTCTATCCTGAACTGTCCCTCACTGATCCCTACCACCCTGGAACACATCCGACAGACACTGTTTCACAGTCTATCCTGTACTGTCCCCTCACTGCACCCGCACACCCTGGAACACACCAACAGACACTGTTACACAGTCCATCCTGAACTGTCTCGCCTCTACTGCATCCCGTCACCTGGAACACACCAACAGACACTGTTTCACAGTCCATCCTGAACTGTCCCTCACTGCACCCGCCACCCTGGAACACACCAACAGACACTGTTTCACAGTCCATCCTGAACTGTCCCTCACTGCACCCCGCCACCCTGGAACACACCAACAGACACTGTTTCACAGTCCATCCTGAACTGTCCCTCACTGCACCCCGCCACCCTGGAACACACCAACAGACACTGTTTCACAGTCCATCCTGAACTGTCCCTCACTGCACCCCGCCACCCTGGAACACACCAACAGACACTGTTTCACAGTCCATCCTGAACTGTCCCTCACTGCACCCCGCCACCCTGGAACACACCAACAGACACTGTTTCACAGTCCATCCTGAACTGTCTCTCACTGCACCCCGCCACCCTGGAACACACCAACAGACACTGTTTCACAGTCCATCCTGAACTGTCCCTCACTGCACCCCACCACCCTGGAACACACCAACAGACACTGTTTCACAGTCCATCCTGAACTGTCCCTCACTGCACCCGCCACCTGGAACACACCAACAGACATTGTTTCACAGTCCATCCTGAACTGTCCCTCACTGCACCCGCCACCCTGGAACACACCAACAGACACTGTTTCACAGTCCATCCTGAACTGTCCCTCACTGCACCCCGCCACCCTGGAACACACCAACAGACACTGTTTCACAGTCCATCCTGAACTGTCCCTCACTGCACCCCGCCACCCTGGAACACACCAACAGACACTGTTTCACAGTCCATCCTGAACTGTCCTCACTGCACCCCGCCACCCTGGAACACACCAACAGACACTGTTTCACAGTCCATCCTGAACTGTCCCTCACTGCACCCCGCCACCCTGGAACACACCAACAGACACTGTTTCACAGTCCATCCTGAACTGTCCCTCACTGCACCCCGCCACCCTGGAACACACCAACAGACACTGTTTCACAGTCCATCCTGAACTGTCCCTCACTGCACCCCGCCACCCTGGAACACACCAACAGACACTGTTTCACAGTCCATCCTGAACTGTCCCTCACTGCACCCGCCACCCTGGAACACACCAACAGACACTGTTTCACAGTCCATCCTGAACTGTCCCTCACTGCACCCCGCCACCCTGGAACACACCAACAGACACTGTTTCACAGTCCATCCTGAACTGTCCCTCACTGCACCCCGCCACCCTGGAACACACCAACAGACACTGTTTCACAGTCCATCCTGAACTGTCCCTCACTGCACCCCGCCACCCTGGAACACACCAACAGACACTGTTTCACAGTCCATCCTGAACTGTCCTCACTGCACCCCGCCACCCTGGAACACACCAACAGACACTGTTTCACAGTCCATCCTGAACTGTCCCTCACTGCACCCCGCCACCCTGGAACACACCAACAGACACTGTTTCACAGTCCATCCTGAACTGTCCCTCACTGCACCCCGCCACCCTGGAACACACCAACAGACACTGTTTCACAGTCCATCCTGAACTGTCCCTCACTGCACCCCGCCACCCTGGAACACACCAACAGACACTGTTTCACAGTCCATCCTGAACTGTCCCTCACTGCACCCCGCCACCCTGGAACACACCAACAGACACTGTTTCACAGTCCATCCTGAACTGTCCCTCACTGCACCCCGCCACCCTGGAACACACCAACAGACACTGTTTCACAGTCCATCCTGAACTGTCCCTCACTGCACCCCGCCACCCTGGAACACACCAACAGACACTGTTTCACAGTCCATCCTGAACTGTCCCTCACTGCACCCCGCCACCCTGGAACACACCAACAGACACTGTTTCACAGTCCATCCTGAACTGTCCCTCACTGCACCCCGCCACCCTGGAACACACCAACAGACACTGTTTCACAGTCCATCCTGAACTGTCCCTCACTGCACCCCGCCACCCTGGAACACACCAACAGACACTGTTTCACAGTCCATCCTGAACTGTCCCTCACTGCACCCCGCCACCCTGGAACACACCAACAGACACTGTTTCACAGTCCATCCTGAACTGTCCCTCACTGCACCCCGCCACCCTGGAACACACCAACAGACACTGTTTCACAGTCCATCCTGAACTGTCCCTCACTGCACCCCGCCACCCTGGAACACACCAACAGACACTGTTTCACAGTCCATCCTGAACTGTCCCTCACTGCACCCCGCCACCCTGGAACACACCAACAGACACTGTTTCACAGTCCATCCTGAACTGTCCCTCACTGCACCCCGCCACCCTGGAACACACCAACAGACACTGTTTCACAGTCCATCCTGAACTGTCCCTCACTGCACCCCGCCACCCTGGAACACACCAACAGACACTGTTTCACAGTCCATCCTGAACTGTCCCTCACTGCACCCCGCCACCCTGGAACACACCAACAGACACTGTTTCACAGTCCATCCTGAACTGTCCCTCACTGCACCCCGCCACCCTGGAACACACCAACAGACACTGTTTCACAGTCCATCCTGAACTGTCCCTCACTGCACCCCGCCACCCTGGAACACACCAACAGACACTGTTTCACAGTCCATCCTGAACTGTCCCTCACTGCACCCCGCCACCCTGGAACACACCAACAGACACTGTTTCACAGTCCATCCTGAACTGTCCCTCACTGCACCCCGCCACCCTGGAACACACCAACAGACACTGTTTCACAGTCCATCCTGAACTGTCCCTCACTGCACCCCGCCACCCTGGAACACACCAACAGACACTGTTTCACAGTCCATCCTGAACTGTCCCTCACTGCACCCCGCCACCCTGGAACACACCAACAGACACTGTTTCACAGTCCATCCTGAACTGTCCCTCACTGCACCCCGCCACCCTGGAACACACCAACAGACACTGTTTCACAGTCCATCCTGAACTGTCCCTCACTGCACCCCGCCACCCTGGAACACACCAACAGACACTGTTTCACAGTCCATCCTGAACTGTCCCTCACTGCACCCCGCCACCCTGGAACACACCAACAGACACTGTTTCACAGTCCATCCTGAACTGTCCCTCACTGCACCCCGCCACCCTGGAACACACCAACAGACACTGTTTCACAGTCCATCCTGAACTGTCCCTCACTGCACCCCGCCACCCTGGAACACACCAACAGACACTGTTTCACAGTCCATCCTGAACTGTCCCTCACTGCACCCCGCCACCCTGGAACACACCAACAGACATTGTTTCACAGTCCATCCTGAACTGTCCCTCACTGCACCCCACCACCCTGGAACACACCAACAGACACTGTTTCACAGTCCATCCTGAACTGTCCCTCACTGCACCCCACCACCCTGGAACACACCAACAGACACTGTTTCACAGTCCATCCTGAACTGTCCCTCACTGCACCCCGCCACCCTGGAACACACCAACAGACACTGTTTCACAGTCCATCCTGAACTGTCCCTCACTGCACCCCCTCCACCCTGGAACACACCAACAGACACTGTTTCACAGTCCATCCTGAACTGTCCCTCACTGCACCCCGCCACCCTGGAACACACCAACAGACACTGTTTCACAGTCCATCCTGAACTGTCCCTCACTGTGCGCGCCACCCTGGTACACAACAACAGACACTGTTTCACAGTCCATCCTGAACTGTCCCTCACTGCACCCCGCCACCCTGGAACACACCAACAGACACTGTTTCACAGTCCATCCTGAACTGTCCCTCACTGCACCCCGCCACCCTGGAACACACCAACAGACACTGTTTCACAGTCCATCCTGAACTGTCCCTCACTGCACCCCGCCACCCTGGAACACACCAACAGACACTGTTTCACAGTCCATCCTGAACTGTCCCTCACTGCACCCGCCACCCTGGAACACACCAACAGACACTGTTTCACAGTCCATCCTGAACTGTCCTCACTGCACCCCGCCACCCTGGAACACACCAACAGACACTGTTTCACAGTCCATCCTGAACTGTCCCTCACTGCACCCCGCCACCCTGGAACACACCAACAGACACTGTTTCACAGTCCATCCTGAACTGTCCTTCACTGCACCACCGCCACCCTGGAACACACCAACAGACTATGTTTCACAGTCCATCCTGAACTGTCCCTCACTGCACCCGTCACCCTGGAACACACCAACAGACATGTTTCACAGTCCATCCTGAACTGTCCCTCACTGCACCCCGCCACCCGGGAACACACCAACAGACACTGTTTCACAGTCCATTCTGAACTGTCCCTCACTGCACCCCGCCACCCTGGAACACACCAACAGACACTGTTTCACAGTCCATCCTGAACTGTCTCTCACTGCACCCACGCACCCTGGAACACACCAACAGACACTGTTTCACAGTCCATCCTGAACTGTCCCTCACTGCACCCCGCCACCCTGGAACACACCAACAGACACTGTTTCACAGTCCATCCTGAACTGTCTCTCACTGCACCCCGCCACCCTGGAACACACCAACAGACACTGTTTCACAGTCATCCTGAACTGTCCCTCACTGCACCCCGCCACCCTGGAACACACCAACAGACACTGTTTCACAGTCCATCCTGAACTGTCCCTCACTGCACCCCGCCACCCTGGAACACACCAACAGACACTGTTTCACAGTCCATCCTGAACTGTCCCTCACTGCACCCCGCCACCCTGGAACACACCAACAGACACTGTTTCACAGTCCATCCTGAACTGTCCCTCACTGCACCCCGCCACCCTGGAACACACCAACAGACACTGTTTCACAGTCCATCCTGAACTGTCCCTCACTGCACCCCGCCACCCTGGAACACACCAACAGACACTGTTTCACAGTCCATCCTGAACTGTCCCTCACTGCACCCCGCCACCCTGGAACACACCAACAGACACTGTTTCACAGTCCATCCTGAACTGTCCCTCACTGCACCCCGCCACCCTGGAACACACCAACAGACACTGTTTCACAGTCCATCCTGAACTGTCCCTCACTGCACCCCGCCACCCTGGAACACACCAACAGACACTGTTTCACAGTCCATCCTGAACTGTCCCTCACTGCACCCCGCCACCCTGGAACACACCAACAGACACTGTTTCACAGTCCATCCTGAACTGTCCCTCACTGCACCCCGCCACCCTGGAACACACCAACAGACACTGTTTCACAGTCCATCCTGAACTGTCCCTCACTGCACCCCGCCACCCTGGAACACACCAACAGACACTGTTTCACAGTCCATCCTGAACTGTCCCTCACTGCACCCGCCACCCTGGAACACACCAACAGACACTGTTTCACAGTCCATCCTGAACTGTCCCTCACTGCACCCCGCCACCCTGGAACACACCAACAGACACTGTTTCACAGTCCATCCTGAACTGTCCCTCACTGCACCCGCCACCCTGGAACACACCAACAGACACTGTTTCACAGTCCATCCTGAACTGTCCCTCACTGCACCCCGCCACCCTGGAACACACCAACAGACACTGTTTCACAGTCCATCCTGAACTGTCCCTCACTGCACCCCGCCACCCTGGAACACACCAACAGACACTGTTTCACAGTCCATCCTGAACTGTCCCTCACTGCACCCCGCCACCCTGGAACACACCAACAGACACTGTTTCACAGTCCATCCTGAACTGTCCCTCACTGCACCCCGCCACCCTGGAACACACCAACAGACACTGTTTCACAGTCCATCCTGAACTGTCCCTCACTGCACCCCGCCACCCTGGAACACACCAACAGACACTGTTTCACAGTCCATCCTGAACTGTCCCTCACTGCACCCCGCCACCCTGGAACACACCAACAGACACTGTTTCACAGTCCATCCTGAACTGTCCCTCACTGCACCCCGCCACCCTGGAACACACCAACAGACACTGTTTCACAGTCCATCCTGAACTGTCCCTCACTGCACCCGCCACCCTGGAACACACCAACAGACACTGTTTCACAGTCCATCCTGAACTGTCCCTCACTGCACCCCGCCACCCTGGAACACACCAACAGACACTGTTTCACAGTCCATCCTGAACTGTCCCTCACTGCACCCCGCCACCCTGAACACACCGACCGCACTGTTTCACAGTCCTCTGAAACTGTCCCTCACTGCACCCCGTCACCCGGGAAACACAACAGACACTGTTTCACAGTCCATTCTGAACTGTTCTCACTGGTTACTCCCCGCCACCCTGATGGCACACACATCAGACACTGTTTCACAGTCCCATCCTGAAACTGTCCCTCACTGCACCCCGCTACCCTGGAACAACAACAACAGACACTGTTTCACAGTCCATCCTAAACTGTCCCTCACTGTCCGCGCCCACCCTGGAACACACCAGCAGACACTGTTCACAGTCCATGTCCTGAACTGTCCCTCACTGTCCCCGCCACCCTGGGAAACACACCAACAGACACTGTTTCCACAGTCCATCTGAACTGTCCCTCACTGCACCCCGCCACCTGGAACACACCAACAGACACTGTTTCACAGTCATCCTGAACTGTCCCTCACTGCACCCGCCACCCTGGAACACACCAACAGACACTGTTTCACAGTCCATCTGAACTGTCCTCACTGCACCCCGCCACCCTGGAACACACCAACAGACACTGTTTCACAGTCCATCCTGAACTGTCCCTCACTGCACCCCGCCACCCTGGAACACACCAACAGACACTGTTTCACAGTCCATCTGAACTGTCCCTCACTGCACCCCGCCACCCTGGAACACACCAACAGACACTGTTTCACAGTCCATCCTGAACTGTCCCTCACTGCACCCCGCCACCCTGGAACACACCAACAGACATTGTTTCACAGTCCATCCTGAACTGTCCTCACTGCACCCCGCCACCCTGGAACACACCAACAGACACTGTTTCACAGTCCATCCTGAACTGTCCCTCACTGCACCCCGTCCACCCTGGAACACACCAACAGACATTGTTTCACAGTCCATCCTGAACTGTCCCTCACTGCACCCCGCCACCCTGGAACACACCAACAGACACTGTTTCACAGTCCATCCTGAACTGTCCCTCACTGCACCCCGTCACCCTGGAACCACCAACAGACACTGTTTCACAGTCCATCTGAACAGTCCCTCACTGCACCCCGTCCACCCTGGAACACACCAACAGACACTGTTTTCACAGTCATCCTGAATGTCTCTCACTGCACCTCGCCACCCTGGAACACACCACCAGACACTGTTTTCACAGTCCATCCATGAACTGTCCCCTCACTGCACCCGTCCACCCAGGAACACACCAACAGTACACTGTTTCGCAGTCCATCCTGAACTGTCCTCACTGCACCACTGGCCACCTGGAACACACCACCAGACATGTTTTACAGTCAATCCTTAATTGTCCCTCACTGCACTCGCACACTGGAACACAGCCACAGACACTGTTTTCACAGGTCCATCTTGAACAGTCCTCACTGCACCCCGCCACCTGGAACAACCCCAAGACACTGTTTCACAGTCCATCTGAACTGTCCCCTCACTGCACCCCGTCACACGTGGAACACACAACAGACGCTGTCTTCACAGTCCATCCTGAACTGTACCTCACTGCACCCCGCCACCCTGGAACACACCAACAGACACTGTTTCACAGTCCATCCTGAACTGTCCCTCACTGCACCCCGCCACCCTGGAACACACCAACAGACACTGTTTCACAGTCCATCCTGAACTGTCCCTCACTGCACCCCGCCACCCTGGAACACACCAACAGACACTGTTTCACAGTCCATCCTGAACTGTCCCTCACTGCACCCCGCCACCCTGGAACACACCAACAGACACTGTTTCACAGTCCATCCTGAACTGTCCCTCACTGCACCCCGCCACCCTGGAACACACCAACAGACACTGTTTCACAGTCCATCCTGAACTGTCCCTCACTGCACCCCGCCACCCTGGAACACACCAACAGACACTGTTTCACAGTCCATCCTGAACTGTCCCTCACTGCACCCCGCCACCCTGGAACACACCAACAGACACTGTTTCACAGTCCATCCTGAACTGTCCCTCACTGCACCCCGCCACCCTGGAACACACCAACAGACACTGTTTCACAGTCCATCCTGAACTGTCCCTCACTGCACCCCGCCACCCTGGAACACACCAACAGACACTGTTTCACAGTCCATCCTGAACTGTCCCTCACTGCACCCCGCCACCCTGGAACACACCAACAGACACTGTTTCACAGTCCATCCTGAACTGTCCCTCACTGCACCCCGCCACCCTGGAACACACCAACAGACACTGTTTCACAGTCCATCCTGAACTGTCCCTCACTGCACCCCGCCACCCTGGAACACACCAACAGACACTGTTTCACAGTCCATCCTGAACTGTCCCTCACTGCACCCCGCCACCCTGGAACACACCAACAGACACTGTTTCACAGTCCATCCTGAACTGTCCCTCACTGCACCCCGCCACCCTGGAACACACCAACAGACACTGTTTCACAGTCCATCCTGAACTGTCCCTCACTGCACCCCGCCACCCTGGAACACACCAACAGACACTGTTTCACAGTCCATCCTGAACTGTCCTCACTGCACCCGCCACCCTGGAACACACCAACAGACACTGTTTCACAGTCCATCCTGAACTGTCCCTCACTGCACCCCGCCACCCTGGAACACACCAACAGACACTGTTTCACAGTCCATCCTGAACTGTCCCTCACTGCACCCCGCCACCCTGGAACACACCAACAGACACTGTTTCACAGTCCATCCTGAACTGTCCCTCACTGCACCCCGCCACCCTGGAACACACCAACAGACACTGTTTCACAGTCCATCCTGAACTGTCCCTCACTGCACCCCGCCACCCTGGAACACACCAACAGACACTGTTTCACAGTCCATCCTGAACTGTCCCTCACTGCACCCCGCCACCCTGGAACACACCAACAGACACTGTTTCACAGTCCATCCTGAACTGTCCCTCACTGCACCCCGCCACCCTGGAACACACCAACAGACACTGTTTCACAGTCCATCCTGAACTGTCCCTCACTGCACCCCGCCACCCTGGAACACACCAACAGACACTGTTTCACAGTCCATCCTGAACTGTCCCTCACTGCACCCCGCCACCCTGGAACACACCAACAGACACTGTTTCACAGTCCATCCTGAACTGTCCCTCACTGCACCCCGCCACCCTGGAACACACCAACAGACACTGTTTCACAGTCCATCCTGAACTGTCCCTCACTGCACCCCGCCACCCTGGAACACACCAACAGACACTGTTTCACAGTCCATCCTGAACTGTCCCTCACTGCACCCCGCCACCCTGGAACACACCAACAGACACTGTTTCACAGTCCATCCTGAACTGTCCCTCACTGCACCCCGCCACCCTGGAACACACCAACAGACACTGTTTCACAGTCCATCCTGAACTGTCCCTCACTGCACCCCGCCACCCTGGAACACACCAACAGACACTGTTTCACAGTCCATCCTGAACTGTCCCTCACTGCACCCCGCCACCCTGGAACACACCAACAGACACTGTTTCACAGTCCATCCTGAACTGTCCCTCACTGCACCCCGCCACCCTGGAACACACCAACAGACACTGTTTCACAGTCCATCCTGAACTGTCCCTCACTGCACCCCGCCACCCTGGAACACACCAACAGACACTGTTTCACAGTCCATCCTGAACTGTCCCTCACTGCACCCCACCACCCTGGAACACACCAACAGACACTGTTTCACAGTCCATCCTGAACTGTCCCTCACTGCACCCGCCACCCTGGAACACACCAACAGACACTGTTTCACAGTCCATCCTGAACTGTCCCTCACTGCACCCCGCCACCCTGGAACACACCAACAGACACTGTTTCACAGTCCATCCTGAACTGTCCCTCACTGCACCCCGCCACCCTGGAACACACCAACAGACACTGTTTCACAGTCCATCCTGAACTGTCCCTCACTGCACCCCGCCACCCTGGAACACACCAACAGACACTGTTTCACAGTCCATCCTGAACTGTCCCTCACTGCACCCCGCCACCCTGGAACACACCAACAGACACTGTTTCACAGTCCATCCTGAACTGTCCCTCACTGCACCCCGCCACCCTGGAACACACCAACAGACACTGTTTCACAGTCCATCCTGAACTGTCCCTCACTGCACCCCGCCACCCTGGAACACACCAACAGACACTGTTTCACAGTCCATCCTGAACTGTCCCTCACTGCACCCCGCCACCCTGGAACACACCAACAGACACTGTTTCACAGTCCATCCTGAACTGTCCTCACTGCACCCCGCCACCCTGGAACACACCAACAGACATTGTTTCACAGTCCATCCTGAACTGTCCCTCACTGCACCCCGCCACCCTGGAACACACCAACAGACACTGTTTCACAGTCCATCCTGAACTGTCCTCACTGCACCCCGCCACCCTGGAACACACCAACAGACACTGTTTCACAGTCCATCCTGAACTGTCCCTCACTGCACCCCGCCACCCTGGAACACACCAACAGACATTGTTTCACAGTCCATCCTGAACTGTCCCTCACTGCACCCCGCCACCCTGGAACACACCAACAGACACTGTTTCACAGTCCATCCTGAACTGTCCCTCACTGCACCCCGCCACCCTGGAACACACCAACAGACACTGTTTCACAGTCCATCCTGAACTGTCTCTCACTGCATCCCCACCACCCTGGAACACACCAACAGACACTGTTTCACAGTCCATCCTGAACTGTCACTCACTGCACCGCCACCCCTGGAACACACCAACAGCACATGTTTCACAGTCATCCTGAACTGTCCCTCACTGCACCCTCCACCCGGAACACACAACAGACACTGTTTCACAGTCCATTCTGAACTGTCCTCACTGCACCCCGCCACCTGGAACACACCAACAGACACTGTTTCACAGTCCATCTGAACTGTCCCTCACTGCACCCCGCCACCCTGGAACACACCAACAGACACTGTTTCACATTCCATCCTGAACTGTCCTCACTGCACCCCCGCACCCTGGAACACACCAACAGACACTGTTTCACAGTCCATCCTGAACTGTCCCTCACTGCACCCCGCCACCCGGAACACACCACAGACACTGTTTCACAGTCCATCCTGAACTGTCTCTCACTGCACCCCGCCACCCTGGAACACACCAACAGACACTGTTTCACATTCCATCCTGAACTGTCCCTCACTGCACCCCGCCACCCTGGAACACACCAACAGACATTGTTTCACAGTCCATCCTGAACTGTCCCTCACTGCACCCCGCCACCCTGGAACACACCAACAGACACTGTTTCACAGTCCATCCTGAACTGTCCCTCACTGCACCCCGTCACCCTGGAACACACCAACAGACATTGTTTCACAGTCCATCCTGAACTGTCCCTCACTGCACCCCGCCACCCTGGAACACACCAACAGACACTGTTTCACAGTCCATCCTGAACTGTCCTCACTGCACCCCACCACCCTGGAACACACCAACAGACACTGTTTCACAGTCCATCCTGAACTGTCCCTCACTGCACCCCGCCACCCGGGAACACACCAACAGACACTGTTTCACAGTCCATCCTGAACTGTCCCTCACTGCACCCCACCACCCTGGAACACACCAACAGACACTGTTTCACAGTCCATACTGAACTGTCCCTCACTGCACCCCGCCACCCTGGAACACACCAACAGACACTGTTTCACAGTCCATCCTGAACTGTCCCTCACTGCACCCGCCACCCTGGAACACACCAACAGACACTGTTTCACAGTCCATCCTGAACTGTCCCTCACTGCACCCCGCCACCCTGAAACACACCAACTGACACTGTTTTACAGTCCATCCTGAACTGCCCCTCACTGCACCCCGCCACCCTGGAACACACCAACAGACACTGTTTCACAGTCCTTCCTGAACTGTCCCTCGCTGCACCCCGCCAACCTGGAACACACCAACAGATACTGTTTCACAGTCCATCCTGAACTGTCCCTCACTGCACCCCTGCCACCCTGGAACACACCAACAGACACTGTTTCACGGTCTTGGATTGGTACAGGGCTTGGTTGAGACAGTGGGGCAGTGGGATTAGTTTTGGATTGAGTGAGGTGTTAGTTGAGACAGTGGGCCAGTGGGTTTAGTTTTGGATTGATACAGGGCTAGGTTGAGACAGTGGGGCAGTGGGTTTAGTTTTGGATTGATACAGGTCTTGTTTGAGAAAGTGGGGCAGTGCGCTTAGTTTTGGATTGGTACAGGGCCTGGTTGAGACAGTGGGGCGGTGGGATTAGTTTGGATTGATAGAGGGCTATGTGGAGAGAGTGGGGCAGTGGGAATAGTTTTGGATTGATAGAGGACTATCTGGAGAGAGTGGGGCAGTAGGGTAAATTTGGAATTGATAGAGGTTTATGGGAGAACGTGAGGCAATGTGATTAATTTTTGTTTGATAAAGGGCCATGGCAGAGAGCGGGCAGTGGGTTTAGTTTTGGATTGACAGAGGGCTTAGTTGAGACAGTGAGGCAGTGGGTATAGTTTTGGATTGACACAGGGCTTAGTTGAGTCAGTGCGGCAGTGGGTTTAGTTTTGAAGGGCTAGTTGAGTCAGTGGAGTTGGGCTTGGCTGAGACAGTGGGGCAATGGGATTAGTTTTGGATTGATACAGGGCTTGGCTGAGACGGTGGGGCAGTGGGATTAGTTTTGGATTGATACTGGGCTGCGGAAAGAGAATGCGGTAGAGGGATAAGTTTGTGATTGAAAAAGGGCTTTGGGAAGTCGGTGGTCAGTGGGGTTCGTTTTTGGATTGATAGAGGGCTTGGTTGAGACAGTGGGCCAGTGGGGTTAGTTTTGGATTGATACAGGGCCTGGTTGAGACAGTGGGGCGGTGGGATTAGTATTGGATTGATACAGGGCCTGGTTGAGACAGTGGGGCGATGGGATTAGCTTGGGATTGATAGAGGGCTATGTGGAGAGAGTGGGGCAGTGGGAATGGTTTTGGATTGATAGAGGACTATCTGGAGAGAGTGGGGCAGTAGGGTAAATTTGGAATTGATGGAGGTTTATGGGAGAACGTGAGGCAATGTGATTAGTTTTTGTTTGATAAAGGGCCATGGGCAGAGAGCGTGAGTAGGTTTAGTTTTGGATTGATACAGGGCTTGTTTTAGACAGTGGGGAGTGGATTTATTTGGATTGATTCAGGGCTTGGTTCAGACAGTGGGGCAGTGGGTTTACTTTTGGATTGTTACAGGGCTTGGTTGAAACAGTGGGGCAGTGGGATTAGTTTTGGAATGATACAGGGCAATGGGGAGACAGTGGGGCAGTGGGATCAGTTTTGGATTGATTGAGGGCTTAGTTGAGACAGTGGGCAGTGGGTTTAGTTTTGGATTGCTACAGGGCATAGTTGATACAGTGCGGCAATGGGTTTAGTTTTGGATTGAAACAGGGCTAGGTTCAGACAGTGGGGCAGTGGGTTTGGTTTTGGATTGACAGAAGGCTTCGTTGAGACTGTGGGGCTGTTGAATTAGTTTTGGATTGATACAAGGCTTGGTTGAGACAGTGGGGCAATGGGTTTAGTTTTGGATTTATAGACGGCTTGGTTGAGACGATGGGGCAGTGGGGTTAGTTTTGGATTGATAGAGGGATTGGTTGAGACAGTGAGGCAGTGATTTTAGTTTTGGATAGATACAGTGCTGGGTTGAGACAGTGGGGCAGTGGATTTAGTTTTAGATTGATACAGGGCTTGGTTGAGACAGTGGGGCACTGGATTTAGTTTTAGACTGATACAGGGCTTGGTTGAGACAGTGGGGCAGTGGATTTAGTTTTAGATTGATAAAGGGCTTGGTTGAGACAGTGGGGCAGTGGGATTAGTTTTGGAGTAATAGAGGGTTTGGTTGAGACAGCGGAGCATTGGGATTAGTTTTGGATTGATACAGGGCTTGGTTGAATCAGTGGGGCAGTGGGATTAGTTTCGGATTTAACGAGGGCTTGGTTCAGACAGTGGGGCAGTCGGATTAGTTTTGGATTGATACAGGGCTAGGTTGAGACAGTGGGGAAGGGGTTTAGTTTTCGATTGATAGAGGTCTTGGTTGAGATATGGGGTCAGTGGATTTAGTTTTCGATTGAAACAGGACTTGGTTGAAACAGTAGGGCAGTGGGTTGAGACAGTGGGGCAGTGGGATTAGTTTCGGATTGATACAGGGCTAGGTTGAGACAGTGGGACAGTGGGATTAGTTTTGGACTGATACAGGGCTATGGGGAGACAATGGGGCAGTGGGATTAGTTTTGGATTGATACAGGGCTATGGGGAGACAGTGGGGCAGTGGGATTAGTTTTGGACTGATACAGGGCAATGGGAAGACAGTGGGGCAGTGGGATTTATTTTGGATTGATACAGGGCTATGGGGAGACAGTGGGGCAGTGGGATTTATATTGGAATGATACAGGGCTATGGGGAGAGAGTGGGGCAGTGGGGTAAATTTAGATTTGATGGAGGTTTATAGGAGAAAGTGAGCCAGTGCGATTAGTTTTTGTTTGATAGAGGGCTAGTTTGAGACAGTGCGGCAGTGGGTTTAGTTTTTGTTTGATAGAGGGCTTTCTTAAGACAGTGGGGCAGTGGGTTTTGATTTTGGATTGAAACAGGGGAAGATTGAGACAGTGGGTCAGTGGGTTTTGTTTTGGATTGATAGAGGGCTTGGTTGAGACAGTGGGAAAGTGGGAAAGTTTTGGATTGAAACAGGGCTAGATTGAGACAGTGGGTCAATGGGTTTAGTTTGTGCTTGATACTGCGCTGCGGTGAGAGAATGCGGCACTGGGATAAGTTTGTGATTGATAAAGGGCTTTGGGGAGACGGTGGTCAGTGGGAATAATTTTGGATTGAGAGGGCTATGTGGAGAGAGTGGAGCAGTAGGGTAAATTTGGAATTGATAGAGGTTTATGGGAGAACGTGAGTCAATGTGATTAGTTTTTGTTTGATAAAGGGCTATGGGCAGAGAGCGGGCAGTGGGTTTAGTTTTGGATTGATAGAGGGGTTATTTGAGACAGTGGGCCAGTGGGTTTAGTTTTGGATTTATACAGGGCTTGGTTGAGAAAGTGGGGCAGTGCGATTAGTTTTGGATTGGTACAGGGCTTGGTTGAGACAGTGGGGAGGTGGTTTACTTTTGGATTGATACAGGGCTTGGTTGAGACAGTGGGGAAGTGGTTTAGTTTTGGATTGATACTGGGCTTGGTTGAGACAGTGGGCAGTGGGATTAGTTTTGGACTGATAGAGGACCTGGTTGAGACAGTGGGGCAGTGGGATTAGTTTGTGATTGATAAAGGGATTGGGGAGAGAGTGGGGCAGTGGGAATGGTTTTGGATTGATAGAGGGCTATCTGGAGAGAGTGGGGCATTAGGGAAAATTTGGAATTGATAGAGATTTATGGTTGAGACAGTGGGGCAGTGGGATTAGTTTTGGATTGATACAGGGCTTGGTTGAATCAGTGGAGCAGTGGGATTAGTTTTGGATTGATACAGGGCTTGGTTGAATCAGTGGAGCAGTGGGATTAGTTTTGGATTGATGGAGGATTTGGTTGAGACAGTGGGGCAGTGGATTTAGTTTTGGGTTGGAACAGGGCTAGGTTGAAACAGTGGGGCTTGAAACAGAGGGGCAGTGGGTTTAGACAGTGGGGCAGTGGGATTAGTTTTGGGTTGATACAGGGTTATGGGGAGACAGTGGGCAGTGGGATTAGTTTTGGATTGATACAGGGTTATGAGGAGAGAGCGGCAGTGGGATTAGTTTTGGATTGATACAGGGTTATGAGGAGAGAGCGGGGCAGTGGGATTAGTTTGGATTGATACAGGGCTATGGGGAGATAGTGGGGCAGTGGGATTAGTTTTGGATTGATACAGGGCTGTGGTTAGAGAGCGGGGCAGTGGCATTAGTTTTGGAGTGAAGTAGGGCTATGGGGAGACTGTGGGGCAGTGGGATTAGTTTTGGATTGATAGAGGGCTTGGTTGAGACATAGAGTCAGTGGATTTAGTTTTGGGTTGGAACAGGGCTAGGTTGAAACAGTGGGGCAGTGGGTTTAGACAGTGGGGCAGTGGGATTAGTTTTGGGTTGATACAGGGTTATGGGGAGACAGTGGGGCAGTGGGATTAGTTTTGGATTGATACAGGGTTATGAGGAGAGAGCGGGCAGTGGGATTAGTTTTGGATTGATACAGGGCTATGGGGAGACAGTGGGGCAGTGGGATTCGTGTTGGATTGATACAGGGCTATGGGGAGACAGTGGGGCAGTGGGATTAGTTTTCGATTGATACAGTTTTATGGGGAGACAGTGGGGCAGTGGGATTAGTTTTGGATTGATACAGGGCTATGGGGAGACAGTGGGGCAGTGGGATTAGTTTTGGATTGATACAGGGCTATGGGGAGAGAGCGGGGCAGTGGCATTAGTTTTGGATTGATATAGGGCTATGGAGAGACAGTGGGGCAATGGGATTAGTTTTGGATTGATACAGGGCGATGGTGAGACAGTGGGGCAGTGGGATTAGTTTTGGATTGATACAGGGCGATGGGGAGACAGTGGGGCAGTGGGATTAGTTTTGGATTGATACAGGGCGATGGGGAGACAGTGGGGCAGTGGGATTAGTTTGGGATT
Source organism: Squalus acanthias (assembly GCA_030390025.1). Lineage (NCBI taxonomy): Eukaryota > Metazoa > Chordata > Chondrichthyes > Squaliformes > Squalidae > Squalus > Squalus acanthias. The sequence continues at coordinate 38,399 of JASTWF010000823.1, forward strand.
GATACAGGGCGATGGGGAGTAGTGGGGCAGTTGGATTAGTTTTGGATTGATACAGGGCGATGGGGAGACAGTGGGGCAGTGGGGTTAGTTTTGGATTGATACAGGGCGATGGGTAGAGAGCGGGGCAGTGGGATTAGTTTTGGATTGATACAGGGTTATGAGGAGAGAGCGGGCAGTGGGATTAGTTTTGGATTGATACAGGGCTATGGGGAGACAGTGGGACAGTGGGATACGTTTTGGATTGATACAGGGCTATGGGGAGACAGTGGGGCAGTGGGATTAGTTTTGGATTGAAACAGGGTTATGAGGAGAGAGCGGGCAGTGGGATTAGTTTTGGATTGATACAGGGCTATGGGGAGACAGTGGGGCAGTGGGATTCGTTTTGGATTGATACAGGGCTATGGGGAGACAGTGGGGCAGTGGGATTAGTTTTCGATTGATACTGGGTTATGGGGAGACAGTGGGCAGTGGGATTAGTTTTGGATTGATACAGGGCTATGGGGAGACAGTGGGGCAGTGGGATTAGTTTTGGATTGATACAGGGCTATGGGGAGACAGTGGGGCAGTGGGATTAGTTTTGGATTGATACAGGGCGATGGGGAGACAGTGGGGCAGTGGGATTAGTTTTGGATTGATACAGGGCGATGGGGAGACAGTGGGGCAGTGGGATTAGTTTTGGATTGATACAGGGCGATGGGGAGACAGTGGGGCAGTGGGATTAGTTTTGGATTGATACAGGGCGATGGGGAGACAGTGGGGCAGTGGGATTAGTTTTGGATTGATACAGGGCGATGGGGAGACAGTGGGGCAGTGGGATTTGTTTTGGATTGATACAGGGCGATGGGGAGACAGTGGGGCAGTGGGATTAGTTTTGGATTGATACAGGGTGATGGGGAGAGAGTGGGGCAATGGGTTTAGTTTTGGATTGATACAGGGCGATGGGGAGACAGTGGGGCAGTGGGATTAGTTTTGGATTGATACAGGGCGATGGGGAGACAGTGGGGCAGTGGGTTTAGTTTTGGATTGATACAGGGCTATTGGGAGAGAGCAGGGCAGTGGGCTTAGTTTTGGATTGATACTGGGCGATGGGGAGACAGTGGGGCAATGGGATTAGTTTTGGATTGATACAGAGCTATGGGGAGAGAGCGGGGCAGTGGGATTAGTTTTGGATTGATACAGTGCTATGGGGAGACATTGGGGCAATGGGATTAGTTTTTATTGTTCTGGTACTGTGCAGACACATTAAACACAGACCGTCTCCTTTTGTGCTGTAAACCTCCCTGGTTCTTTAGTCCATGTTTGTTGTATCAGTGGCTGGATTCAGACGTAATTCGATGGCAAGTCGTGAAGACGTATAAGGCGCTATAAGAATGGAATTTCTTTCCTTGGTGAACTGAGCATAAAAGTCATTCTCTGTATCCTTGAGTAGCAGCGGCGTTTAACTCATACCTTAATCTTATTATCCAATGACTTAGCAGTTCAGGCAGACACGGAGCTGTGTCCTCACAAAACGTCCGAAAAACACACACAAAATGCTGCAGGTGCCACGAAAAAGAACGGCCCGTATTTTCCGATCGGAGGCTTCCTGCGTGCGGAGGCCTCTGACCTGGAAAAAAATCTACGCCCTTACCTGACGGCGCCAGAGGGCCGGCCATTTCCGCTCCTGGGCCTCTCCAGGACGAAATGCGCAGGGTCCAGGTATCCCAGGGGCGCAGGCGGTTCCCAAGCGTCTCTGGGATCACGTGGGCCATGGGGAGCCAATGGGAGAAGGGAATCCCCCTTCATACCTTTGACAGCTTAGACCTGTCAAAAGTATGAATGGGGATTACCGAAAAAACACGACAAAACATTAAATAAATGTTTTTAAAAATCACTTTTTGAAATTGAGTTAAAATTACGTTAAATTGAATATTTTAAACAAAAATGTAACTTTTTGAAGAAAAAAATAATTTTTTTACGGGGCTAAAATTAAACTTACTTTTTCTAAAGTATTTTAAAATTATAAATGAGTGAAAAAAAATTTTTTTTTTACTTTTTTAAACGCTTATGCTGCTAAAAGCAGGCCTTACCCATGCTTTTACCAGGTGTAAGATTTCTAAGGGTTTTCATTGGGCGGAGGTTCAGCAGAAAGCGGAACTCTCCCCCCCCCCCCCGCAGTGGCCCTTCTCCAGGGCAGACGGATGATAAGTGCCGTTTCTCAGCGCAAGCGTTTCGCATGCCTGAATCCACCACTTGCGAGATCCATGCGGGTGTGTACACAGCTCGTACGCACCCGTACGGATCGGGAAAACGGAAAAGTCAAACTGGCATCGCCCTGCGAGTCAATCAGCCTCTCTGGAGGTACATGCAGTCTCCGTTTCCCATCTTACATACATAGGATTACATAGGATATCCGGCACAGAAACAGGCCATTCGGCCCAACCAGTCCATGCTGCTGTTTATGTTCCACTCGAGTCTCCTCCCGTCTTTCCTCATCTAACTCTATCAGCATAACCCTCTATTCCCTTCTCCCTCATATGCTTGTCTAGCCACCCCTTAAATACATCTATTCTATTCGCTTCAACCACTCCCTGTGGTAGCGAGTTCCACATTCTCACCACTCTCTGGGTAAAGAAGTTTCTCCTGAATTCCCTATTTGATTTCTGGATGACTATCTTATATTGATGGCCTCTAGTTTTGCTCTTCCCCACAAGTGGAAACATTCTCTCTGTATCTACTCTATCAAAACTTTCATAATTTTAAAGAGCTCTCAGCCCTCAGCCTGCTCTTCTTAAGAGAAAAGAGACCCAGCCTGTTCATCCTTTCCTAACAGGTATACCCTCGCATTTCTGCTATCATCCTTGTAAATCTTTTATGCAGCCTCTCCAGTGCCTCGATATACATTTTATAATATGGCGACCAGAATTATACGCAGTACTCCAAGTGTGGTCTAACCAAGTTTCGATATAAGTTTAGCATAACTTCACTACTTTTCAATTCTATCCCTCTAGAAATAAACCCTAGTGCTTGGTTTGCTTTTTATGGCCTTGTTAACCTGTGTTGCTACTTTCAGTGATTTGTGTATTTATACTCCTAGATCTCTTTGTTCCTCTACCCCACTTTGATTCGTATTTTCCAAGTAATATGTGACCTCCCTATTGTTGATGCCAAAGTCTAAATCGTTAATATAAATTGTGAACGGCAGTGGTCCCAGCACTGATTCTTGTGGGCCACTTCCCACATTCTGCCACTATGAAAAGCTACCCTTTACCACTATACTCTACTCTCTGTCTTGAAGCCAGCTAGTTATCCATTCGGCTACTTATCCCCTGGCTCCGCATTACCTCACCTTATTCATCAGTCTATTATGGGGTACCTTATCGAAGGCCTTTTGAAAATCTAGATAAATTACATCTACTGCATTACCCTAGTCTACTCTCTCTGTTATGTATTCAAAAATGAGGTTGGTCAAGCAAGTCTTTCCTTTATGAAATCCATGCTGATTATTCATTAAAAAAAATTTGGTTTCTAGATGTTCTTCTGTTTTCTCCTTCAACATTTCATTTAACCATACTTACAATGATGCAGTCAATGTCATCAAGAGAATAAGTATCACAGTTACATAAATTGAACTTTAACAACAATATATTGCTGGGTTAATGGAGTGCAGTGGATATGTTACTTGAAAAGTATAGCTTCAGTTTAAAGACTTGAGTTTAAATCCCACCACGGCACTTTCAGTATTTCAATTCAGTTTTTTTTATAATCTGGTGGAAGATCTTAATGATCTCTCAGAGTTCTTGGACAAGACACCAAAATAGGTAGCAACCAGTAGTTCTTGGGCAATAGATCAAGATTTATTAAGCTTACAGCTTAATATGCTTAACAACAGGCGATAGTTTAACGAGTAGCTCGCAGCCCTTGCTCTCTGGAACCTCTCGGACACAGGTGACGTTGTCTTCAGTCTGTTCCTTTGTTCTCAGGTCTGTGTACTCTTTTGATTGGGTACCAAACCAAATAACTGTAAATCAATAAAACTTTAAATAAACCTTAACAAATTAAATTAAAATGTGGTTGGCCGGGGTGATGATGCACTCCAGTCCCCGCGGTGCCCACCGGTCGCGGAAAAACTCAAGCATGCCGGCGGACACTGCGTGCTCCATCTCCAGGGCCACCCGGGCGCGAACATGGCCGCGGAAGAGAGGCAGGCAATCGGGCCGAACGACCCCCTCGACCGCCCGCTGCCTGGACCAATTAATGGCTTTCTTAGCCAGGCCCAGGAGCAGTCCCACGAGGAGGTCCGCCGACCTGCCCGCTCCCCTCCGCACCGGGTGACCGTAGATCAGGAGCGTGGGGCTGAAGTGCAACCAAAAATCGAGGAGCAGCCCCTTCAAATAATGAAAGAGGGGCTGCAACCTCTCACACTCTATGTATATGTGAAAAACGGACTCCTCCAGGTCGCAAAAATGGCAAGCAGCCTGGGAGTCCGTGAACCTATTTAACACCCTATTGCACGGGACTGCTCCGTGCAACACCCTCCAGGCCAAGTCCCCAATAGAACAAGGGAAGACTCCCGCGTAGAGAGCCCTCCATTGGGGAACTTCGCCTCCGCCCTCAGGTCTGTGTAAAGTTGTTCTTTGAGTATCGAGGTTTTAACCATTTTCTTATCAAAAGTTCGTTTGGTCAGTGTCCATATATGGTCTTTAAAGAAATCACTTTTTTTTTAATTGGTTCTAATGGTCAAAACACCATTGTCACTCAGACTAAGGGTAGCATCTTGGCCCCTCCTTTCCAGTATTTTTCCGACAACTTTACCCTGTTCATCGTGATCTTGCTTATAGTTCTTCACCCCATTGGAATTTACCTTATCTTTATCATTCTAGCTTCCCAGGTATGAGCAGTACAAGGCCTCGTAAGCTGCATAACTGTCCGTTATCAGAACTAGTCAAGACTATTTCTGACTATACTTGAGGTTACATTTTGAACAAGCCTTAGCATCTTAGTTACAAGTAAATATGGCTCATACCCAGGAGTAATTATGGGTAAGATTCGTTGGTCAATGGCTGCACTTGAATTTATACGTATATTTATATGGTTCTCAGCTACTAAGGACCTCTTAATATCTGTCTTTCATACACTGACACCGGTAAAATTGAACATGAAGCTTTCGGATTGTTGTTAAAACCCAACTGATTCCTTTAGGAAGGAAACCCGCCGTGATTGCCCGGTCTGGCCCTATAATGTGAGTCTAACCCCACAACAACCTGGCTGATTTTTAAGTATGAAGTGACCCAGCACGACCCTAAGATCTCTCAAATCGCTACAAAGAACAGCACTGCAGAAGATAACATTATCACACAGACAGCAGCGGCTCAAGAAGACGGCCCGCCATCACCTTCTCAAGGTAGCCAGGGAAGGGCAAGCAGCAGCACAACAGAAACACAACTAGAATCTTCTTACACCAACATTTGCGGGATTCGCTTCTCAGCTCCCAAGCGCTGTCCGCGCCTCCCGCTCAGCAGCTGCAGTAACAATTGCAATAGTCCAGTCCTCTGGCACCACTCCAATATCATAGGAGGATTGAAAGATTATGGCCAGATCCTCCGCGATTCCCACCCTTACTCCCATCAGCAGCCTAGAACGCAGTTTAAACATATAAGACACTAAGCGGGTTCGACAAGGTAGATGCAGAGAAGGTGTTTCCCCTCATGGGGGAATCTAGAACTAGGGGGAATAGTTTCAGAATAAGGGGTCGCCCATTTAAAACTGAGATGAGGAGGAAGTTCTTCTCTCAGAGGGTCGTAAATCTGTGGAATGCTCTGCCCGAGAGAGCTGTGGAGGCTGGGTCATTGAATATATTCAAGGTGGAGATAGACAGATTTTTGAACGGTAAGGAAGTGAAGGGTTATGGGGAGCGGGCAGGGAAATGCAATTGAGCCCAAGATCAGATCAGCCATGATCCCATTAAGTGGCGGAGCAGGTTCGCGGGGCCAAATGGCCAACTCCTGTCCTTATGTTCTCACCCGGACCAGCTAACTTTTCTACTTTGTGTACAGCCTACAGTTTTAGTAGCTCCTCTTCATCTATTTTTATCCCATCCAATTTCTCTACTACCTCCTCCATTACTGTGACATTGGCAGCATCCTCTACTTTAGTGAAGACAGATGCAAAGTGCTCACTCAGTACCTCAGCCATACCCTCTGCCTCCACAAGAAGATTTTCTTTTTGGCCCTTAATCCACCCCGCTCTTCCCATGACTTTCCTTTTCCTTTTAATATATTAATAAAATACTTTGTTACCCGCTAAGCTTTCCCCATACAGTCCCTTTGCCTGTCATATTTCTTTACTCATTTCTTCTCTGCCATCTCTGTATTCAGCTTGATGCTCTACTGCATTAGGAACCTGACATGAGCCTACTTTGTCGGTTTCATTTTACTCTATTTCTTCAGGCAGCCAGCGAGCTCTAGCTTTGGATGCCTTGCCTTCCCCCTCATGGGAATGTGCCTAATCTGTATCCAAACCATCTCCTCTTTGAAGGCCTCCCATTGCTCATTTACTGTTTACCTGCTAATCTTTGGTTCCAATCCACCGAGGCCAGATCCTTTTTCATCTTACTGAGCCCGAATAAAACTGAAGCCAATGGAGATCAGGGGTAAAGTCACCAGTGGTTGAAGTCAAACCTCGCAGAAAGGAAGATGGTTGTTGAAGGCCAGTCATCTCAGCCTCAGAACATTGCTGCAGGAGTTCCTCAGGGCAGTATCCTGGGCGAACCAGCTACGTCAATGAATTCTAGATTGAGGCAAGACAGGGATGAGACAGAGACTGTCCAGTGTTCTGGGCAAATCTTTTAATGGATCAAACGACAAAAGATCAGTGCGAGGTGTACAAAAAATAATTAATCGTGATACAGAACCAATTTATACCCCAAAGGGCAAGACCTCTACTTGCCAAAAAAAAGTAAACCGCCATGGAGGACAAAATAGGCAAGGGGCTACATAAAACTAAGCGATAAAGCATGCAAGAAATAGCACGGATCCTGACGACTGGGAGAGATAAGAACAAAGGGTAACAAAACAGATAGTAAGAGTTTGGGAATATGAAAAGAAACTTGCAAGTGATATCAAAATCAACACAGTGTTTCTTTACAATTATGGTAGGAAAAAAAGCGTGGTCAGGAGCAATGTGGGCTACAACGTGATATTGCAAATGAAAATAAGGAAATGGCGGACATAGTGAATAATTATTTTACGTCAGTATTTACAGTAGAGGAATAGGATAGCATGTCGGACATCCCAAGGAAACTAACATTGAAACAGGGACAGGGACTCAACAAAATAACATTAATGAAGAAAATAAAACATTAAAGATTAACAAATCCCCAGGACCAGAAGGTTTCCATCCCAATATTTTAAAGGAAGTCGGTGAGAACATTGCAGATGCGCTAACTGTAATCTTACAAAGTTCTCTTGATTCGGGAACCATTCCTTTAGATTGGAAAATTGAACACGTCACTCTGCTATTAAGGAAGGTGAGAGGGCAAAACCAGGGAATTATAGAACAGTTAGCTTAACATCTGTTGTCGGGAAACTACTAGAGTTTATCATTAAGGACAGAGTGACTGAACTTCTTCAATTCTCAGCTGACCAGAGAGAGCCAGCATGGGTTTGTAAAGGGTAGGTCAGGCCTGACGAATCTTATTCAATTTTTGAAGAGGTGACTAAAGTAGTGGATGGGGGAATGTCTATGGATGTTATTTATAGGGACTTCCAGAAGGCATTCGACAAAGTCCCTCAGAAGAGACTGTTAGCTAAAGGTGAAGCTCATGGATTCGAAGGCAAATTATTGACCTGGTTAGGATATTAGCTGAGCGCTAGGAGACAGAGTGGGGATAATGGGCAGATACTCTAATTGGCAGGAGATGACTGGTGGTGTTCCGCAGGGATCTGTGTTGGGGCCTCAACTATTCGCCGCATTTATTAATGACTTAGATGATGGGATAGAGAGCCACATATCCAAGTTTTCCGATGACACAAAGATAGGTGGCATGTAAGCAGTGTAGATGGAAGCATAAAATTACAAAGAGATCTTAATAGATTAAGTGAATGGGCTAAACTGCAGCAAATGGATTTCAAATGTGTGAGGACATCTACTTGGATCTAAAACGGATAGATCAGAATACATTGTAAATAGTGGAAAGCTAGAAGCAGTGGAGGTCCAAAGAGACTCAGGGGGTCCATGTACATAGATCTTTAAACTGTCATAGAGAGGAACAGAAAATCATTAAAGAGGCTAATGGAATGCTGCGCTTCATATCGACAGGACTAGACTACAAGGGGGTAGAAGTTATGCTGCAGCTGTACAAATCCATGGTTAGACCACACCTGGGGGTTATGTTGGCCAAAGGGTGGAAACAGGCGTTAAATGGGTGCTGTACTAAATGGGCGCCTGTTTGAAAGTCTGGCGATCATGAGAGACCAGCTGTTACCATCAGCATATGTGCCAGAGGGTCAATCTCAGGAGCCACAACAGGAGGTGGATGAGGAACGGGGGAGCACCAGAGGCTTCCAGGTAGGCGAGCCGCACCTGGGAGGGACGCTCGTCGCAATCTAATTGAACAGGGCTTTAGAGAGACGGGCTTCACCAGACTCCAGAGCACTGTGGCCACACGAGGTACCTCCCACCAGAGAGTCCATCATCTGCACTCAATCCTGTCACCTCTTCCCCCTGAAGATCACAATAAGAGACCACCGATTCCACCACTACCCAATTACCATAATCAATTTTATATACACATCAGAAATAAAATATGTAAACATGACAGAAACAACATCACTTAAAAACATTAAACTGTTCACCCTGGGGCTTACCCTTAGTGGCTATCTATAAGAGCTGTTGCGTAATCTAATGCTTCTAAGAAGTGCAACCCCACTGGCAGCAGCAGGCGAGGTTGACGGCTGCTCAGAATCTGAAGAGGGAGGTTCAGATGTCCTCCTAGGACGTCCTCGAGAGGCTGGTGGCCGTGATGGCCCCGCCTTAGATTGCATCATCCCAGCATGGGCTTCAGCAGTCTGGGCCGCCTGGCTGACAGGCAACGGCAAGAGCAATGGTGGAGTGGCGGGGGAGGGAGCAGGAATACTGGTATCCGGAGAGAGGCCCGTAGGTTCCTGCTCCATGATTCCCACGCCACTACCTCGAGGCCTCTGTTCAGCCCGCCCAGTGATCTGGTGGAGGACAGAACTGTGGGCATCGGAGACACCCCGCAAGCCCCTTTCACCCGAGGAACCCCGAGCCACCATGGCAGCTGCCCGAGCTTCCATTGCAGCAGTTTGCCGCTCCATGGAAGCTGCAATGAACTGCAGTGGAAGCTGTGACCTCAGTCACCAGACGCTGCATGATGTCGGGCTCCGCAGGACGCTGGCTGGAAGTCACCAGCCTCTCCACGCTGGAGAGGATGGGTTCCAGGCTCTGGGTCCAGCCGCGGACCAAGGTGGAGGCGGGCTCCACCATCCCTCTCGCCACGACCAGTAGGCTGTCAGGCAGGCTCTCCATTGCAACAAGCATTTGGTTTGTCGCATCCATCAGCCTTCTTCAGAAGCTTGGCCCCGCGAGGCCCTCATCCGAATCCTCTCCAGCAGAACTAGTGCGAGACCTCGCCCCCCGGAAAGGTGGCACTTGTGTTCCTTCCACCCAGCGTGGCTGCTGCCCACTATTGCCCGGTGCATCCCTCGGTGAGAATCCCTCTTCTAAGCTGGCCTCTATGTTGCACGTGGTCTGGCCTCTGAGCTGATGCCTACAACAGTGGTAGCCAGTGACGCAGTGCATTCGTCCTTGCTCTCCTCCTCTTCCTCCAGGGAGTGAGGTGACTGTTGCTCTTGCTGAACCTGCTCCACGGGGAGAGGTGCGTCTTGCTCCTGGGAATCTATAATGTAAAGCGGGAAAGGATTAGGGTGCAGCGATAGCGAGGACATCTTTTGGGTGATTAGGGACAAGGAATAGGCCAGCATCTGCAAGGAAGCCGCAGTGGCCACATACCTCTCTGCGAGATGCCCTCCGCTCTGCCTCCGGCCCCAGTGTCTCCTACGCCGCTCCCGATCACGGCCAGCACTGCCTCCTCAAGCGGAGTGATGTCATGGAGTGCTGATTCCCCTCCCCCGGTCGGGTCCTGCTGCTGCTTGCCATGTGCTAGTCTTACCTGGAAGAGACTTCCAAACAGGCCTTTCTTATTAGCACAGCACCCATTTATCCACGTTCGCGCCCGGGTGGCCCTGGAGACGGAGCACGCGGTGTCCGCCGGCACGCTTGAGGCCTTCTGCGACCGGTGGGCGCCGCGGGGACTGGAGTGCATCATCACCCCGGCCAATGACATTCCAATTTAATTTGTTATGGTTCATTTAAAGTTTTATTCGTTACAGTTTATTTGTTTTAAGTGCACCAATCAAAAGAACACCCCATTTAGTGCCTGTTTACACCATTTGGCCCAAATAACCCTCATCCCCACCTTGGCCACCTCTTTACCTCATTAGTGCCTAAAGTATTCGGCAAAAATAGCGCCCCCTGGAGTAGTGTGTTCAGTTCTGGGCATCACACCTTCGGAAGAATATAGGCCCAGAAATTAAACACTGAGTGTTCACGCGGGGGTAAGGCTTCCCCGCGATATCTCACTCCGCGCCTACCTTTTTCCTCCGGGCCCACACGAACTTTAGTTTCAAGGCTGCAGCTGTGCAGTGCTTGCGTGACCCAGAAACGCAATTAGTTCGTGCGAGCTCTGGGATCACGTGATTCAGTTAGAGCCAATGGCAGCACACCATCTTTCATTCATAGTTTTGACAGGAAGACCTGTCAAAGCTATGAATACTATACCCCCCCAAAAGAACAGCTAAACCTCAATTATTTTTTTTTAAAAAGCCATCACATTAATAAAATAAGTATAGTTAAATAAATTAACCACTTTAAACAAAAAATAAAATTTTGAAAAAATTTAAAATCTTTTTAAAAGTTATAAAAATAAACTTACCTGTCTTTAAAGTCTCTAAAAAAGATAAACCTGTTGAAAAAAATTTAAAATAATACTTAATTAACTACTTACCTTGTTAAAAGAGGGTCTTACGCCTCCTTTCTTTATGTGTGAAATCTTCCATGCTTACCTGCGCGTTCAAAGCACTAAGTGCACTGCGTGCGCGCAGCCTGTAGCGCGCACGCGGTTCACTTAGGAACCGCCCCCTTTTGAATTCACGAAGTGCCGGTTTCCCGCGCATGCGCAGTGCATGCTGGAAACCGGCAATTGGAGACCTAAAACGCGAGAGTACACAGTGCCTACTCTCGCGTATTAGGTCTAATTTTCGGGCCATAGTGTCCTTCGAGGGAGCGCAGTGTAGCTGTTCCTGGATGATTTATGAACTCCAAGGGTGAAATTACGAGGAGAGATTACACAAACTTGGATTGTATTCCTTGGAATTTAGAAGATTAAGGGGTATTCTTGATCGAAGTTTTCAAGCTATTAAAGCGAACTGATAGGGTAGATAAAGAGAAACTATTTCCGCTTGTTGGGGAGTCGAAGACGAGGGGTTATAGTCGAAAAATCATAGCCAAGCCTTTCAAGAGGGAAGTGAGGAAACATTTCTACACGCAAAGGTTGAAGAAGTTAAGAACTCCCTTCCACAAACGGCAGTTGTTGCTGGGTTATTTGTTCATTTTAAACTGAGATTGATAGATTTTTGTTAACCAAAGCTATTAAGGGATATGGGGTAAAGGCAGGTTTCTAGCTTTAGGTCACAGATCAGCCATGATCTCATTGAACGGAGGAACAGGCTCCTGGGGATAAATGGCCTGCTCTGGCTCCAATGTTCCCTCCATCATAACGTCAGGGATGGGCCTGTTCGCTAATGGTTTAGTACTCGGCTCCATTCGCAACTCCTCAGATAGTGAAGCAGTCCAAATCCGCATTGAGCAAGACCTGGACAACACCCAGGCTTGAGATAAGTGGCAAGTAGCATTCGCCCCAAAGAAATCTATAAAATTACGAAAGATTTTGATACAGTGGAAACAGAGAGAATGTTTCCACTTGTGGGGAAGAGCATAACTAGAGGCCATCAATATAGGATAGTCACCAAGAAATCAAATAGGTAATTCAGAAGAAACTTCTTTACCCAAAGAGTGGTGAGAATGTGGAACTCGCTACCACAGGGAGTGCTTGAAGCGAATAGTATAGATGCATTTAAGGGGCGGTTAGATAAGCATATGGGGGAGAAGGGAATAGAGGGTTATGCTGATAGAGTTAGATGGGGAAAGACGGGAGGAGGCTCGAGTGGAGCATAAACGCCGGCATGGACTGGTTGGGTCGAATGGCCTGTTCCTGTGCCTTATAATTGTGAAAATTGATAGACAGGATGTACTAGAAAGGCTGGGGATGCTTAGAGTGGATAAGTCGCCTGGTCCAGATGGCTTGCATCCTAGATTGCTAAGGGAATTGGGGGAGGAGATAGCGGAAGGGCTTGCCATAATTTTCCAATCTTCCCTGGATGTGGGGGAAGGGGCTGAGGATTGGAAAGTGGCAATTGTGACACGATTGTTCAAGAATGGGTGTACTCTTTTGATGCACACTTAAAACAAATAAACTGTAACTAATAATCCATTAAATGAAACTTAACAAATTAAATTAAAATTGTGTTGGCCGGGGTGATGATGCTCTCCAGTTCCCGGAAAAAATGGTGTACGGACAATCCTAGTAACTACAGGCCGGTCAGTTTAACATCAGTGGTGGGTAAAGATTTAGAAACAATAATCAAGGAAAAAATTAACGGACATTTGGGAGAGGTTTAAGCTAATTAAGGAGAGCCAACACGGATTTGTAAAAGGAAGATCGTGTTTGACTAATCTAATTGAATTTTTTGATGAAGTAACAGGGAGGTTCGATGAATGGAATGCAATGGATGTTGTCTACATGGATTTTCAGAAGGCGTTTGACAAAGTACCACATAACAAAATTGAGGCTCAAGGAATAGGTGGGTCAGTGGCAGCTTGGATAAGGAATTGGCTTAAGGACAGAAAACAGCGAGTTGTGATAAATGGCTGTTTTTCAGACTGGAGGATGGTAGACCCTCAATGGTCAGTGCTGGGGCCACTGCTTTTTTTGATATACATATGTGTAAATGACCTGGATATTGGAATACAGAGTAGAATTTCTAAATTTGCCGATGACACCAAACTCGGGGGTGTGGCAATGTGAGGATGATACCAATCGACTGCAACAGGACATAGAAAGGCTAGCAGAATGGACAGACAAGTGGCAGATGGAATTTAATAGAGAGATGTGTGAGGTGATGCATTTTGGCAGAAGGAACAGGGAGAGGCAATATACACTTAATGGCACAGTTTTAAAGAGTGTGCAGGGACAGAGGGACCTGGGAGTTAATAGGTCCCTGAAGGTGGCAGGACATATTGAGAGAGTGGTTAACAAAGCATATGGGATCTTGGGCTTAATAAATAGAGGTATTCAGTACAAAAGTAGAGAAGTTATGCTGAATCTTTATAAAGCGTTGGTTAGGCCACAACTGGAGTATTGTGTCCAGTTCTGGTCACCACACTTTGGGAAGGAATGTGAAGGCACTTGAGAGGGTGCAGAGGAGATTTACCAGAATGATTCCGGGGATGGGGGATCTTAGTTACAAGGACAGGTTGGAAAAGCTGGATTTGTTCTCCTTAGAGCAAAGGAGGTTGAGGGGTGATTTGATAGAGGTGTACAAGATTATGACAGGTTTGGATAGGCTAGACAGGGAAAGGCTGTTCCCACTAGATGATAGTACAAGGACTAGGGGAGACAGATTTAAGGTTTTAGGCAAGAGATTCAGGGAGGATGTCAGGAAAAACATTTTTACGCAGCGAGTGGTGATGACCTGGAACTCGCTGCCGATGGAAGTGGTGGAAGCGGAGACACTCAATGTTTTCAAGGGGAGACTGGATCGGCACTTGAGGGAAATAAACTTGCAGGGTTACAGGGATAGAGCGGGAGAATGGGACTGACTGGATTGCGCTGCACTGAGCCGGCACGGACTCGATGGGACGAATGGCCTCCATCTGTGCTGTATGACTCTATGGCTCTATGATATTGTTCCTTAAAACAGACACGGAGCCAGTGCCCCTTTAAACAAACAGGCACTCTCCCTTTAAACAAACAGGCACTCTCCCTTTAAACAAACAGGCACTCTCCCTTTAAGCAGAGAGGCACTCTCCCGTTAAGCAGACAGGCACTCTCCCTTTAAACAGACAGGCACTCTTCCTTTAAACAGACACTCTCCCATTAAACAGACAGGCACTTTCCCTTTAAACAGACAGGCACTCTCCCTTTAAACAGGCACTCTCCCGTTAAGCAGACAGGCATTCTCCCTTTAAACAGACAGGCACTCTCCCTTTAAACAGACAGGCACTTTCCCTTTAAATAGACAGGCACTCTCCCTTTAAACAGACAGGCACTCTCCCTTTAAACAGACAGGCTCTTTCCCTTTAAACAGACAGGCACTCTCCCTTTAAACAGACAGGCACTCTCACTTTAAACAAACAGGCACTTTCCCTTTAAACAGACAGGCACTCTCCCTTTAAACAGACACTCTCCCTTTAAACAGGCACT